>CAUYUJ010016013.1:122421-246842 GCA_963575745.1 Prorocentrum cordatum | reverse complement strand
GTGTGTGTGTGTGTGTGTGGTGTGTGTGTGTGTGTGTGTGTGTGTGTGTGTGTGTGTGTGTGTGTGTGTGTGTGTGTGTGTGTGTGTGTGTGTGTGTGTGTGTGTGTGTGTGTGTGTGTGTGTGTGTGTGCGGCCGGAGGGAAGCTTGGAGGGCGAGGATGACGTCACGGACGGGGATGATCAGCCAGGGATCGGTTCGGCCGCGCCCGAAGCCCCCCAGGGGGGGCCGAAAGCCTTCGCGTGGTCCCCGCCGAGCGCCGAACGCCGCCGGCGTCGAGGGCCCAGGCCCCGCGCGCAGGGCGGAGGAGGGGGGCCTCTGGAGGTCGGCCTGGCACCGTCCCGCGGAACTTCTGCCTCGGAGCGCCTGCGGAGTGGGGGGGGGAAGAGGATGAAGGGGCCCCAGGACACACAAATAAATACACACAAATAAAAATATTCCCCATATTTACCCATATTTTCTTGGTTTTTGTCTTCCCCACCACTGTCCATATTTTCGCATATTTTCCTGGGAATCGACGATTAATTGTGTCTGTGTGTTTTTTCCTCTCCTGAGAGGAGGGGGGCACCTTGCCTCCCTTCTGTTTCTCTTTGGGTCTTGTTGTCTGTTTGACACGGTGCATGCCTTGCTTGCCCGCGGCCCGCCGTGGGCGCCTGACGCTGCTGGCGCGCCCGCGCGCCCTCCAGCCTGCGCAAGAAAGGCGAGCTGGCCCGAAGGCGCTTAGCAGTGCACCAACAGCTGAGGTCGGAGCCAAGATTGAAGCGCACAGAAAGTTGAAAGGACCCACCCTGCAGGTTCGGAACGCACCACATCGTTGAGCGGTGGTGTGGCCTCCCCTGAGCACAGGCCGAAGGCGGGGGAGGAAGAGGGGGGCGGACCCAGCCCCCCTCGCGCGGTGACGAACATCACGGCGGGAAGGGCTTCCAGATGTTGAGCCTCTCGGGGGCCTTTTCCCGGGTTTCGGGAGCGTCACAAAAATGCGAAGAAAAAGCGACTCAGGATAAAAAGCCGGTCCCAGAGAAGGGGTCGATAGCTCTGGGGGTCGACGTTTTGGAAAAATCACGACGTCGGGGTTTGGGGAGGGGGGGAGAGCGCGGATAGGGGTAGAGTTCGACTAGACGTACGAGTAACCTCTCGCTTGGGCGACCTGTGGTGCGGGTTCATCGGGGTCCCCCGATCGCTGAGCGCGATGCGATATAGTGGCTGCTTGCGCGCTTGGATTTGGCCATTTCTGCGACCCCTTAATCCGCGCACTACAGGTCACTCTTACCTAGGGTCACTCTTGCGTGTAGCCGAATAGTGGAGGTTGCGTCTTCCAGAGATGCGTCAAAATGCAGGTCGCATCACTCGCTCTTTCGGGCGAGTGCAATGCTTCTCGCTTGCTCGGGCGCGAGCCAACGTCGAGTTCATCTGCCCCTTGCTTGCATGACGTGGACACTTCGGACGATCGTATTCAGGGCTGCAGCAAGCAGAAGATGGGCAGGTGGCAGTGGTGCATTTTTGGGGCCGGCTGGGGGTCTGAGGTGCTCCAGCACTGGTTCCGTCCAGCAGGAAGGGGGAGGGGCAGGTTCGAGGTTCTGGATTCGAGAAGGTGTTTGACTGTTTCGGCATCCGGCAGCAGGCTACGGGGCCTTGGACAGTCAGCAACGGATCCAGTGTGAAACCTGCTCCACATGGACCCTGAGAGGGGTTGGGGGACCGATTTTGAGCGGATTTGGCGTCACCCGTCCCTCTTGACCGATTTTCTCGGGGCCCGACCAGCTCAGACCCCCAAGCCGCCTCCAAAGTGGTAGCGTGGGCCGTGGCCTGGAACCTCCAGGGCGCGCGCGCCGCTGGCATCCAGATGCGGTTCGCGCGCAAAGGGCGCGTGCCCTTTTTCAGGGCGCAGACGAAAATAATTGAAGCGATGAGAGGGAGGAGGACGGGGGAGGAAGTGGTGGAGGAGGGGGAGGAGGAGGAGGAGGAGGAGGAGGAGGAGGAGGAGGAGGAGGAGGAGAAGAAGAAGGAGCAGGAGGAGGAGGAGGAGGATGAGGAGGAGGAGGACGAGGACGAGGACGAGGACGAGGACGAGGAGGAGGAGGAAGAGGAGGAGGGGAGGAAGAGGAAGAGCAGAGTAAACCAAAGACGAATCAACGATGCTGCGAACCACCCTCCCGTCCCAAGCCCCTTCCCCATTGGTGGCTAAAGACATCCTCCTCGCTGCGCAGAGCGCTCCCCTTGAAAGGTGACCGCCCCATGGGTCCGCTGTTCAGGCGGGAGCTCCACCCTGAAAGAATCGGCCGTCCGGGCCGTCCATCTCTCGAGCGGTTCGGACTGGGACAGAGCGGGCTCGCAGAATTCGAGGAAGTGCCCAGCGGCAGCCCTGATTTGAAGAGGAGCCGCCCTCCATCCGCGCAGCTGTTGCACACGTTCGGGGTCCAGGTCAGGCCCGAAGGCCGAATGGGAAGAAGGAGGGGAGGAGGAGGGGGAGGAGGAGCAGACGGAGGAGGGCCAGGAGGAGGAGGATGGAGGAGGAGAAGGAGGGAGATGAGGATAAGTAAGGAAATGATGATGATAGGGAGGAGGTGGGGTCTGAAGATGATGATGTTGATCCTGGTGATGATGATGATGATGATGATGATGCTGATGATGATGATGATGATGATGCTGATGATGATGATGATGGTGGTGGTGATGATGATGCTGATGGTGGTGATTATGATGATGATTATGATGAGGATGGTGATTCTGATGATGCTGATCCTGATGATCCTGGGTCTGACAATGATGATGATGATGATGATGATGATGATGATCATGATCATGATCATGATCATGAAAGTGATGGTGAGTATGATGATGCTGGTGGTGATGATGATGACGATGGTGAGGAGGAGGTGGAGACTGAGGAGGAGCGAGAGACGGTGGAAGAAGCTAGTGACGATGATTATGCTGATATGAGTGATGGTGGTGATATGATGGTGGTGGTGGCGATGGTGATAATAGTAATAATAATAATGATAATAATAATGATGATGATGCTGATGATAATGATGTTGATGATCATGCTGGTAATGATGATCATGATGATGATGGAGCTGGTAGTGATGGTGATGATTATGATGATGATTATGATGATGACGACGCTGCTGCTGATGGTGATGATGATGCTGATGATCATGATGATGATTATGATGATGATGGTGGTGGTGGTGGTCGCGATGGTGATGGTGATGATCGTGATGATGATTGTGTTGATGATGAGGATGATGATGATGGTACTTCAGATGATGATGGTGATGATTGTGATGCTGTTCACGGTGATGGTGATGATGGTGATGCTGATGATCATGATGGTGGTGATGGTGATGCTGATGATGATGATGACGACGACAAGGACGAGGAGGAGGAGGAGGAGGAGGAGGGGACGGAGGTGGAGGAGGAGGAGGAGGTGGAGGAGGAGGAGCATTAGCAGGAGGAGGCAAGAGGAGGGGAAAGAGGGAGGAGGAGAATGAGGGCCAAGACCTAGCAGCGCAGCGGCGGTGGGCCGAGAGCGAGCCGCCCCTCAGGCTCGCCGCGAAGGTCCGCGAGGCGTTCGGCCAGCTGTCCAGCGCCGAGCGCTCCGCGCTCGCGAGGCGCCCCTGACGTCCAACTCGAAGAAAAATCGGGAGCCTCGAGACGGGGGTCGATGCAAACGGGGGGGTCAGCCAGAGCGCTGGATCCTGCAGGATCCTGCAGCGCCTAAGTGACCCGGGTCTGGACTGACCCGGTTCCCAGATGGGGTCGGAGTAGATGGGATTGGAGGATCGCGCCGCAACACCGATGCATCGCCGATGCGGCTCGATGTGCAGCCCTACTTGCTTCACGCGGACGTCGCCGTTCCATCGCCGACGTCGCGGATGCATCGCCGATGCATCGGTGATGCGTCGGTGATCCATCGGCGATTCGGCGCAATCTTCCGACCCCATCTGCTTGGACCCCATCTGGGAGGCCTCTAAAGAAAAGTTACAGATCAACAAGCTGTCCGACGTCCGCGCGGATCTCTCGGATCGGCGCTGGATCCACCTCCCCTGGTGCGCGGAGCGCGCCCTCGCGGCTTCTGTTGGGATCGACGCTAGACTCCCTGGCGGCGCCTCCGATGCCGCCCCTAGCGCGCCCCGCGCACCTGGGAGGGGAATCCAGCGCCGATCCAAGAAATCCGCGCGGACCTCCGAGAGATGATGCCCAGTTTTGAACATTGTTATATCTTGAGTCTGCGCCCTGCTTGAGGTACTGGCCAGGATGTCTCCCGGAAGTGGGGCCCAGGTAAAAAGTTGAAAGAGGTATGGGTTAGGAGAGGTGGAGTTGATGGAAGCGTTGGCATCGGCGTTTCTTGCAGATGCGTTTGGCGTAGAGAGGTGCCTCGACTAATTATTGGTTGGGCTCTCCTTTACTCCCATCGGCGAGTAAACACATGTCGAAGGTTGCGGGGTGAGATTGGGGACCTCCCACCAGGAAATCGGTTTTGGGTTCGTGCCGTGCGTTCGGGCGGGGAGAAGTTGCGTGCGTGGGCGAGAGGAGTTTACCCGCCGCTGCTTGGGTGGAGTCAGCAAGAGACTCTTCTCCACCCGTTTGGCGGATTTGGGCCCGCGGTCGTCCCGGTGGTCGTCCCGGTGGTTGTCCCGATGGTTGTCCCGATGGTTGTCCCGGTGGATGTCCCGATGGACGTCCCGATGGTTGTCCCGATGAACGTCCCCATGGTTGTCCCGATGGTTGTCCCGGTGGTTGTCCCGATGGTTGTCTCGTGATTGTCTTCATGCTTGTCCCGATGGTTGTCCGATAGTTGTGTCGATGGTTGTCCCGATGATTGTCTGGATGGTGGTCCCGATGGTTGTCCCGATGGTTGGCCCGATGGTCGTCCCGATGCATTACGGCCCCAAAACGATTTGCTCGGTGCCTTCGGCGCCTCGAGATACTGGACAACACGCAACGAACATACACCCGTTGTTGTCCCGATGGATGCATCATGGGATCGACGGGTAGATCTTGAGATCGGTAGGTAGATATGAGGTCGATAGAGAGATGGGTAGTGAGGTGGGTTGATAGTGAGATGGGTCGTTCGTGAGATCGACAGAGAGTTAGTAAGGCCGATACAGATATTGTGATAGCAAGACACATATAGATAGCGAGATCGACATGTAGTGTGGTCGATAGATTGTGAATCCGATCGTGAGATCGACCAATCGACGAATATATTGATGGTGAAAGTGGTGGATAGATAGTGCGGCCAAGAGATAACGAGACCGATAGAGGATGCTCGATGGCTGAAGACGGTTGTCCCGATGGTTGTCCCTTCGTCAGTCCCTCTACATCAATTTCATGGTCGGCTTCTGGCCGGTCTTACAAAGAATACAGCATACCAGGGAACGATGCGCTCTTGTGCACGAGCCTGCAGGGCTGGGCCCCCGCTTCGTGTCCGCTGCTCCTCGCGCCCAGCCTCCTCCCCCCACCTTTGGGCACTGCTGCTCCACGGCTGCTGCCGCTGCTCCCAGGGCTGCAGCTTGCTTGGACCCGCACGCTTCGAGCGCCGCAGAGGGCCCCAGCCGCGGCCACCCTGAGCGCGTCCGCGGGCAATCGGTGCAGCCGCTGTGGACCCCTCCCTCACCCCACACTGCGTGCCCCATCTCCAGTGGGGGGCCCTAGCAATGATGTTGATGATGATGAGGATGAGGATGAGGATGATGATGATGATGATGAGGATGATGATGATGAGGATGATGATGAGGATGATGATGAGGATGAGGATGAGGATGAGGATGAGGATGAGGATGAGGATGAGGATGATGATGAGGATGAGGATGAGGATGAGGATGAGGATGAGGATGAGGATGAGGATGAGGATGAGGATGAGGATGAGGATGAGGATGAGGATGAGTTTGATGATGATGATGATGATGGTGATGATGATGATAATGATGTTCATAATCATCATCATCATCATCATCATCATCATCATCATCATCATCATCATCATCATCATCATCATCATCATCATCATCATCATCATCATGGCCTGGGCGCACTCGAACGGAGTGGGCGCACCCTTTTTGGCCCACCACGCACCTCGCGCCCCTCGAAACGGGTTCGAGGCCCGCACGGAGCCCCGACTGCGGCAACCCGGCGGGCACGCCCGCACCGGGGAGGGCCCCGCCCTGCGCACGCCTTGAAACCGCCGCGCACGGGCTCCACCGGCTGGCCGATTCTCCCGACCCTGACCTTCCAGGAGGGCTAAAAAATAGCACGCGACTTAAAAACCTATCCCAGAGCTATTCTACGTCTTGGTTTTAGGCTGTTTCGTCTCGTTTTTTAGGTTTTTAGGTCTCCAGTGCTAAAAAATAGCTCTCTGGAAGGTCAGGGGAGGTCTTGGGAGCGGCTGCGTCCCGTCGCCTCCGACCGCCCGTTCAGCCCGTGGCGGGCCGCCGAGCCGGGGGCCGCCGCGAGGGCGCGACTCCTCGTCCGCACTGGCCTCGTCCTCCTGCAAGGGCTCCCACGAGGGTGCGAAGTTATTCGCGCTTCGCGCTTCGCGGTCCTCGTTCCTTCTCCTCCTCCTCCTTGTCCTCCTTTTCTCCCTTTGGGGGGGTGGCGCGAGAGCGCGAAGTTATTCGCACTTCGCGCTTCGCGCAGCGCGAAGCGCGAAGTTGGGGGCAGCGCGGGAGCGCGCAGATGGCTGCCCCTGTGGAGCAGGGAGCGGATGGGGGCAGGACCCGCGAGCCTCCACGGCCCCAGCTGGCCCAGGCAACGAGTGCGGCGGGTCCGGGCCGCTTCGGCGCGGCGGCGTCGCCAGCGCGGACGCTCAAGGGTTGAAGGCCGCCGGTGGCTCGAGTCCGACCCGCAGAATTGAACGACCGACGCAGTGCGAGAGACCGCGCAAGATTGCGCGATACTGAACGTCCGACGCGGTGTGAGAGACCAGAAGCCAGAACCAGAGCCAACCGTGCGTGCTTCTAAAGCTTCCCCTGCATCATTATCAGTTGGACCGTGGATCATGAGAATCATGCCGGTCCGAGCTGCCTCCTGGGACCCGTCTGATCAATCCCATCGTGATCTCTCAATGTACTGGAGCGAACGGCCTTCATTGTTGTCTTCTCTTGGGACCCTCGCGAAGGTACCTCACTGCGGACGGCATTGCGGCCAAGCCTGGCTTCGTCCTCGCGGGTGGCCGGGCTCTCCTCTCCAACGCCCTCTCGAACTCGCAGGCCTGAGGGGGAGAAGCCTGCCTAGAATGCTCTCCTCTCCAGCCCCCCTTTCCGACGCCTCCCCTGCCCGAAGGAGACAAGCCCGCTCTTCCAAGCCCCAGGGCCAAGGGCTGCTGGAGAGTCCACGCAGCACTGTGCTGGAGTTTCCGCCCAACTCTCCCGCGGCCCGTGGCCCTGGGCCGCCATCCCCACGGCAGACTCAAGGCGGAGGGGAAGGGGAGGTGGAGAAGGGGGAGGGCGGCGGGCGAGGGAAGGGGAGGTGGGGCGGGCGGGAAGAGGCAAGGGAGGGATGGGGGAGGGGGGGTGGAAAAGGGAAAAGGGAAGCAGTAAAACTGAATTTGGAAAAGGGGAGGGGGGAATGGGCGAAGTGGAGTAAGAAGGCGAGGAGGGAGGAGGAGGACGGGCGGGTTAACATATTGCGTTCTGCGCGCTGCAGGTCGGAATCCTGCCTGCGCTCCGGATATTGCTGCAGGTGTACCGTGAAGCCGAGAGGCATTTCCGGTGGAGCTCCTGTGCCGTCTCGACCATAGATTTGGTGAAGCTGGCCGTGTTCACTCAGGACTTCGCAGGCTCTGTCACGTTCCAGGAGATATCCTTCGACCTCGTGAAGAGCGGCAGCGCGGAGGTCGTCGTGGTGCCGAAGGTCTGGATTCCTGTCCGCAACGCGTCGGTACTGAACACCCTCAGGATGCAAGGTAGGGAATTGGCGTCCGACGTGTTGGCCAACAAGATCTCAGAGGCACAGTTCAAGGCGCGCTTGGAGCGGACATTCCCCGAGCTGTCGTACTTCAACGCGGCGGACTCCGAGCAGTTGCCCAAGACGGTGTGCGCGATGATGTCTGTCTACTGGCTCGTCACCGGACAACACGAGGCTTTCATCCGCGGCCAGGCAGACAACGAGCTGCTCTCCAGGCATGCCTGGTCTTGGATCCAGGGGTGGATGAAGCAGGGCGTGCGCTTGATGTCCGAGGATGCCCTCGACGCCATGCTCACGTTTGTCGCGATCAGCGCTCTGGGCACCATCCCAGAATTCCGCCAGGAGTTTGCCCCGAAGGCGATCGGAAGCCCTCACGCGAGGGTGGCGCGAGGGGGAGGGCCCTCCTCCGAGGGCAGAGGGTGCGCCGAGAAGCTCTCTCTGGAAAGCCCCTGGCCCCTCCTGAGAGGCCCACCCCCGACCCCAGAGCTTTCCTCGGAGCCGGCCCCTGCACCCCCCTCCGTGGATCGGGTCGGGCGAAAGGGGGGGATTGGGAAAGGGGGCGTTACGGAATTTGCTGCATGCAGCTGGTTTCGGCCTCGCCGAGGGGCCCATTCCTCGATACATGGGCGCCTCCCGGCGCCGGGAGGCGCCGGGAAAATCAGCTACGTGAGCTGATTCTCAAACCCCCCCTTTGCTATCCCCCCCTTTCGCACCCCCCTCCGTGGATCCGTCCAGGCCGGCTGTGCCGGCCGCGCCCGGCCGTGGCGGCGGGGGCTCCCGGAGACTCCCCCCCCAAGACCTCCCCGAACGGCGTCGTCGCCGTCGTCGCCCTGCGCGCCGCCGACATCGGCTATGCTCAAGAGTGGCCCTGGGTATGAGTGACCTTTGGTGCGCAGCTTTTTGGGGGGCCGCGGGGGGACCAAGCCTGGACGCGCAGGCAGCTGCTACCGCCTCGTTTTCAGCCATCTGGGGACCCGTCTGTGCCCGCACCAGAGGTCACTCCTGCGAAAGGTCACTCTTACGTCTAGTCGACGACAGGTGAGCGCCCACATTCACGACGGTGTCCTCGCCCACGTGCTGGAGACGAAGCCAGAGGTGGTGCCCTCCTTTCAGCGGCTGCCCGCGAGGCACCGCGGCCTGATCTCGGACTGCCTGCGCGTGAACTTCCGCTTCAGCGAGTTCCTGATGGCCGAGAGCGTGCCCGCCAACCTGGCACACGTGAAGGCCTCCACCCCCTCCTCTCCAAGACGTCCGAGGAGGAAAATGTACCCATACCGGTACCCTGCACCCGTTTTCCCCTTTTTCTGCCTCCTGGGAGGCCTTCGTCGCCACCGCGGGATTCGCCTCGAAATTCTGGTCAGAACGCATCCCAGGAGAGGTCCGGGGCGTAGCGGTATCGGTACCTATTGTCGGGGGAGCGTAAGACCCGGGTTTGCCGGGACTCGGGTTCGCCATCGTTTTTTGACGACCGCGACTCGGATTTTGACGAGGAGTAGTTTCGTGGGATGTCTGCAGCGGGAGGCCTCGTCAAAATGCAGGCTCGGCCTCGTCATTTTTTTGACGACCTCGTCGGGGATTTCCGAGTCCCCCGTAACCGGGTCTTACGTCTCCCCGATATTGGTTTCCCCAAGAAGTGCTCGCGGCGTGTGAAGTTATCATGGCGGGAGGCTGCTTCACGGGTTTCGGCCTCAGGGGGCCCTCCGTGGGCTCCTCACCGGGCCCCTCGGGATGCAAGGCCGGCCCCAGGGAACGGGTCGAGGCTTCCAGGGACCGCGTGCTTGTTTGGGACGAGGTGGAGGAGGAGGAGGAGGAGGAGGAGGACGAGGAGGAGGGGGACGAGGTGGAGGGGGAGGAGTAGGAGGAGGAGGAGGGGGAGGAGGAGGAGGAGGAGGAGGAGGAGGAGGAGGAGGAGGGCTCAGGGACGCCGCATGTCTGGGCTCGGGGATGGCGACAGGGGGGCACTGGCGCGAGGGCGGCAGCGTTGACCCCGTCTCGACCATTCGTCGCGATCGGGGCCTGGGTACAGCCGGGCCGAGGCATAAGGTCGAGGTCGGTTCGCGGAGGGTGCCCCAGTGCTCTTCGTGTTTGCTTGATGCTCTTGCGCGTCTTGGGGAGGGTTACCCGATGATGTTCTGTGCGTGCGTGTTGGCCGACGGAGGGTCTGATTTTCTTGGGGGATGCTCTTCTGGCCCAGGTCCGACTGTATCCCACCCCGCCCGAGCACGTGCGGTGTCGTTATCGAGGGACTCTCGGCGATGCATCGCCGATTCCAAGTCAATGGTTCCCCCCCTGGCCTCCTTGTCTCGTTCCCACTGCTCTCCCTCCTTCCCCTGGCGTCTTTTGACGAGGGCCTCTGCGCCGAAGGCCCCGTGCTTGTTCAAGAATGACGCGTCTCGCCCTCTTGGGAAACGACTGCCGAGTGATGCGGAGCGTCGGAAATGAGCACGCAGAAGCAAGAATTGCCAGAAATTGGCATTCAGAGGCGGGGGCGAAAAAGGTGGCCAAATCGAGGCCCACCTACTCCCCCTCCCCCACTTCGCCTCCCCCACGTCCCCCCTCCTCAACCTCCGCCTCGGCTGCGCCGAGGCCGAAGCAGGGCCGGGAGGCAATGCAGTTGTCCCGCCTGGCGCGAGCCTCAGAGTTTCTCTTGCGGGCGGCCGCGCGTGGGCACGGACTTACCCGGGACGGCGGGCCCGCGAGCGGCCAGAGCTTGCGGTGCGCACTAGGGGCTCGGGCTCGCGCTCGGGGGCGCGCGATGCGCCATGCCTCCCCCCCCCCACACTGGCCTCCGCGAGGCCTCGCTGGAGCCTCACGGCGAGGAGGGCATCGCCTTCTTCTGCTTCCGCATCTTCTCCCGGGCCTGCGGCAAGCTCGGCCCCGCCGGCGTTGCGTAACGGAGGGGGCGGGGCTGCAGATGTGGGAGGGCGACGAGAGGTGCGCCGTGGGTGCGCCTCCGGGGCCCTGCAGGCCGCCCCCCCCCCTCCCCGGGGGCCTTACAGGTGTACGAAACAGAGGGTGCACGTGTCTTCCCCTCCCGCGCCTATCGCCCCCCCCCCCCCCCCCTTCCGTTACTCGACGACCAAGGCTCGCGCCACGCGTGGGGCGCCCAGTTCATGACCGAGGGCCAGTTTCAGCGCTTCCGGCCCGGCTTCGAGGCGCTCCAGCAGCTGAGGGCGCTGGACGCGGGGGCGGCCTACAACAACTACCTCCTGCTCCTCCAGGGCTCCAAGGCCGCTCGCGGGCGCCTCACTCGAACTGGGGTTAAGGCGGGCATGCCCCTCCACAGAAGGAGTATCCGAGAACGGTAAGAAAAAGTACAGGGACGTTGTGACTCGTATGTTTGTGCTGTTGTCTGCTTTTCTTCCTTCTTTGACTTAGTCGTCATGCTTCTTCCAAGACCCTCCTATCCGAGGACATGCCCGACCCAAAAAAACTAGGGCGTGAGAAGGCACTCCAGACAGGGCCCCGCCCTCGAGGATGCGATCGGTCGACCTCTCGCCCCCGGCGCGAATCTGCGGCAAAGGGCGGCTCCGCCGCCGGAGGCCCGCGGGAGGTCGGCGGAGGCCGGCGCAGAGGAAGAGCGTTCCCTCGAAAGAGAGATCAGCGGAGGGGTACGGTAGGTTCGTGCGGCGATTGCGCGCCCTCGACGCCGGCGAAGGCGTTCAACGTTGAACGCCTCATGATAGAACGACGCGGAAGCACCGAGGGACGTAACGCCGTTGGGCCCGACGGGATTCAACCTTGAACGATCGGGGCCGCGATCGGTTCAAGGTTGAAGGATCGACGCGGTCTCAAGAACCTTTGCGCGCGTCGACGCCGCACAAACCTACCGTACCCGGAGCTTCCAGAGATGGTCGCAGAGATGGGTCCGACAGGAGGATTCGATTTGCAGTTCCTCCAGGACGCTGGATCTTGAGGATCAAGGTCGCCTTTCGTGTCCAGGTGACTCCGTTCGGGGCTCTCGGTTGACGTCCTGAGGGCCAAGAGCCACCACGAGCCAGCACAAGCAAAAGAGCCAGAAACGAGTACGCTGCCTGTTTTGGATGCTAGGACACAGCGTGTAGTCCATATACTGCAGAGGCACGTTATGAATTCGGTGTTCCCCCAGAGACTATATGAATGGAGAGAGATAGGTAGATTGCGGGAGAGAGAGAGAGGAAGAGAGACTGAGAAAGAGAGAGAGGGAGGTAGGATAGAGAGAGATATATAGATGTAGAGATACACGCGCAGATATTGTCACGGGCGATGTGCCAAGATCGGGTAGCGCGGTGGTGCCACGCAGATAGTTATATTGCTTTGGGTTTCGTCCGAAAGCCGTTGAGCCCCAACCCCGCTCAGGACCGAACCGCACCTCACGATCCCCAACTGCAAGGTGTCCGATATGTGGCCCCAACATAAATATGTGCGCGTCGATGGTATCGCGCTCCAGGTTCCCGCGGTGCGCACAGTGACGATTGAATCGGCAATCTAAGTGTTGCGCCCTCTGTCGTTTCGCCTCCTCCCCTCCCTCTCCGAGGCAGCGCTGACCAAAAAAGCCGTGCGCGTCGCCCATCCACATCCTGGATGCGTGAGGAAAGCGGGAGCGACGATCCCTACCTGGGGAAGCTTCACAGTCCAGACAACGGATTTGAGCCACCTCGAGGAGAGCCTCGGGCACTCGAGACGCTCGACTCGACAGGCCCGAGCCACATTCGCGAGCCGCCTCTCCAGATAATGGTTCCTGTTGGTGGCCGCGTGTCTTTGTCAAAAGAGGAGCTGACAGCGGCAGGCTACCCCTCCGCAGCTTCGCCATACCAAGAGTCAAACTCAGTCTGGGGGTCTCATCACGCGGCGGGAGCTCCCCACTTGGACTCCAGAGAGCTCCCGCCGCCATTTGGCCCAAGCCTCTCCGCTCGCGCTTTTCGCGTTCGCGCTGAGCGGACGTTTTCGGTCCCCCGCTTGAGCATTGAGATGGGGTGCAGCACAGTCAACGCGCATGGTAAGGATGAGCGTCGTTCCAAGGTCACCCTTGCATCATTCCCCTTCGGCCCATCCTCTGCCACTTTCGCTATCCGCGCCCCGCTCGAAAGTGGTCGGCATGGCCTTCCAAGGCCCGTGCACCCCTATGGCGAATGATGCTTGCACGCGTTGACTGTAACTCAGCGCGCGTCTCCCATCCACATCCCTGATGCGTGTGGAAAGCGGGAGCGATGATCCTCTTTGGGGGGAAAAAACAGAGCAGCCCAAACACAGGATCGGCGCCCCATCGAGAAGGCCTCGGGCACTCGAGGCGTTCGACTCGACAGGCTCGAGCAACGTTTGCCAGCCGCAGCTTCCAGAAGATGATTCACAGTACTGGCACTAGAGGATTACCAAGATGAACGCCGCCACGTTGGCCCAAGCCGCCGCCAGCTTGGCCCAAGGAGAGGAGCTCCCGCCGACATGGTTGCGCAAGCCTCCCCGCGTACCAGGATGTGACGGCGGCCAAAGTGGCAGCCACACAGCAGGACGAGAAGCGCACTTACGACTCGCAGAGCCATTGTTTTCTTCAAAGGCACCGCCATGCTGCCCCCCATGTACAGTGGAGACCCATGCCAAGAAACACCCTGCTTGCCTCCAGGGTGCCCTGGGTTTCTTTGGTTTCGATGGTTCTGCGATGGAAAGCGCGACGTTCCCACGCCAAAAATCGATGGGCGCCCTGGGGTCTCAGGATTGGATTTCTCGTTGGAGGTTTCTTGTGGACTGGTCTCCACTGTAGCATTGCTCGTTGCCGAAGCGGAAGGCAAACGCTTTTTCGATCCGACTCGAGGTTCCGAAGAATTCGCCCACATGCAAGGCGTGACGGCTGAAACCAGCAGGCCCTTATTCATCTCCACGATGGACTTCAGGGAAGAACGAAGTGGTGATGAGGAGGCCGCGGCCTTGGCAGAGGCCCTGGAGACGAACGCGAGCATCGCTACGTATCACTTCGACATTAACGAGATCGGTGATGATGGGGCCGCAGCCCTGGCCAAGGCCCTGGAGACAAACGCGACCTACGCCACGATGGGCCTCGGTTTCAACAAGATGGGCGATGAGCGAGCCACTGCCGTGGCCAGACGAACACGACAATCGCCGCGACCTGCCCCTGAAGCACCAAGTGTTTTGGTGCTGAGGCGGCCGCAGCCTCGGCCAAGGCCCTGGAAACGAACACGACCGTCGCCACGATGCACCGCAGCCTTGGCAAAGGCCCTGAAGATGAACGCGAGCATTACCGCCATGGATTTATTTCTAAATCAACAAGACTGTTACCGAGGGGTGTGCAGTCCCGGCGAAGGCCCTGGAGACGAGCGTGGGCATCTCCATGATTCCCTTCGAAGGCAACAAGATTGGCGATGAGTCGGCCGCAGCTGAGCCTGGAGGCGAACGCGACCATCTCCACGATGAATATCAGCAGCAACGGAATTGGTGACATTGGGGCCGCAGCCCTGGCCAAGGCCTTGGATACGAACGCAGCCTTCGCCACAATGGGCCTCGACTCCAATAGGATCGGTGATGAGGGGGCCGCCGCCGCGGCGAAAGCCCTGGAAACGAACGCGACCATCTCCACGATGGAACTCTGAGGCCACCACGTTGATGTGAGGGGGGGCGCGGCCCTGCCCAGAACCTTGGAGACGAACACGAGCCCCACCACGAGGTACACCAGCGGCGGCAAGCGTTGTGCCGAGCCCGCCGCAGCCCTGGCAGACCTTGGAGACGAATGCGAGCGTCGCCCCATGTCTACGAGGGGCCGTCGCGCGTCGAGGGCGCCCCCCAGGAATTCCAGGGCGACTGCCGGGCACGTCGAACAAGAGGTCGCACGGGATAGCTCCGCGTAGGGGCTCCAAAGAGCAGCCGCAGCGTCAGCCGGGGATTCTCAATCCGGGGGCCCTCCGCAGGGCCACCTGGCCTCCTGGATGAGAGGCTGTGGCGTCCTCCTGGACGCTCGGTGGGATCTCGAAGCTCCCAGTAAGCCTGTCCAGTGTTCCTGGGCCTATACTAGAGCAGTCTGGAATGGCAAAGAAAGGCAGCAATCGAGAGGGACGTGAAAATCGGATGTCCGTCGTCGTCGACGTCGTTGTCGTCGTCCTCCTCCTCCTTCTTCTCCTCCTCCGCCTCCTTCTCCTCCGCTTCCTCCTCCTCCTCCTCCTCCTCCTCCTCCTCCTCCTCCTGCTGCTCCTCCTCCTCCTTCGTGGACGACACGGTGTTGAGGGTAGAAGGTCCAGAGAGAGTTGTTGGCGACCTTCTTGTGGAATCGGGGAGTTCGTTGTGCAATGACTTCGTTTCATCTGGACTAACGGTTAGTCCCAAGACTGTGGTGATCTCCTCGTCAGATTCCTTGTCTCTCAAGGTTAGCAATGAGCTTCGACGTGCTGGAGTTCCAGTCACTGCAGTTCGGCATGCGGTGGATCTTGGGATGGACGCGTCTGATGGCAGATATCGTTCCCGACACACAGCTTTGGATCGTGTCAAGAGGGCCAAGTCTCGGGCCATGGCTATTCGTCGAATGCGTAAGCACGCCAAGCTCCGTAAGGTCACCAGTGCGCTGTGGTCCACAGGGGCGAAGCCGCAAGGGACCTATGCTCATCAAGCGTATGGAGTCCCTCGTCATCTATTGGTGCAGTTGAGGCGGCAGGCGGCTCAGAGTGCGGTTGGTTCTGGCCCTGGTCGTTGTCTCACGTCTTCCATTGCTGCTGCTCTTGGTAGGCATGATCCTGCTAAGGTCCTTCGGCGTGAACACTCGGCGGCTTGGCTGAAGATGTGGCGAGGGCATCCTGACCTTCATGCTCGAATTGCTCTAAGTTGGGGCAAGATTTTTTCTCGGTTGCGATTGGCAGGGACTCGACGGTGGAAGGTCGTCAAAGGCCCTATTGGTGCTACTGTTGCCACGCTCATGGACATTGGTTGGATTCCGCACAGTCCTATGCAATGGGAGTCTGAGTCTCATGTGTGGTCCATCCCTTCTTGTGCTGACGAGGCCTGCTCTGATTTCAGCCCCGACTTCACGGACCTGTTGGATGATGTGGAAGCTACTGTGAATACTCTGTTGTGGGCTGCCGCTGGACCTCACGAAGCGGGCGAAGACATGGCCAGAGGTGCGGATATGATGCACATTCATCGTGAATTCGACCGGCTCTCCGACGTCAACGGCGAGGACGTGGTGGCGCTCAACCTCGTGGTGGTGAGCGGGGGCCAATGGCCTCGCCAGAGGCAAAAGGATGCAGGCTACGTTGTCTCCAGCTTGTGTCCTCGGTGCCTTGAGAAACCAGAGTCTTTGTTCCACAGGGTGTGGGAATTTTCTGCTAACACCCAGCATAAGGACTTCGATGATACCCAGCATTTGTATCCAGAGGCACTGGCACAGCATGCAGCGTATCCTGGATTCTGGCTTCGAGGTGTGCCTGGAATGAGTGAGACCGTGCCCACCTTCGCTCCTCTCCCTCCTACGGTTGTAGATTTTGGATCTTTCGACCTGATTCCCCGCGACGCCGAAGGTTTCGTGACGATCTTCGGTGACGGGTCGGGGGGACGTTTCTCGAGCGACCCTCGGCGTCGCAGGGTCGGGGCGGGGATCATAGGCCTCACTCCTGTCGGGTCTTCGTGGGAGCCCTCCGCGGGACGTGGGTCCACCCTCGGGGGCAGAAGACAGTCTGTGCCTCGCGCGGAGCTCCTGGCGTTTCTCATGGCTCTTAGTGTGTCTTCTGGCAATCTGCGCTTTGTCACCGATCACAGGCCGTTGGTGGATACTTGGAGCAGAATTCAGCGTGTTGGCGAGTCGTGTTGGACGTTGGGTTCGAACGCTGATTTCTGGTCCGATATCCTGAAGGCTGTCGCCTCCCGTGGACCTGGTGTGATCGATATCGTTTGGACGCCCTCTCACGTAGAGCTTGATCAGGTGCCTGTCCCGACTGTGCAGCAGTTGTTTCACATGTTTGGTAATGAATCGGCCGATTCGCTTGCTGGCTTCATGGCCGAGATTGCGTGGTCTCAGTATGTAGTTGCTCCTGTTCCTTGCACTGATGAGCGGGATGTCATGGCCTCGCTGATTCGTCGTCGGGCGCGGAGAGCTCTAGCGTGCAGTATCCAAGCCGATCCATGGACCGCGGAGTGTCAGCCCCCCAGCAGAGGTGAGGCTGCGCTCCCGAGGCTCGCTCGTTCGCTTCGGGACTCGCCTCATCTGTGGGCCCGCGCGGGCCCGAAATTCTGGTGTAGGAGATGCGATTTGCTCGCTAACCAGGACTCGATTTTCCAGGTTTGCGAATCTCCCTGCAGGGGCGGAGGAACTAATGAGTTCTCGCCTTATTCGGGCCCGCGGGGTATGTGGGGGAAAACCTTCCATGTGACCCATCGTCTCCAGTTTTGGCGAAAATTCATGCTAAATTTGTGCTCCCAGTGCGGGAAGACGTGCACGACTGATGCACGGCAGCTCGTCCCTCGATGCGAGCCCTCGGCTAAGGGCAGACAGAACCTTGCCCGCATCGATCGGGGTGAATACCCACACCCAGGAGGCCCCCCCAAAGCGGTGAGGGAGGCTTTGGGCTCCTAGCCTTGCCTTGTAAGTTTCTGCACTTGCATTCTGGGCACTGTCATTGACCTACGTTGTCATCTTACCCCAATGTTCCCAATGCTCCTCCTCCTCCTCCTCCCCTTCCTGCTCCTCCATCCTCCCGCATCATGTTTGTTTCTTCTCCTCCTTCTCCTCCTCCTCCTCCTCCTCAGCACGCTGCCGTCTCATCATTATGTAGTCATGTTGGTTCCAGGGGTGCCCAGATTTTCCAACCCAGCCGATTTTTGTCCCGTTCGGATTCCGACGCGCCCAGCGCGATGCCGCTTTCGACGCGGCTCCTGACGTCGGGGCTGGCGCTCGTGCAGCCCCAGCGAGCAGACGGCATCTTTTTCCTGGCCAACCGGGGCGCGCACGACCTGGCCGTCGGAGACGTGGTTGTGAAGCCGGGAGGCTTCCAGGAGCTCCCGGCGGGGCCCGCGGAGCTCGAGCTCGAGGCCGCGCACGGCTGCGTCGAGCACGCGGGGCGCCTGGCCGAAGGCACGGCCGGCCGGCACTCTGGCCTGGTGGTGGACAGCGAGGGCTGCCGAGCCTTCGACACCAACTAGGGGGCCACATGCGAACCCTACCCCTACACGTTGTTCACTTCTAAGTATTCGAGAGTTCTTTGATTTTTGGGGGGCCAAGACCCTTTCATTTCTAATTATCCTATCCTGGGCCTCTTCCTGGCCACTAGGGTGCCAGGAACAATGAGAAGCGAGCACAGTTAGAAATGAGCAGGATTAGAAATGAACGACGGGTGCCCCCCACGAATTCTGAGGGGGGGGTCACTTCGCTCGGGAGCTCCCGAACGAAGTGAACCCCACCCTCCCCCTCAGAACTCGTGGGGGGCAGGGGTAGGGTTCGCACGCGGCCCCCTACCAACGACCTGCAAGCGGAGCTGGCCAGGTCTGCGTATGGCTGCCCGAGGATGGACTGGGGCTGTGTGGCCCAGGCCTTCCTGGGCGGCATCGCGCCGACCAAGTTCACGGAGCGCGTGTTCCTGGACATCCCGGAGGTTGCCAGAGGTGGTCGTGGCCCAAGGTGCCAGTTTTGGTCCGCCTTCTCGCACCCCGTGGGGCAATCTTGGCCCTGCGAGGGGTGCTCTGGAGGCCACCTGAGCCCTCCCGAAAAAGCCAGGACCACCTTCGGCCCGGACCACCTGTGGCAGCACCCGAACAGCTGGGTGGACTGGGATTTCTGGGACCTGTGCACGCTCCGGGAGCCCACGCCCGCCCTGCGGTCGGTGCGAACGAGGACTGGGCACGACCTGGAGATCCTCCGCGAGTCCCCGATGGTGGCGTCGGTGCGCGGCTTCGCGAGCGAGGCCGAGTGTCAGGAGCTCGCCGGCGCGGCGCAGACGAGAGGCCTGGCCATGGATCCCGTGGTCAGCGGTTGTGCCGCGTCGCGGGAGAGGTTGAGAGCGGACCGAGAGATGTTTTCGACCAGCCTGCGCGTGAACTGGAGAGTCGAGGATACGCTGAGCAGCTTGGCCGCCCGTTCGTTCGACCTGGCCTCCGACATGCTGGACGTGGACGTGCCGATGAACGAGGGCCAAGAGAAGATCAAGCTGTACCACTACATCAAAGGCTTCGAACACCGACCTCATCATGACGGAGCGAGGACACAACGAGGGAGCGACAGTAACGAGTGGCGACGCGTGGCGACAACGCTGATATACTGCGAGGCCGCCGAAGAGGGCGGGGCGACCGTTTTCACGGGCGGTCCAAGCACGTACCTGCCAAAGTCGATGAAGTTCAGGCCGCGCAGGGGCGACATCCTCTTCTTCGCCTACGACCCCGACCCAGAATTCGAGGCGACATACGCGGAGTGCCCGGTTCTGGAGGGCAACAAGACTCGGGCAGTACCAAGTGGGGTCACCACCAGGGGAGTCCTCACCTGCACCTGGGCACCGAGGATCGAGGAGGCCTGGGACGTTTGGGTGGGACATCTCTGGGAGTCCCGGGGAGTCCTGGCAGGGTCCAGGCGGGGCCCCCTTTCCTCCCAGGAAGTTCGGGCCGAACGAAAGGGGGGGATAGGGAAAGGGGGGGGGTACGAAATCTGCTGCATGCAGCTGGTTTCGGCCCCGCCGCCGGGTCCATTCCTCGATACATGGGCGCCTCCCGGCGCCGGGAGGCGCCGGGAGAATCGGCTACGTGAGCCGATTCTCGACCCTACCCTTTGCTATCCCCCCCTTTCGCTCCCTCCCAGGAAGTGGAGACCCCCTCAGTGGTGGCCCCCCCTGGCATGGTCCGGAGGACGACGCTGGCCCAGTGGTACCGCCCGGGCGTTCCCGGCGCGCCGTCGTGGAGCGGCAGCCGCTTCTCGGAGGCGACGACGGGGGCGGACAGCCCAGGGGCGGGCATGGCTCCCACTCGCTGGGGAGTCTCGCCGAAGACATGCGCCATCGGCGCCTCTGGATGCACGTACACTTAAGTCGGGCCTGTCCCTCTACAGGGGTAATATTAAAAGACAGTCAAAAAAAAGGCTGGGGACTATTTTTTTATTATGTTTGCTTGACAAGTTTGGAGTATTGTTTGAATGTGTTTTGTTTAATCCCCCTGTAGGTGGACACGCCCGACTTAACTCTGGGAGCACGTACACTCAGCCACTCGCAGAGGGGTGTGGGGGGAGGGGGGAGGGCTTCTTAGGAGCACCCCTGCTTCTTAGAAGGCGCGGGCCTTATCTATAGATGTAAGGCCGGCGCCTTCTAAGAAGCAGCCTTCTTCTGAGAAGCCTTCCTCCCTCCCTCCACCACCTTGTGCGCGCCGCCCATACACGCCGGTCGTTGAAAGTGGGTGTTCCTGGATTCCCAGATCCCAATCTGGTTCCAGCGCCGCCCTACTTCAAGAATCGGCACGGTTTTGAGATGTGTTGCTACTCTGGGAGGGCCTGAACCCAATCTCCTTGTTTGCCGCCTTCCTACTTCATGTCTCTACCTGCTTCTTCCGACCGGCGAGTACATGCACTCCCGGCCAAGCCAGGAGGGCGTATGTACACCGAATGGGCGTCGCGAAGGGGGGGGGCGCGAGTAGGGGGGACGGCCTCGAGAAGGAGGAGCAAGCGGGAAGAGGAGGAGGAGGAGGTGGAGGAGGAGCAAGAGAATCCAATTGCCCTCCTCTTCCTCTTCCTGACGAGAAGGCCCCCCCATGTGCCATTCGCCCCTATCGTCGCCTCCGAGCCTCTCCGTCCACGACAGGGGCCGCCGCCGCCGGGGCGGAGTGCCGCCGCCAGACCGCGGCGGCGCGGGCAGGCGCCGGAAGGCGGAGCTGTGACGGGCAGGCGCGGGGGACCCAGAGGGGCCGCCGGTGCGGGTGCGACCGGGCGCGGGCCCAGAGGCGCAGCGCGGCAGGTGGTGGTGATGATGGCGGTGACGATGATGGTGATAGGGATGATGACGATAACGGTGATGGTGATGGTGGTGGTGGTGATGGTGGTGGGGATCATGGTAGTAGTGGCGGTGATGGTGATGGTGATGGTGATGGTGATGGTGATGGTGATGGTGATGGTGATGGTGATGGTGATGGTGATGGTGATGGTGATGGTGATGATGCTGATGATGATGATGATGATGACGATGACGATGACGATGATGATGATGATGATGATGATGGTGGTGATGATGATGGTGGTGATGGTGATAATGGTGATGATGGGGATGAGGGTGGTGGGTGTTGTGATGATGGTGATACTGATGATGACGATGATGATGATCATCATCCTGCTGGTGATGGTGATGGTGATGGTGATTCGATGATGATGGTGGTAGTGGCTAATACCTGAACTTCAAGCATCTTGGGACGCGGGCGGGACCCAACTCGCGCGCGAAATCGCGGGCTGGGCCTCTTCGGAAACGGCGCTCTAGGGGTCGCCAGCTTGCGGGGGCCTGCCCGCCTACCAGTGCGACAGCACAGCTGCGCGCGTTTCGCTGCTTGACTGCGCCATCGCACGTTGCCCAGCCCCCCCCCCCCGGCCGCGAAAATCGTTCGGCCAGAAGGCCGCCATACTGGCCAAGATTTCTCACATCCCGCACTGTGCCCTCAATCGAGTTTGATGGTTTGGGATGGGGAAGTGGAAGTGGGAATCGAGCACGGTCGATCACTGTTTCCGCCAACGACGCACACGGACGAGAGGCCATCTCGATTTTCGCCGCTTGCCAGCCCACCCTTGCTCGCCAGGAAAAACATTTGGCAGCGAGACGTCTTCCGATTGCCGGAGTTGCGCGAGGAGAACGGTCCACAGGATGGTGGGGAGAGCCCGCCCTGCATCAACGTTTTATGTTGGCTGCCGCTGGCATCCCCGACGACCCGTGTCTGGAGCACCCAGCCCCTGGGAATGAGGAAGTTCGTAGATTGATGTCTCAGGCCGCCTCCCTGGCACGGGGGGGCCGATGCGCGCGACGGGTTAGAATCTAAAAGACCTTTCTGGTCCTTTCGACGGTCACCCCTTTTCCTGCGGATGCGTTAAAAGTCCTTTTCCCCCCGCCGGCTCCAGAGCTGGTTCCCTGAGCTCGACGAGAAAATCGATGCTGTGGATGGGGAAGCCGCCGCCATCATCACGTCGAAGTTCAAAGTGTTTCACGCGTTCGCCTCGGCGCGGACTCTGTCTGAAGCTTGGCTCACTCACAGGTGGTTCCAGTATGCGGGGCCCACGCATGACTTCGGATGCTCAGGACCTGACTGCGCGCGGCAGTGTTGGCGCTGTGTGTCCATGCGCGAACAGAAGGGATGCGCTCGTTCTCGTGTCCGTCGCGCGGACAAGGCTGCGGCGCTAGGCGGCGCGGCGAGAGGGGATGGGCCTGCTGCGCAGCCCACCCGTGAGGAGGGAGGTGGAGAGAGGAAGGAGGAGGGAGGAGGAGGACGGAGGACGGAGGACGGAGGACGGAGTGAGGGAGGGAGGGAGGGAGGGAGGGGAGGGAGGAGGGAGGGAGGGAGGAGGGAGGAGGAGGAGGAGGAGGAAGGGGAGTAAGAGGAAGAGAAGGACGTGGAGGAGGAGGAGGAGGAGGAGGAGGAGGAGGAGGAGGAGGAGGAGGAGGACGGGGGGGAGGAGGAGGGAGGGGGAGGAGGATGAGAAGGAGGAGGACGAGGAGGAAGAAGGAGGAGGAGGAGGAACAGGAAGGAGGAAGAAGCGGAGAAACATGAGGGAGGAGGGGAGGAAAAGGGGGAGGAGGAGGAAGGCTTGGGGAGGAGAGGAAGGAAGGAGGAGGAGAGGAGGAGGAGGGAGGAGGAGGGAGAGGAGGAGGAGGAGGAGGAGGAGGAGGAGGAGGAAAAACAGCAGCAGAAGCATCAAGCAGCAAGGTAGGGGGAGCAGGACGGGCAGGAGAGAGGGCCAGAGGAGAGGTAGGAGGATAGGGAGGAGGGGCTTGGCAGCAAGAGAAGCAGGAGGTAGGGGGGAGGGAGAGAGGGAGGGCGGGCGGGCGGGCGGCAGGGAGGGAGGGCGGGCGGGAGGGAGGGAGGGCGGGCGGGCGGGAGGAGGTGGAGGAGAAGGAGGAGGAGGAGGAGGAGGACGAGGCCCCCGACCCACAAGGCTTAGAAAGAAAAGGAGGAGGAGGAGGAAGAACCGCTGCACTCTGGAAAGGGAGCAGGAGTGGAGACATAAGGGAGGAAGGGGAGGAGGAGGGGAGGAGGAGATGGAGGAGGACGAGAAGGAGAGGAGGAGGAGGAGGAGGAGGAGGAGGAGGAGGAGGAGGAGGAGGAGGGATGGGGAGAGTAGGGGTGGATGTGCACATGCAACGGTCCGATGCAGTCGGGCACCGAGGCTCTGGCTAGAGCTATCAGTGATACGTATTGGCTTGCATGTTGGGGGAACTTCTGGAAACCGACGCCGGCGTGAGAAGGCACACCGACATGTGGTGTCGCAGCGTTTCCACTCCTAGCATGACCAGTTTGTCTGCGTGGGTTCAAGCCTGCTGTCCCAGTGCTTGTATGTGCGTCTTGCGAGTTTGCGTGGCGCGTGCTTGCATGCATGTCCAGCTCCAGCCAACCAGATTCTGTAACAGCGGACGGCCATACTTCGTACGGTGGCGGCATTGGATAAGGAACGTCTTTCTGGGGCCCAGACCCTGACGCATTCCTTATTGTCTCAAGGCGAGGTGAGTGGCCCACGTTTGGCCGCCCATCGGTCGCGAGACCCTGGGTTCCTTATCGAAGGTATCCTTATCTAAAACCTCCACCGTGCTGGGGTAACGTTGTTGTTGGGGGTAATTCCGCTGGGTGAGGCACGCTGGAGATACGAATGGGAGTACATACGCATTACAAGTATAACCGTGTCCGTGTGTGAGCATATGTCGCAGCATCATTGTTGGGAATGCGAACGGTCGAGCTGGAATTCTGGCGGTTTGGTTGGTGGGCGGCCCCGCAGGCACTCGCATGCTTCACGTCGCCAGAGCACCAGGCGCTCACGCGGCTGTTGTGCCTTGAGTCTGCCAACGGCGAGGCGAGCGAGAGCGCTGTCAGCGAGGCGTTCAAGGAGCCTCATCTGCGAGACCTGCATCCACCGTGGGCCAAAACCACAACCGTGGCACCCGCCCATCCCTGCATCCTGGTTGTTATTGTCTCTTTTCCTCCGCCTCCGCTTCCACCTCCTACGCTACGTAGTGTACTTGTGATGCTCTTCCCCCTGCGGCGCTTGTTCGCGCTTCTGACCTGTCGGGTCACGTTGCGCCTGGCTGACCGCTCTCGCGTCCCTGCCTCATCTTCCTTTTCCTCTTCTTGCTCTTCGTGCTGTTCGTCGTCGTCCTCTTCATCCTCCGTAGCCATTTTAGCTCAAGGCTAAACGTTCTGAAGGGCTATAGACCCCCGAAAATCAGTGATTAGTTTTGGTATACATATATACTACGCCAGGAATGACAGTCTCAAGAGAACACCAAATTTACTGTACAGGTGTGCACACATGTGGTACTAACCACAATCTGAATGATCAGGATGAGACGCGGCCAATAATCCGTCCGTCAGCCCGTCGAGCAGGAGCAGTGGCAATATGATGGCTGCGGCCTGCCTGCTGGGCGTCACGACGCAAGTCGCGATCAACCAGGTCAAGTTGCTGTACTGTACTGGCACTGAGCCGAGGACAGTGATCAAGCACAAAGGTTCGACACTTAGGCCGACGCGTGTCAGACAAGTGAGACAGAAGGCGGAGGCGCGAGACAAAATCTGTTCCACAGCATGGGCATGTGGATCCGAACACATAGAAGCGTATCTCATTGCGCTTCCCGTGCTTCGCGCGCCGGTGGGATTGGAGTCCGCGAGACGAGCTGAAGGCCTCGCCGCACTCGCAGCAAACATATGCCTCTACTCCGGGCGTTGGGCGCAGGGCAGGGGACTGATCGCATGCAGAGTCTGTAAAGAAAATGGCATCAACGAGTGATTTCCAAGCATCTTGATCGAGCATCAGGTGGGCCCACGCTGGAGGATCATCAGAAAGGGCGGGCAGATCAGGAGGGAGGTGGGGCCGAAGAAATCCGGCATCAGTCTCCAGGGCGTGGATCCACCGAAGCTGTTTGCCCTTCGGGCGGGCGTGCAAGATGGGAATCAGCGCCTGCGGCCTCGTGCGCACAAGGCGGGCGCAGTATTTCAGACGAAGCCTGGCAATGAGACACTCGGAGCGCCTCCCGTACCTCGCGGTCCGTGTGGGGGGGTGGCAGCAAATCGAGGTTCCCCAAAGATCCTTCTGAGGACGGTCATGTAGACTGCATTCGAACACTTCAGGTGGCGAGGAGAGGGCACAAGAACATGAATGTTGAAAAGCGGCCGAGTGAGCAGCAGACACTGCATGAAGTACAATTTGTGATAAATCTGGATGAGACGAGAAGCAAACACTTCACATGAAATCGGGCCATACGCAGCGAGCGTTTTGGCCGCTTTCGCTCGCGCATCAGACATGTCAGCACGCTGGAGGGACGAGCCAGTGCCTAAGTGCTGGATATGCCGCTGCCGGGGACAGAGATACGGAGGGTGCCATCACTCTGACGGCGGGCTTCTCGGCACGCCGTGGCCTTCGGGCCCCTGTACATCAAGAGTGCTTCCGTTTTGCCAGGGGAGGCATTAAGCTGGAGGTGCAATTGGCCGAAGCATCGAAAATAACAGACAGCAGCTGATCTATGTTCTTGTCAAGCTGCGTCGGGCTCGAAGCTACGATGGCCAAAGCCGCATCATCGATGAAGGCGGCATCTAAAACTGACGTGCTGGGGAGATCGCCTGGGCCAGGGGATTCCCAGAAAGGGCCCCGGGGGCAATGTAAGCGAAGACACACACACCCTTCGCGGAGCTTGTCCGCAATCAGCGTCAAAGCGATCCCATGCACGCCGTTAAAGACATGCGCTCCGAGCTGACAGCCCTGGCGGCCACCTGTGCGGCTTGTCACGCATGTGGGGAGATCGGACATTCCCACCCAGGAGCCATCATGCAAGGTGCGGATCATATCCGCCACAACTTCATCAACACCCCATTGCTGTAATAGGGGGCCGTGCTGCTCCAGGTATGCTGTCATCCAGTCTGCGGAGACGGCAGACATTCCGAGTGACAACAGATATTGCCGGTGCTCAGCGGCCGGGCGGGAGCCCCACCCATACAGAAGCTGGCGAATTACTCGATCAAAGGCTTTCGTCAATCTACGTAGAGTACAAAGATGGAAAGACCGGCCAAATCAGCAGGTGGCCCGAGCCATCTTCCGGCCTCAGGTGGCCACGGCGCGTGTCGCGCCATTCCACGGACTGGCCCATCTAGTGGCCCCAGCAGGTGTCCCGCATCTATCGCGCGCCCGCAGTTTCTCTACCCTTTCTTGCCTGCATCCGCAGGGCCATAGTGGTCTCTGGTGGCGATTGCGTGGCGGTGCATGGCAGTGGCCTGCTGATCCCATGCCTTTTTCTGATAATGAAAGCGCCTCCGTTTATACCAATATTGACCTCAGTCGGAGTTACACAGCGGACCAGCGGCGCCACCGAGATCTTTACGACCAACTTGTTCGTCGATTGGGACGTGCGTTGCGCGAAAAGCGGGGGCGAGATCGTGATCGGGATCGCGACGAAGGCGCTTGTGGCGTTCCCCGTGCTGAACGTGGTGGTCGGGATCGTCGCTCTGGTCGTGCCAGTGTTCCTGCTCCTGGCTCTTCGCAACGCGTTCGTAATGCCATCGGCGCCGCGGCTGCTGTGTCTGCCGCGCTCAGTCTCTCTCCAGAATAAGCTTCCCGTCTCGGAAATGAGCTGGATGCAGCGCCTATTGTTCCTGAAGGTCAAGTTCCTTTGGCCAGTTAAATGCCGCTGCTGAGTGTGCGGCTGGAGGCACACCTGTTGGTGGCGCGAACACCTCCGTGGACTCCTTGCAAGCAAATGACCCCTGGCGCAACCAAACTGTTATGCAGAGAATGGAGCAGCCCCTTCGTGATGCCTCTCGCGTGGACATGGATGCTATTCGGACTGCAGCCGCTGCCTCTGCGGCGAGCGCCGCTGCCGCGGCAGCGGCATCGCGGCTACGCAGCACGTTCGTGCAGCAGAAGGCTCGCATTCACCGCCGGCTGGACGCACAATCTCGCGAGGTTCAAGAGTTACGGCAGCGGCAAGATCAAGCTGCTGCTGCCCAGGCTTCCATGCGTACAGAGGTTGACACCATTCTCCAGCAGCTGGCCATGGCAGAAGTTCTGCTCCCGTTTGGTGTTGAGAACGACCTGGGATCGGGCCGTGGACCAGCTCATCTCTGTGGGCATCGCCGCGCCTGCGACTCCCCAAGCTGTTCGAAATTCTCTGTTTGCTTGGATTGCTGACGTTAATTAGGCTCCAGACATGTCGAGCTGGTCGGTGATGCTGCGGCAAGGCGATTCACCGTGCGAGCGTTCGGGAACGAGGCTGCAGCAAGCTCGAGAGCCACAGCACTCGCGCGGAGCGTACGGACGTCCACTGGATGGCAATCAATCTCAGTGCTATCCGCAGGAATTACAGTTGTCCCGACTTTTGCCTCGACGGACAAAAGTCCCAATATAGTGCGCGGAGGAGCGCAGCCGAAGACGACGTGCAAGATCCCGGAGGAAAACTACTCGTCTCTTACGCGGCGTTGCAGACGCGCCCAGTTCCAACTCTCGGCCAACGCCGCGCGCGCTGCCAGCTCGAGCCTCGCGGGCAAGACGAACCCACTCGTGTCGCATGGAATGCACTTGCGACGGCGCAGTTCGACGCTGTCCAGTCGGCGTCGCAGGAGGTCTTTAGTGAATGTTTCTCGGCAACGCACGTTGGGCTCCGCGGGGGCCCTTTTCTGCGCGACGCTCAGAACGGATGTCAAGCGCTGCGTTCGAACGCCCGCAGCTCACTGCGCATTGAATATCGGAAAAGAAACGCCAAAGTTCAATGTGTCGCTGAATGCATGCGCCAACGGCGCTTCGTTATCCTTCGGGAGGTCCGAGGAGATGTCCGCCGTCTTCAGCGGCCGGTGGACGACGCCCCGCACGCGCGCGAATGCTTCATGCCAGGTACGGATGTTTCAGTGGGCGGCGTGGCTTTTCTCGTGCCTAGACATCCCCGACATCAGCCTGTGCCTGACGAGCTGAAGCCAGCGCGCGCTCTGCGCGCGATCGCGCATGGCCGAGCAGCCGCGCTGCGCGTTTCTTCCCCCGCGCATGCCTGTTCCACGTGTCTGCTCATTGTCCATAATCGCAATTTGACCGCTCCCGACGTCAGCGGGATCTAGCGTTCCTGGGCTGCCCAGAGGTCATGCCCAGCAGCACGAACGCACTTTCAGGTTCATTGCTTTCGGTGGCGCTAACACTCCTGAGTCTCCCCCATCGCTCCTTCCGCCCCCCACCCCCACCCACCTCGCAGGTTGACTCCGCCCCCCCCCCATCCACTCAAGCCCCTGTCATCGACAACCAGGGCCAACATGCGCGAGCTCGCCGGCGCCGAATGCGCGTGGCCGCGACTGAGATCACGAACGAAATTACCCACTCGTTATGACTCGCACAGGTTGCAAGTCTCAGGCGTCGATCGCTTCTTTCCCTCAGGCAGCTTGTCTCAGCGCATGCTCCGCGGCGTCATTCTGCAGGTTGCGCATGAGAGCGCGCGTTTGTCGGATCGAGGACTGTCGGGACATGCGGTTCTCTTTTTCGGGATTCGCGCTCAGACTGAGCGTGCTATCCCTCCATGTCTGTTCAAAACGGAAGAGTTTAAGCCGGCCTGCGCCACCACGCATGCGCGCGCGGACTTTGAGCAGCCCCCGACGGTCGTGGCAAGGCAGGGCGCGAAGGACGTCATGCGCGACTCCGTCGCACTCACTCGGGGCCAGTTGCAGGGGCCTGAGTGCACCCGCGCTGCACATCCAGAAGCCCCTTCTCACGCACGTTTCGTTCGTTGGCTCGAGCTCTGCGGAGGAACAGTGCGCGCGCAGCAGCGCGTCTCATTGCCATCTCCCCCCTTGCCTCTTCTCACCTGTCTGTCCTCGATGGCGTCGTCGCCCTCCTTCACCCCGCCCCCTCCCACTCCCGGCGCGACGCAGCCAATGCTGGGCGGCGCCAGGTGCGCGCGCTGCAGGCCAGCACGCGCGCCACCCGAGCAGGGAAGGCCCCAGGAGGGGGAGAATGAGGAGGAGAGGCATGGAGCAGCAGCAGCAACAGAGGATGAGAAGACGCAGACAGAGTTGGATGGGGAGAAGAAGAAGGAGGGAAGGATGAGGAGGCGAAGGATGGAGAGTGTGGCGAGGAGCAGAAACATAGAACTTGGGCGTGCGTGCAAAAGGGCCGCGCGCCCCCCCCCCCCCCCCCCCAATTAAAATATGCTTACCCGCCAAGGAGCTCAGCCCCAACGAGAGGGAGAGGCTCACGAAGCTCCACAGGTGGTGGAATTTCCTCTCCCGTCTCCTCCTCATCCTCCTCCTCCTCGTTATCCTCCTAATCCTCCTCCTCCGCCTCCTCCTCCCCTTCTTCCGCCTGCTCCTCCACCTCCTGTTCCTCCTCGTCCGATAGTTCCCTCGGCCCCTTCTCATCCTCCTGCGTACGATACAACTCGCAATGGTTTTACTACTACTACTACTACTACTACTACTACTACTACTACTACTACTACTACTACTACTACTACTACTACTACTACTACTACTACTACTACTACGACTACGACTACTACTACGACTACGACTACGACTACGACTACGACTACTACTACTACTACTACTACTACTACTACTACTACTACTACTACTACTACTACTACTACTACTACTACTACTACTGTCAGAGAATGCAAAGCGAGGGTGGGCATGTCCAGCTGCCTGCGGCAAGTCCAGCCACCGTGCCAGCCGAGAATTCCAGGTGTCGCTTGTTCGAGGGTGGGAGGGTGGTGATGAGGATGAGAATGAGGCTCTTGATGGTGGCGGTGATGATGGTGATGATGATGTCGATGATATTGATGATGATGGTGATGATGATGGACGGAATGATGATGAGTATGATGATGATGTTTCGGATGATGATGGTGGTTGTGGTGGTGATGATAAGGGTGATGCTGACGATGAGGATGATGATGATGATGATGGTAGTGAGTATGATGATGTGAATGAGGATGAGGATGAGGATACGGATGATGGTGATGATGATAATGATGATAAGGATGAGGATGTTGATGATGACGATAATGATACGCATAGTGGTGGTGTGGATGAGAATGAGGATGTGGATGATGATGAGGATGACGATTAGGATCAGGATGATAATGAGGATGAGGATGATTATGACGATGATGAGGAGGAGGCGGGATACGATGACGATGATTATGATGATGATCATGATCACGACGATGACGATGACGGTGACGACGACGACGATGATGATGATGATGGTGATGATGGTGGTGATGAGGATGAAGGTGGGGATGAGGATGATGATGAGGATTAGGATCAGCATGATGATGAGGATGAGGATGGCGATGATCGTGATGATGATGGTGCTGCAGAAGATGACAATGCTGATGGCGGTGATGATGACGATGAGGAATAGGATGAGGATGACGGATGAGGATGAAGCGGATGAGAAGGAGGAAGGTGGCGATGATGATGAATAATACTACGAAAACTGTTATGACGATCGTCATTATGATCATGATGGTTATTATGATGATGATGATGCTGATGATGATGATGATGATGCTGATGATGATGATATGATGGTGGCGGTGATGATGATGGTAATGCAAATGATGATGATGATGTTGTTGATGCTGATGATGATGGTAATGGTGATGCTGGTAATGGTGGTGATGATGATGCTGAGGAGGAGGAGGAAAAGAAGGAGGAGGAGAAGATGGAGGATGAGGAACAGGAGGAAGAGGAACAGAAGGAGGAAGAGGAAGTCAGTCACACGTGACACCTGTCGTCTTCACGATTTGAGGAGTCATCATGAACCTCGATCGGGCCGTCTTGGGGCTGCCTTGGCATCCTGTGAGGCAGTCTTCGGGGTCCCCCTGGGGCCCTCTTGGGCCGTCTCGGGGCCCTCTTAAGCCGTCTTGGGGCTCTCTTGGGTCGTCTTGGGCCCCTCTTGGCCGTATGGTGGCTGCCTGGAGGCAGTTGTGGGGCCGCCTGGGCCCGTCGAGAGGCCTTCTAAGGCCGTCCTGGATCCACAAGAGGCCCTCTTGGCCCGCCTTGGAGCCCTCTCGGATGCCTCTTGGCCATCGTGGGACCTCTTGGAACTCTCTTGGGGGCCTCGTGGGCCGTCTTGGGACCATCGTGGGCGCTTCTTGGGCCGTTGCGAGCTGACGGAAGCCTCAAAATACAAGAATGCGAAGATCATGCAGAAACGCCTGGGAAAATATTGATTTGGGCTTCCTCGGGCCCTGTTGGAGGCCTCGTGTGGCCCTCTTGGAGGCATCGTGGGCAGTCTTGAGGCCACAATGGGCCGCCTTTGGGCCATCTTGGGCCGTCTTCGAGGCATCTTGGGCCATCTTGGTGTCCTTGGTTGCCTGCATTGGCCGTCTTGTGAGCTCGGGACGCGGATTCACTGTTTTTTACGAGTGGTCGTGGCCTCGGGAGCGTGGGTCCGTTGTTTTGCGCGAGGGGTCTTGGCCTCAGGAAGGGGGGCGGTGCATGCAGTGAGATGCTGGTAGCAGGGGGGGGCCCTTTCTAGAATACAGAAACCCTACCAGACAGCCCTTGGCATTCTTCCACGCCGCCACGTGCGCAAGGCATGGTGACGGCGAGATTAGCCGTCACAAGGACCCAGGATCCTGGCTGCAAACAGAAGTTCGAGAGCAGGACCCCCAGAGTTGGGAACTTGAGAGCTCGGCCGCCCGCCGGAAGCGGCTCGGAAACGGGAGCCCTGGAACTGGTGAACCCAGCCGCCCACCGAAATCGGGTTTGGTACTTTCGCCGGAGACCCCGGAGCCCCAGAACCCGACCGCCCACCGAAATCGGCCCAGCTTTGTCGTCAGAACTTCCTGACGTTTTCGGCAAGTCCTTCTCCTTTCGCTGCGGCCCCTCACAGAGCAGGGACTGATTGGGGAGTTGTGGTGATGGAGGTAGGCCTCACGCCGCTCAGACCAGGGCAGCGGGCAGTTGCCAACGCTGAAGGAGTCCGAGCACAGGCACAGCTGTCGAATAGACCAGGATGGGCTGACTCCCACCGCGCCCCCCCCACCCCACGTTTGACTACCAGTGTGGAGGAGCAAGTGCCAGATTGGGCCTGGTGGCCGCGGCTGAAGGGGCGGATTCCAGGGGGAAGTGGAGGCGGGGGGGAGGAGGAGAAGAGGAGGGGGAAAGGGAAGGTGGATGTGGGAGGAAGGACGGGGATGGTGGGACAAAAGGAGGGTGGAAGAGACGGGCGGGAGAGAATGCAGCACGGGCAATATGAAGCATACCGATGACATTTTGGCTCAAGGCATTTTGGCTCAAGCCATGTTGGCTCAAGTGGCAATATCGGGAACTCCCCCGTCTCGAGGTGGCTGGGCGGCCGTGCGCGCTTAGGATCGCAGGTGTTCGCCCGAGCAGGTTATTGCTCCCCTTTTGCACTGCAGAGTGCCAGCTTGCTCACGCATTTTGCTGCTGTAAGCACTACTTCACGAATTACACCCGTTTCTCCTACTGCTGCCATGGCGTCGGGGGGGGCGACATTTGGGAAACGATTGGATCAATGAAAAGCGAGTTGTTCACAGCGATCAGCTCGGCCAATCCCCGCACCGACCAGCTCGAGATCCAGATTCAAGGGCTTCAGGCTCAACAACTTTCGTCTGCGCAGGAGATGCAAAGCTTAGTGTCTACGATGTCTACTCAGTGGGAGGCGAGGTTTCAACATATTCCTAATGCCCTCATTGTCGTGGATAGCGATGGTCGAGAACGTGCTGTTGTTGCCGAAATGGAGGCGAGAATGGAGGCTCGTGGCAAGACTCGACGAGCAGATTGCGTCGATGTCGCGCCCGTGTTCTACTGCTGCTAGCTCTGAGCGCGGTCACAGTCGCAAGCGTGCTGCTACTCCTGCCGCTTCTGACCTCTTTACGGACGCTGCCGTTGACAAGGGCCAGAGTAATCCGTGCCGTGTATGTATAGGTGGGTGGCCCCGTGAAGCTCTTCCGCAGTATGGCCAGGAGCACCGGGAGCGGCACAAGACACCGATGCCACAAGATATGGTCGCGGACGCGGAGGTTAAGTTCCAGCGTACTAGCCACTCCTACCCGGTGATTTTCACGGCTCCTGAGGCGGCGACCCGTTTCAAACAGTGGGCCTTCACGTCCCCGTCGAGTTGGTCTGACGATCGTGATCGTGCCAGGACGTTTGCGATTCGTGTTCCTGGTGATATCCCCCTGCCTGCGAGGATGAAGGAAACGATTCTCTCATGCCTATGGGAACCCTATGGGAACCGATGAAGGTCAAGCTCACGAACAAAGGTTTTTCGAATGGCACATGCGTATGAGCTGCTAGGGTTATGGCTCAGGACGTTTTCAGATCTCCACGGACAAGGACCCATGGGCGCTTTTTACGCTGATGACGGAAGACAACCAGTTTGCGATTGTGCCAGACCGAGAGGAGTTGTACCAGTGGCAGTTCATTGACACAAAGATTTCCTTCATCACCGGTATCGGTTCGAAGAACAAGCCGTGCCTGTAGGATGGCGTTTGGCGGACACCCCCGGCGACTTCGCCCTGGGAAACATTCCTTCGGGGCGGTGGGAGCGCACTCGCGCGTGAGATGCGCGGCTCAGACGCACGTGATCAGCCTGTGCCTCAGTTGCCTGCAGATTTGCTCGTTTCGCCTCTGCCACCACTTTTAAGTAGTTCAGCACCGTGCGATGTGCACTATCGAGAGTACGATTTTATGTTCTGTCTTCCCTCTCCCTTCCCTGTGCGCTCGTGGATTGTTGGAGGAATGACTCCATGTTCGGGCGTTTGCGTCAGTCTTACGATGTCGTCACTATCCAAGAAGCCCGCGGACACCCAGGTGATGTCGACCATCTCTCTCTATCTCTCTCTCTCTCTCTCTCTCTCTCTCTCTTTCTTGTTGTTTTCTATATTTCTGTATTTCTTCATTTTTTGTTTTCTATCTCTCTCTCTCACACTCTCTCTCTTTTTCTCTTTCTCTCTCTCTCTCTCTCTCTCTCTCTCTCTCTCTCTCTCTCTCTCTCTCTCTCAACTCCCGACCCGCGCGTTTGGCTCTTCGTTGTTTCCCCCCCCCCCCCGATAGCGCCGGCACTGGAGGGGATATCGCGGCCGTTAGCAAGGCGTTCGCGAGTCTGTTTACTGAGATTGAGCACCGCCCGCTGATAGACGGCCCGGCGCCCCTCACCACTGTGGAAGGCATGCGTGGGCAGCGCGACGCGGCGAACGTGCACGCGCCGAACACCTCTGAGCATTTCCACGCATACCTGCACGCGCTGCGATTAAGTCGTCGGGATGTTCCGATGTCCGTCGACCATTTCCTTCGCGATCACGCTGGGGGGTTGCAATGTCACTCTGGAAGTGGAAGGGCGTCAAAAAGAGCGCGGCGGCTCGCGGGGCCCAGGGGGCCGACGTCATGCCCACGCGTTCCACTCCCGCCTCCCGGATTCGATTGAGTTGCACCAGGAAATGGACGCGCCCATGATTGACTACGCCGCTAGGCTGGATACAATTTCCCGCTCGCCGCCCAGCGCCATTCCTGCTGGCGCGACGATCGCGACGTCGACGGCCGGACGCGCGACGATTGCCGCGCCTTCGGATCACAACCCCGTCGCGTCGACGATATCGACGCGCAGCCCCGCTCCTTCCGAGAGCACGAACATTCCGCTGCGGCTTTCGACGTCGCCTGAATTTGCGGAGGAGTTGGACAGCCTTCTGCGGACCCCGCCTGTCTCTGATGCGAGCGACGCGCGCCTCGCCTGGGCTAAGGCGCGCGCGCTCGGCCGCCCCCCGCGCCCGTCGCCGCGTAAAGTTCAGGGTCGCTGCCGCGCGCGAGGGGCGCCGCCACTGGGCCGCGACTGCGATTAGAGGTCTGAAACTCCATTTAAATTGACTGACGACGCCTTGACATGCGACCCACAACTGTCTGACTAGATTGATGACTTTACCCTTGTTCGCGATGAGATTCACGCTCTCTGCCAGCGCGTTCGCGAGTTGTTCTTGAAAGTTTGGGATGCCGCAGCGCTGGAACTCGAGAGTGGCCCGCCAGGTGATTTCCAGAGACAGAAGGGGGGGGGGGGGGGGAATATTGCACGGCGGAGATTGTTCTGGCAGCAGTTCCGGCGTCGCACGCGGCTTCAAGGAGCCCTGGACCCAAATGGCCACCCCTGCCCGCCCCCCTGCTGCCTCGGCCGAGGCCTCGCGGAACCGCTGCGGGGGGGGGGGGGGGGGGGGGGGGGGGGGGGGGGGGGGGGGGGCAGTCTTCTGTGACGTGCAAGAAGGCCGCTCCAAGTGGACCGAACTATTGTCTCTGGCCCGATAGGCGCTTGTAAGACAAGCGGTGTCTTGGGGAGGGGACTGCGCGACAGGCATGGGAGGGCGTCAACATGCAACTGAAACGCGGCGCGCCTGGTCCTGACGGGATCCCGCATTACCGTTGGCGCCCCGGGTACGCCCCGCGCCTTCTGCGCAACTTTATCGGGGCCTGGCGGAGGGGAAGCGCGGGAATCTGTCGCGCGATATGTCGGATGTGTCGATGGTTTTTGTTCCTTCGAAAGGTGCGTCCAGGGATGGCGCGCGTTCTCGAGTACATCGGGCCCCATGCAAACACCCGTCCACTTTCCATGGCCAGTGCTGTCGCCAAGCTGGTGCGCTCGTGCATGTGCCGCCCGCTTAACGACGTTGCTCGCTTGGCGGTTTCGATTTCGCGGGCGCGCACTTCTGGCCGCAGCGTGGCCGCGCGCGTCGTTCGCGCGGAGGCTCGGGCCCTGTCTGAGCATGCGCTGGGCAACGAAGACAGTTCGATGGCGTTGACGGACTACTCCGCTGCTGCCCCCTCTCTGTCGATTGAGCGGTTCTTGGAGGTTTTGGCCAAGATGGGAGGTCCTGGTTTCATTGTCCAGCTTTTCTTGAGTTCTATAGCGACGACGCTGCTTTCAGTTCGGCCATGGGACAGGTAGATGCGGCGATTTCGGTTGCCCGTGGGGCTCGCCTGGGGGACCCCGCTTCCATGGCGTTGTCACGTTGTTTGTTGTTTCGGGGCTGCTCCCCTTCCAGGAGCTCGTCAGCAAGAGCTTGCTTGGGGGATTGTATCTGAAGCTTGAATATGCAGATGAGCGTCGACATGGACTTCGACGCATTCTGCGCCACCTGTCCAGGCTGTCTGGGATGACTCGCGTTCTTGATGCCGCCCTCGGTCGATCCTTGAAGATTGCCAAGGGTGTGGCGCTTGTGAATTTGACAGTCTTGCGGACGACGCTCCAGCGCCATATTTGTGAGCATCCCCGTGGGCTCGCCCAGGTGCAGCTTCTTACTGCGCGTAATTACATGGGCATGGCGATAGGAGTTCCAGCTGCTGATATTTACTGCAGCAAACCGTCGGCGAAGTTGTGTTGCTTCGTGTCCGGGAGGTTAGGTAGGCAGGACCTTCAATCGCGAAGAACATCTCACCCTTGCCACACTCTCTGCTTAGGCGTCCTGTCCTTTGTCATGAAGTTTGCGCCTTCTTCCCACGCCGTGCATGCGGCGTACAACAATGCCCTCCAGTTGATGGTGATCGGTCCGAGGTTTAGCGTTAATTACGGTATGCTTACCTAGCTGACGAAGTTGGGAACCCCTGGCCAGTTTAAGAATTTGGAAGGGGCGTTTCGGGCGCCGAAATCCCGACTGATCTGGAGGCGCGAAGAAATCTCGGGGATCTTAGCGGACTTTGAAATATTCTTTCAGAGCGATGAGGCTTGTATAGCGACGACGATGTCTGGCTGGGCCAATATCAGCTGTGCTCCTGGTTTCCTTCGAACCTTCCGCAACGTTCGCGGTTTTCTGTCTGCTGCGCCGAAGGGCACACCTGAGGACGGAAAGTCCCTGCAGGCGACCGTCGCGCGTACGTTGGCGGCGCTGCCCGAGTTCTCGCCTGATGTTTGTGCGATGTTGCTGCTACGGATGAGGAAGTGGATGGAAGCCTTATCGGGGGAAGTAGCGGTGCATGTGGTGAAGGCGGTGAAATATGTTGTGAAGCGCTCAGGCCCGCATCTCGGTCTCACTTTCTTGCGTATGCTTGCTCGTGGTATGAACGCGTCGGCCAGATTCCACGCTCAATCTCATGGTTGTCTTTTTGGTTGCCCCTCCGACCCGCTCGACCCCACTTTTGCCGATCTCGATGATGTCATCCATTTTGCCCTTTGCTCTCGATTCTATGGGATGTGTGAAAGTTGGCTTGGTGAACTGATGCCCCCGTTCTCCGCCTCCCCTCCCTGGCTTTTCTTTTTGCTCCCGATAGACGAAAGGCCGCGGACGGTGCTTATGATTTCCGCTGCCACTATCGATGCTTTCTTGTTTGCCCACAATTGTCATCGTCATAATGCCGTTTGTGGGATTGTGCCACAGCAGATCCACGCCCGCATCCGAGCCACAGCGAGACACCACCGATCGGTTACTGAAGCGTGGTGGATTGAAAGGCGTGTCAGTCTGCTGTTTCCGGTTTCTTCCTACCCCGGAACTCGACAGTGCTGTTTCGTCCCCTGTGACTTGGGTCCAGGCTTCTTCTTTTAAATTCTGGTTCCCGCTGGGCCCGCACCGTAACTTCGGCCGGGGACGACCTCCCGCAGTGGTGCCGTGGTGGTCCGCTGCCTCCTAGTGCGTTTCTTCCTTTCCCTCCGCCGTCGGCAACCGCCCTGTCTGGACAGTCGCCACGGGAGCGTGGCTGGTCACCCGACTGCGCCGCCCGAGGCCTTGGGAATTCTGAAGCACCCGAAGAGCCCCCTAAAAAAAACAAAAGAGTAAATTAAGAACGCGATAGCGATGAAGGGGACGATGACGATGACGATAATGATGATGACGACGATGGTGATGAGAAGGGGCTGGTGTTGGTGATGGTGATGGTGGTGATGACGCTGCTGATGATGAGAAGGAGGATGATGATGATGATTATGATGATGATGATGGTGATGATGGCGATGGTGGTGATGATGATCATGATGATGGTGATACTAGTACTGATGATGTTGGTGACGATGATGTTGGTGCTACTGCAGGTGATGATGGGGATGATGATGATAATGGTGATGATGATTGTGATGATGACAATGATGATGATGATGATGATGATGATGATGATGATGATGATGGTGGCGATGCTGAGGATGAGGATGATGGGTTACGGATGACGGGTGATGTTGAAGATGAGGATGAGGATGGGGATGATGATTTGCAGTAGGATAAGGATGAGGATGACGGTGGTGATGATGATGAAGAAGAAGACGGTAATGATGATTATGGTGGTGATGATGAGGACGAGGATGACGATGAAGATGAAGATGACGGGTGCAGACGAAGTTGACGATGGTGATGATGATGATGATGATGATAGTGATGATGATGTTGATGTTGATGATGGTGATAATGATGACGGTGGTGATGGTGCTGCTGATGATGTTGGTGATGATGGTGAAGATGATTATGATGATGACGATGACAATGATGATGACGATGACGATGCTGATGGGGAGGAGGAGGAGGGGATGAGGATACTGATTATGATGATGGTTATGATGAAAATGGTGCTGATAACATTGATGGTGATGGTGGTGATGATGAAAACGAGGATGAGGATGACGGATGACGGATGACGGATGACGGATGAGAATGATGATGATGAGGACGAATATGAGGATGAGGATGAGGATGAGGACGATGGTGGTGGTGTTGATGAGGATGAGGGTGAGGATGATGATTAGGATAACGACGATGTTGATGATGAGGATTAAGATGAGCAGTAAGATGGCGATAAGGATGAGGATGATGGTGATGGTGATGAAGAAGATGGCACTGATGATGGTGGCGGTGATGATGAGGAGGGGGATGATGATGAGGATGAAGATGACGGATACGGATGACCTGGATGATGAATATGATGAGGTCGAGTAGGATGAGGAGGAGGATGAGGAGGAGGGCGACGGTGAAGATGATGCTGATGATGGTGAAGATGATGAAGATGATGATGAGGATGATGATGATGAGGGTGATAGTCATGACGACGACGATGATTATGATGGAGGTGATGATGATGGTTGTGGTGAAGATGATGGTGTGGTGATGGTGATGGTAATGATGGCGGTGATGATGATGACGATGGTGATGATGATGATGATGATGATGATGATGATGATGATGGTGATGGGGATGGTGATGTTGATGATGAGGAGGAGGAGGAGGAGGATGGCGATGATGAGGATTCTGTTGATGCTGAGGATTAGGGTGAGGAGGAGTAGGAAGGGAATGAGGATCGAGACGAGGACGATGAGGATGGTGAGGAAGATGAGGATGATGAGGATGATGCTGTTGATGCTGATGCTGATGGGGATGGGGATGGCGATGGCGATGGGGATGGAGATGATGATGGCGATGGTGGCGACGACGACGATGGTGTTTTTGATGAGTATGATGATGGTGGTGATGGTAGTGACGACGACGACGATGACAATGACGATGGTGGTAATGGTGATGCGGACGACGATGATGATGGCGAAGTTGATGATGATGATGATGATGATGATGATGGTGATGATGATGATGGTGATGATGGTGATGATGCTGGCGAAGGTGTGTGTGTGTGTGTGATGATGACGGTGGCGAGGTGGTGATGAATCCGATGATGGTGGCGAAGGTAATGATAAGGTGGTGATGTTGGTGAAGATGAGGGGGAGGAGGAGGAGGAGGAGGAGGAGGAGGAGGAGGACGACGAAGAAAACGACCGGGAAAATCAGCAGGATCAGGAGTCCAGGAGGATCCGAAAAGGAAGGAGGTGGAGGAGGAGTTGCAGCGGGAGGAGGAGGAGGAGGAGGAGGAGGAGACGGCGAGGAGGACAGGGAGGCTGAAGAAGGGGGCGGCGAGGAGGAGGAGGAGGAAGAGGAGGAGGAGGAGGAGGAAGAGGAGGAGGAGGAGGAGGAGGAGGGGAGCGGCAGAGAGAAAAGAGAAAAGGCTGAAGGAGGAAAAAGGCGGAAAGAGGAGGCCCCGACGGCCTCCAGCGAAAAAGCGCGGCCGTGGCTGGCAGCGCCTCGCTCCCAGGTTCCTCACCGCGGACGGCCTCGGCGCGAGGCCCGGGTACGTGCTGAGAGGCCGGGAGCCCTGCCGCGGGGAGATGGCACAGCTCCCTCAGCCCTCCAGGAGGAGAAGCAGATGGAGGAGGAGGAAGAGGAGGAGGAGGAGGAGGGGAGGGGAAGGAGGGGGAGGAGGCACTCCTCCTCCACCTCCTCATATCTTTCCTCCTCCTCCTCCGCCTCCTCCTCTTTCTCCCCCATCGCTTTTCCTGAGGAGTGCCCCTTCCCTGTCGCGTCCTCAGACGTGCCGGTAGGGCGGGCCGGGCCTCCCAGGCCCAAGTGCGGGAGGCGGCTTGCCCTCTCCAGAGCAGACAGAAGCCGCCGTCTCAGCCGCTCGTGACAGAGTGGCAAAGAAGTCTGCTTAGCCCGTCTTTCTGGATGGGGCTTCCACCGCCAGGCATTGCTGAGGCCCCGCCTGATCCTGATCGGCATCGTCGCGAGCTCGTGATTATGATGTCTGGCTGGAGTGATCGGTGGATCTGGAACCTAGAAGGCCAGACTTGGTTGGACAGGTCGTCTTGGATGGGCTGGTGCGAGCCCTGGTTACGCGAAGTCCTCAGCCAGGCAGGCAACGCTCAGCTCCGCCGTGCCTTTTTGCTGAGGTACAGCCCTGTGCGTCGAGACAGCCCTGGCGGATTTTTAGACGAGGCTGTTCGGGGAGCCTGTCTTTCGGCTTGGGCTCGAGGCAAAGGTCGACGCAACAGATTCATCGCCATGATGAGGCTGCTGACCCAGGCGGTCTGGCAGCCTTTTGCGGAGCACCACTGGGCCCAGCTGCAGAGCATCATTGCTATGTTCCGAGCGCTGTTGGATTGCCGCAGGCGGTCTGACTTTTTGGGGCGCCCAGCCGTCCTTGGGGAGCCTAAAACCCAGGGCCTGGGCAAACCCTAAAGGGAGAGGGTAGCGGGCAAGCGAGGGAAGCCGCAGACATGCGGGTGGTCGAAGCCTTCCCCCTTGCCCAGCCTCCGCCTCGGGCCGCTCATGAGCGGACTGCTGCCCCCAGGCCGAGCGGCCCCTCCCTTGCTGGCCTGGCCAGGTGTGCGACACGTTCTTTTTCGACCCCAACTTCGGTCGGTTGGCCGACCGATTCGGTCAGCAACGGCGACGAAGGAGGGCGCCTCCACAGTGGTGAGATCGAAGGTTTTGACGGCCAGGCTGAGATCCAGATCCTTACGTACAACTCCAATGCCTGGTCTACTGGCCCCAAGCATTTGGGGTGGGCCAAGGAGGTTAAGGGCGTGGTGTACGACGCCGTCTTTTTTCAGGAACACCGACTGGAGCGACCTCAGTTGGCAGGGCCCAAGTCTTGGGCCTACAAGGCAGGCTACCAGCCGTCCTTTGCACCAGCGGCCAAGACGGGCACGGGCGACAGAGAGACATCAGGAGGCACCGCGGTTTTGGCCAAGACGCCTTTTGGCTCGGCTGAATATCTGCACACGAGGACCTCCCACAGGCTCGTGAGTCAGAAGCTTGCAGTATCCACGCGGAACCAGATCCTCCTTGTGTCTGTCTATGGGCACACCACCTTAGGCCTAGCAGGGGCCAGTCTTGAATTTCTCGACCAAGCCAGCGAGGTCGTGACTGATGCTGACATCCCTTTCGTCATTGCAGGTAGTTCGAGCACCGATGCCGAAGAGCTCCGCCCGACACAGTGGACAGGGCATCTACGAGCCAGTATCATCAGGCCTCGAGGCCCAACTTGTCATGACAGATGCTACGGTTTCATCGTGGTCAGTTCCTGCCTGGGCTATTACATAGGGCAGGCCCAGGCGATCGAGGACACCCTTGTCGGCCCTCATCAGGCTGTAGAGGTAGAGGCTCAGGCTCGGCCAAGGTCTGGAAGAGGATCGTTCCTCGGCCGTTCCCACTGCCGACATCCAAGGAGGAGAAGGAGACAATTGTTTTTTCGGGCTCCCGGGACGGGCCCGATTTCCAGGGCCTTGACCCCCAGGATGTTGCTAAGCGTTGGTTCGACGCGGCGGAGAGGGCCCTCGGCGAGGTCCACGGCGCCCAGGACCGCAGGTTGTTTGGCCGTTCTCGGGGCTGCCAGCTGCAGCTAGCGCCCCTTCAGGCAGCCTGGGGCAGGAGCTTCACCTGCGAGCTGACATCTAGACGCGCAGGCGGCTCTCCCGCAGGCGCCTGGCCGCGGAGATAATGAAAGGGCGAGGTGCCCAGATGCTCCTCGACCTAGCATCTCCTCTGCGCGACCTTTTTTTCCATCGGCGCAAGTGGAAGACTTGCGCCAGCTGTCGCTGGCCGCTCTTTTTGAAGGGCTGCAGCGGCCCGAATCTCGAAAGCGGCTTGCCGACCTGCTTCAGGGCGAAGTTCCCCGCAGGGTGAGGCAGGAGGTTGCTGGGGGTCGCCAGAAGTGGAAGTCTTGGGCCCAGTCGCCCGTCGTCGAGCGGGGGTCTCAGGTGGCCCACAAGTTCATCAAAGGCCCAGCTCATCCGCCCCTGCCTGTTTTGTTGCTGCAGATGCTGGGGGCGCGGAGGAGGGGGGCACGTTGGCTAGCCACACCCCTTGGCCGGGCAAGAGGCCCTCGACCAGACTCTCAAGCAGCGGCCCCCGATGTGGAGCAATACAGCCATGGGGAGAGGGGGGGGGCCCGCTGGGTTGGCCTGCGCAGGGCGACCTCGCGGAGATCACTCCAGAGCAAGCCTTGCAAGCGGCGGCGTCCTTTTCACCATCCACCCGCTTAGGCTGGGACTCGCTCAGTCCACGTCTGCCCCCCCCCCCAGCTGCCCAGGCCCCTTGCCCAGTCTGTTGTTGACGTCCTTAACGCTTGGGAGCGGCGCCCCACGGCCGGCCCGACGCGGCTCGCCCGCTTGGTTCTCCTGGACAAGCCGCCAGGGGGAGTCCGCCCAATAGGGTCGCTGCCCCTTCGGGCTCGGGCCTGGGGCAGAATCCGCCACCAGCTGCACTCGACATGGGAGCGCGCTTTGGACGTTCGTTTTTTTTTTTTCTGGGGCATGAACACGAGCACAGCCTGTGACAAGAGTGCCTGGGTGCACAAAGCTCTGAAAGCGCATGCGCGGATGGCCCCTGGTCTTGAGACTTGCATTCTGTTGTTCTGGACCTCCGCAATTTTTACGAACATATCTCTAACCAGGAGCTGCGAGCTGCAGCAGAACACGCAGATTGTCCCCTCCCATTGCTCCGTGCATATTGCGCAGTGTATCGAGCGCCTCGCAGAGTGGCTTGGCAGGGGTCGATCAGTCACCCACTTTCTGTGCAATGGCACGGTGATAGCTGGCTGCTCTGGGGCCACCTCTTTGGCTCGCCTCCTGTTGCTAGCCTGTCTGCGCCGAGCTGCCCATGCCAACCCCTCGGCCGGGCTCAGAAGTGCGATTGGCGACGCGCCCCGGCACGCCGCAGGCGGCGCAGGCACTGTCAGGCGCGAACTCGTCTCAGCTTACACCGTTATAGTGGCGGATTTGAAAAATAAGGGCTTGCCCATTGCTCTGAACAGACTCGGCCACCTGTCTTCCTCCACGCCTCTGGCGGAGCAGGTTCTCGAGGATTGTAATTTGCCGCCAGAGGTTAGGTGCCAGGTCCACCGAGACTCGGGGGGAGATGCGACCGACGGATCGAGACGTCGGGCGCCCACCCACCATGATCGTGCGTTTGGCGCCCAGAAGAAGGTTTCTAAAGTTCTCGCTTTCAGAGAAGCGGGAGCGTCCGTAGGGAACATGTTCAGGGCCGGGGCCTCGGCAACATTCAGGGCCCCCCCCCCCCAATGGCAAGCTCAAGAGCCTCAGGGTCTCAGCGATCCGTGCCGAGGGCCGTCTGCCGAGGGGCTGCTCGCTCGTGGTAGCCTCGATGCGCTCTCGAGGGGAATGGTATCGTGACCACTTGCGTCGCTGACGGCAGGTGCGATCCGTGCGTGCGCACACACACACACACACACATCCTCCAAGACGGCATGCTGACCGACCCCGTTTTCTCTGCTCTTTTTGCTGCGGCCTTTGCCACGGCTGAGAAACCCAGGCCCTGGGCCCGAGTAAAAGATCCGGTGGCCGCCCTCGCTCTCACTTTCGGCAGAGTGGGCTTTAAGTTTCTGGACCCTTGGAGGGTCGTAGTAGCCACTGGAGAAACTTGGAATATCCGTGACATTTCGCCGCCTTTTATAGCCCGCAGGGCCAAATGCGCTGCCGGGCGTCTCTCGGACGCGGCAGGATTGGCCAAGATTGGCAAGGGGGGGTCTTGGATTGGGGATATCTTCTGGCGCCCTCTCAATGAGCCGTTGCACCTCAAGGTCGCTGAAGACGATTCGGGGGAGGTGGCGGTTGGCACTTGGGGTGCTCGGGGTCTACGAGAGCAGCGAACCTTGAGGGGAATGGTCACGGGGTCGCACTGGTGCCAACATCGGCCGCATCAACACGACCAGGACCTATCTAAACTGCGCCTGCTCTGGCTCTGCGGTGAACCAGGCACCCTGTTCCACAGGCACTTCGCGTGCCCAGCCAGAGACGCGCGGCGCCGCGATCATCTCCCTGCTGAATTAAAAGCCTCCGTTCGTCGTTTGTCTCCTTGCCCCGTGGACCTTCAGGAGCGTTTCGCCAGAGGCATCCCCCCTGATCCCTGTCAGCTCTACTCGCGGAGACCTTGGGGCCCGTGGGAGTCCAGGGTTGAAGGGCAGGGTGCGCCGCTCATGCCCCAGGGGGGGGGGGGGGGGGGGGGGGGGGGCGTTTTTTGCGACGGCCCTGGCATGGACGGCCTTTTTCCCTCGCTTAGAGCTGCGGGCTGGGGGATAGCTGTCCACGACCATGAGCGTCGCTGGGTGGCGGGGTGGCTCGGCCCCGCCCCGCCCACGATGTGCCCAGATCAGGTAGCCAGAGATGGGAAAGATTATGTTGTTTGCGTTGCCGCTCGTTTCCTTGGCGGCACTTACACCCTTTATTCAGAACTCAAGGGCGCGCTCCAGTGCGTAGAAGATCGGAGGTTCGCGCGTCGCCCCAGTCATGCCAGGGCCCACCTGTGGAGCCAGACATTTGCCCAGGGCTCGCTAGAAGACGCTTCTGAGAAAAAAGTGATGGCCCGCTCGTCGGAGGCGGATGCGCGCGAGGGGCGCATCTCGGCCTTTGAAAGAACGGGCAACTCATAAGCGGACCGCGTGGCCAAAGCTGGAGCCACCCTCAGCAGACATGACCCTGCAGAGGCGCTGGCAGCGAAGGGCATGCTCTTTTTAGCGCGCCAGCTTGCCAGGTACATCGCGCGCGCCGAAGTTTGTTTCCCAACCCTCCTGCGTTGGGTTCTCGTTTTGAATAGAGCACTGCTCGCGCGTCTCCTTCCCACTCGCGCGTCTCCTTCCCACCCCCTTCCCGTCCCTCTCTTCCCCCCTGCCTTTGGCCTCGCCATCCCTGGGGGGCTGCGATTTGTGAAACTGTCGCCACTTTCGAGGGCTGCTGGGGGGCCCAGCACAGTGGGTACTCACCGCGGACTCAAAGTAGACCTCGCCATCCCTGGGGGGCTGCGATCTGTGAAACTGTCGCCACTTTCGAGGCCTGCTGGGGGGCACAGCACGGTGGGTACTCACCGCGGACTCCAATTAGACCTCGCCATCACTGGGGGGCTGCGATCTGTGAAACTGTCGCCACTTTCGAGGCCTGCTGGGGGGGCCAGCACAGTGGGTACTCACCGCGGACTCAGATTAGACGTCGCCATCACTGGGGGGCTGCGATCTGTGAAACTGTCGCCACTTTCGAGGCCTGCGGGGGGGGGGGGGGGGGGGGCGCACAGTGGGTACGCACCGCGGGCTCAAACTAGACCTCGCCATCCCTGGGGGGCTGCGATCTGTGAAACCGTCGCCACTTTCGAGGCCTGCTGGGGGGCCCAGCACAGTGGGTACCCACCGCGGATTCAAATTCGACCTCGCCGTCTCTCGGGGGCTGCGATCTGTGAAACTGTCGCCACTGTCGAGGGCTGCTGGGGGGCCCAGCACAGTTGGTACTCACCGCGGACTTAGACCTCGCCATCCCTGGGGGGCTGTGATCTGTGAAACTGTCGCCACTTTCGAGGCCTGCTGGGGGGCCCAGCACAGTGGGTACTCACCGCAGATTCAAATTAGACATCGCCACCCCTGGGGGGCTGCGATCTGTGAAACTGTCGCCACTTTCGAGGCCTCCTGGGGGGTCCAGCACAGTGGGTACTCACCGCAGAGTCAAAGTAGACCTCGCCATCCCTGGGGGGCTGCGATCTGTAAAACTGTCGCCACTTTCGAGGCCTGCTGGGGGGGGCCAGCACAGTGACGCAACACGCAAATTCAAACTAGACCTCGCCATCCCTGGGGGGGGCTGCGATCTGTGATTCGAGGCCTGCTGGGGGGGCCCAGCAAAGTGACGCCACACGCAGATTCAAGTTAGACCTCGCCATCCCTGGGGGGCTGCGATCTGTGAAACTGTCGCCACGTTCGGGGCCTGCTGGGGGGTCCAGCACAGTGTCGCCACGCGCGGACCCAAATTAGATCTCGCCATCCCTGGGGGGCTGCGATCTGAGATCCCCGCCTTCGAAGTGGCTAGGGTTGCTCAGGGATTGTAACTAATCAGCTTTATCTAGCCCTTGTCCTGTAGCCAGTGTCCTGCGAGTGTCCCGGGTTCCGTCTGCAGACATATGTAACCCTCGTTCCGTCATCGACCCCTTTATAAAGTGTCCTAAACTATTTGCGCCCCGCGTTTGCGCAGGGGGTGGGTACGTCGCCAGGGTAATTTATTCAGAGGAGGGCAGGTACGACAGCATCGGGGCCCAAGGGCTCACGCTGGTCTGTCTGGAGGGGGACCTCAGATCTCGTGGATCCAGGGCGCAAGAATAAGCGTGCGTTTTCCAAGGTGAAGCATCCAAACCGCCCTCTTAGGCTGGGCACCTGGGTCTCTCCTGGGGGTCGGGCGCGGGGGTTGTTCGGCGGGCCCTTCGTTCCTTCAGGGGCCCAGCCAAGGGGGGGGCGGGGCGGCGCGGCCCCGAGTCGCCAAGCTGGGCGGGACCTCTGCATGGCAGACTGCCCGCAGGCGTTTGGTCTCAACGTAGAGGAAGCCCGAAGCCTGGGGACCAGACTTCAGGAACAGGATCGGGCTGATTTGCCCGACGACGAGCTAGACGGTCGTGGTTGCTCCTAGCGGGGGGGGGTCCTATCATGGCCCCTGGCAGGTCTTCGGCCTTCCTGCCAGGGTGACAAAAAGGTCCTCTCCGATGGACCTCCCCTAGGGCTTTTGCTGGACCGTCGGGTTTGTTTTGTTCTATCTCTCTCTCTCTCTCTCGTTCTCCCGTGGTGGCGTGCGATCCTCCGCCGCATCCTCCTCCTCCTCCTCCCCCTCCTCCTCCTCCTCCTCCTCCTCCTCCTCCTCCTCCTCTCCTCCTCCTCCTCCTCCTTCCTCCTCCTCCTCCTCCTCCTCCTTCCTCTCTCCTCCTCCCTCCTCCTCCTCCTCCTCCTTCCTCCTCCTCCTCCTCCCCCTCCCCCTCCTCCTCCCCCTCCTGCTCCTCCTCCCCCTCTCTCCTCCTCCTCCTCCTCCCCTCCTCCTCCTCCCTCCTCCTCCTCCTCCTCGTCATAGCCTTTCTGCTCTCAAGCATTGAGAGTTGCGGACGCGTACTTCAGAGAGGCGCCGCGTTCGCGAGCCAAGCTTTCCCCCGTCCACTGCTTTCGCTGTCGTGGATGGGGCCCGATGTGCTTCCAGGGCCGCATCTCCCCCTCTGGGGATGTGGCAAGTGCGGGGCATTTGACAACTGGGCAAGCAGGGTCAAGTGCCGAGGATGTGGAAATTCCCGCCCCCAACGCGTGCTCGCGGCGGCCCAAGCTGCCGCCAACCGCGCTAAGGGAGGCGGAAAGGGGAGCCCAACTGCAGCCAATGGAGGGAAGGGTCGGTGGGCCAATGGCCCGCCAGGTGGCCCAGGCGACGCCCAGGCCAAGACCATCCAAGCCATGCAGAAGCAGTTGGACGCCCTGCTCAAGGACAAGGAGAAGGACAACAAGCAGCAAGTTCAGTCTGCCCCTCCAGGCAGTGGCGGCGGCAGCGGCAACGGTGGCCCGTCCTACAAGGAGGTCATCAACTTCCTGCAGGCCAAGGGCATCCAGGGCGAGCTGGTGGCCTCTGTCACGGCTGCGCAGCAGCGTGAGGTCGCCGAGCACCCGCCTTCCGTGGTCACGGCTCGCTGGCGGGTCGAGAACCTGCGGAAGAAGAACGAGAAGAACGAGCAGCAGCTACGCAAGCTTCAAGAGCGTCGAGCTGCCCTCGATGAGGAAGAGGCAGCCATCAAGGCCTCTGTGGAGTCGCTTCGCCGCGACCTGTCACAAGCTGAAGGTGTCTATGCTAAGGTGTCTGCCTCAGACCTTGGGGACTTGGTCAAGATCACCGAGGCCGCCTTGGACGAGTCGCTCCACGAAGACGCCGAGGTCAGGGCAGCCCTGGCCGTGCTGGACAAGCGCCAGAAGGAAGCGGTGGCCGCTCGAGGTGCTCCTGCTCAGCATCCTGGCGGTCCAGGCGGCAACGCTCCTCCTGGCGGCGATGGAGCTCCTGGAGCTTGCCGTGCCGAAGGGGCGCGAGGAGGTGAAGGCATCCCTGCAGCTGATGGAGACGGAGACGACATCGACATGGAGTTGCTGGGCCAAGGCGACCTTGAGTCGCGAACAGAAGACCTCAGGAAGGCCGCTGAGGAGCTCAGGGAAGCTGCCCCAGGAGAAGCTCAGGAGGCCGCCAAGCGCAAGTGCGCCCAGGCTGCTGCAGCCTTGGGGATCAAACGAGCGCGGAGGCTTTGACGACCTCGAGCGCTTCTGGGACCACAACGTCGTGGACGTCGACTGGTCGGAGGAGATCGGCTTTGCGGTGCCGTCGCTGCTCCCGCGGCCTGTGCAGGCCCTTTCGGGGGCTCTGGCTGAGCCGATCTGGCGTCGCGGGGGCTTGGCCCAAGCCGGCGCTGGGGAAGCTCTTGACTTCCAGGCTTGGCCTGCGCTGGGGCTGCACGTGGCTCGGCCACGACGGGGCCTCGGCCCGAAGGGCAGGGGGGCAGGGGATTCAGCCCCCGTTCGTCGAACCCCCCTGCCCGCATGCACGGGGAGTTCCAGTGCCTGCAGCGGCCCTTCGGCGTCATCGGTATTGCAGCCTCATGCGGGGTCTCCCCAACTGGCCCGCTCCTCGGGGTTGGGGACACGGTCAGCTCAGAGGGCGTCGCCATCTTCGGCAGCGGGGTCTGCTTCTTCGGCTGCGACGGCTTGTTCTGCGCGTGGCGTTAGAACGCATCAGTCGTCGCCACCTGCCCTTCCCACCCCCAGGGCACCCTTTCCACAGGAGGCGGGGGACTCAGTGCGTGGGGAGGGGGGGCAGGATGTTTTGCTGGCGCAGCTTTCTGACGCAGAAGTTAGATTGGCTGGCAGTGTGCGTGGCTACCCTCGTCCCCAAGTGGAGCCTGATTCGGATTCGGAAATACGTCGGTCAGAACCCGACGGGAGGGCGGAATAACCTCCCGCTCGCAATCTTCTTGCGGACGATCGTGACTCTGGTGTAGCGCGGGGATCTGCTGACTTGTGCGTTTTTGGAGCCAATGTCAACAGCTGGTCTACGGCAGACACTGTAGTGAACTGGGTCCGAGATCAAGCAGACGTCGGAGGGTCTGGGGCGGCTTCTTGGGGTTTGGTCCAAAGCAAGTTCCAGGTGGTCACGCTCCAGGAGACTAGGCTGAAGTCCCCCGACAAGATCATTTCGGCCCAGAGTTGGGCCCGCAGGAACGGGTACCAGGTGTCCCTCGGGAAGGCCCTCAGCACTGGCGACGGGCCCCTGCAAAGCTCTGGAGGAGTCGGTATTTTGGTTGCTGGGGAGATTGCTTCGAGGCCCTTGGATCTTCCAGGAGTGGGCAGGTTCGACGGGAGGATCGTAGGTCGGGTCATCAATGCGGGGCTCGACCAGGGCCTTGAGATCTACAGTGTCTATCTTGTCAACGACATAGGCGTGACGGGCGAGAATCTAGAGATTTTGGAAGTGTTGGGGGCGCTCCTATTGTGCAGTAAGCGTCCGTGGGTTGTGCAAGGTGATTGGAACTTCACGCCCGCGGCTCTCCAGCTATCAGGTTGGATACAGCATGTGCACGGTGTGCTAGCCGCTCCTGGCCAGGCAACTTGCTCGGCCTGCGCTCCTAGGACTGCCACGGAAGAAGATAAGGAGGAGGAGGAGCTGACGGAGCATGACGGAGGAGGAAGGGAGCTAGACTACTTCGTCGTGTCATCGGCTATCAGTTCATGCATTAAGGATGTCCAGGCTATCCGAGGAGCGCCGCTTTTTCCCCATTGCCCTGTGCTGCTTCGGTTGGGTAACCTCTGCCAGACGGCTGTGGTCCAGCAGCAGACGCGTTTCAAGCCGTTCAGCACCGCGCTCATGGGGCCGCTGCCGCAGGAAAGGGACACCCAATGGAGCGACCCTCTAGACTCAGATTTGGACTCGCTTGCTCGGGAGTGGTTCGGGGAAGCCGAAGCTCGCCTGGTTGAAATTCATGGGATATGTGATCAGAAAGGGTACGTTGGTCGCTCCGCTGGGCCCCAGTCTCGGAAAGTTCCCTTAGCTGCGCTGCTAGAGCGAGATCACCGTCGACGTTTCTCGAAGCAGACTGTCTGCTGGATCTCGTTCGAGGCCCTGCTCAGGAAGGCAAAAGCTATCAGTGCTGGGAACCCAGGCGCCAAGGGGAGAGCTCTTTTGGGATCCTGGAAGCTTAAGCTGTTCGACATTTTGGACGACCTCCAGCTGGCTGAAGAGGGGCCCACCAAGGCCCAGTTGCACACCATGGTCATGGCGGCATCGGGGGAACGATCCTGGAACGACGGCGTCAATGGGGCCATCTGCAAAGAGTGCACTCGTCGCCAGCGGCTGGACGCGGCTTCGCAGCTGGCTAAGTGGAAGGAATGGGCCAAGAGTGCCGTCTCTGGAGGTGGTAAAGCAGCTCACGCCTTCTCCAAGCAACAGGTCTCGAGTGTTTGTTCGCGAGGTATGTCAGATGATCCTCGGCTTCCAGTGGCTGGTCAGGCCGCAGTGCAAGAGCTTCTCGATGCGTGGCATCCGATGTGGTTTCGAGCTGGCCGTGGGCCCGCACTGAGCTCCTGGGAAGTTCCTGCCGACGAGCCTGCCCTTTCCCCGCTCAGACTGGAGGATTTACACCGAGTTTGCAGGATGTACGGGCCCGCGGCGGGCCTAGGCTGGGATGGATTCCACCCGAGGTGGGTATTGCAGCTGCCCGAAAGCCATCAGTTTCGTCTTCTGGAGATTTTGACGCTCTTCGAGGTTGACCCTGGGGCCTTCCTGATGTTTCTGACCAATGTGGTTTTCTTGGACAAACCGACGGGAGGGGTCAGGCCGATCGGATTGCTCTGCCTTTTCATGAAGCTCTGGAGCCGTTTGAGGCAGCCGTATTGCCGTTCATGGGAAAAGTCCCACGTGTACGAGTTTTTCTGGGGCTCTGGGCCCGACACAACGTGTGAGAGGGCTGGATGGGTCCACAACTTGCTCGGGGCTCATTGTCGTAAAGCAGGTTTCGAATCAGCGTCGGCACTCTTGGACTTGGCTAAGTTCTATGAGAATGTTAACCACGGGGACCTTCTGATTGCAGCTAAACGGTTTGGCTTCCCAGTTAGGTTGGTCAAAGCTTACTGAACCATCTATGCAGGCGACCGTGTGCTTCTTTACGGGGGAGCTTCGTCGGCCGTCGTCGAGTCGAACGGGGCGATCGTAGCCGGGTGCTCGGGGGCCACGACTTTCGCCAAGATGTTGCTTCTAGGACCGCTCTTGGAGGCCCGTGAGAGCAGGAACTTGTTGTATGTGCGCAATGTGGTGGACGACATCACTGTTCAGAGTTGCGGGCCCAAGCTTCAGGTTGCGGCCCAATTGGCTGGTGGAGTAGAGTCTCTGTTCAAGAGCTTCAAGCAGCTGCAGCTTCCCGTGGAGTTTAAGAAGTGTGCCTACCTCTGTTCGAAGGAGGTTGAGGCGCACCTGTCCAAGGCCTGGTCCCTTCCTACCTCGTGCCGCACCGACACGGCGCGGAATCTTGGGACCAACGCTACCCTGGGAGGCCTCCGCAGGATTGGAATTCAAAACTAAAGGTTTGCAGGTGCTTCGCGCAGGGCCAGGAGGCTCAAGATATTGCAAGGAGCTGGAGCCGACATCGGTATGGTTCACAGGATGGGGCCCGTGGCATCGGCCCTCTGGGGATCCTCGGTCTCTGGGGTGGCCCCTACAAAAATGGCTGGGCTCCGTATTGGTGCTGCAAGTTCCCTAGGCAGGCTCCCTAAAGGTGCTTCGGTTGGGCTCAGGATGTACACGTACGGGCTCGGGGCCAAGGTAGACCCTCTGGTGGTTTATGTGGGGCACGTTCTTTTTATGTGGGCCACTGCTGTTTGGGAAGCTGTTCCTCACGTTCAGGTGTTGGCCAATACCATGAGGGTCTCGATCGCCAAGTTTCAGAATTCAGCTCAGCCTTGGAGGTCAGCGTCTTCTCCCAGCGACGTCGCGCTTTTAACGTTGCGAGGGATAGGCTGGGACTTTGTAGACCAGCACACCATCAAAGATGACTTGAATGTGGTGCACGACTTGTTCAGGCTTTCCCCGATGCAGGTCAGGACTTTGATCAGGCAAGGTGCTGTGCGAGCGTCAGATAGACATGCTCTTCACTTGCAGAATGGCCTTGATGGGCCGCCTGTGTACCCTATCTTCTGGGATGGTATTTCCAGGTTGTTCAGGGAGAAGTCTGAAGACTGGGGGAAGCACCATCAGAGATGCTTAAGAGGCTTGGTCTCGGGAGCCCATTGGCCCCAAGCTCGACTGCATGCTCACAACCTTCACGATGATGATCAGTGTCAGGTGTGCAAGGGGGCCCCAGGTACTTTGTGGCACCGTCAGTACGAGTGCCCTGCGCATGAAGTCCTGCGGCGAGACCTTGCGAGTGTTCACTTGTGCAGGTGTGCGCGGAGAGTGAAGCAGTTCGGGCCGCTGATGGCGGAGAGGTTCGCGAGGTGCATCTTTCCTCACCCTCGCTCGCTCTTCGACGTAGAGGAGCCCACGCAATCTGTTCACTGGCACGAGAGGCCCGAGACGGGGTACTTGACGGGGTTGCTCTTCCTTGACGGGTCGGCTAAATACATGGGCCTCGATGGGCTCACTCGGGCTGGTTGGAGCATCGTGTCGGTCGACAGGTTTGGGGAGTTGATCTCGGCGGCTGACGGCCCCGTTCCACTGAGTGCGGCCCCGCAGCAAACTAGTAAAGACGGGGAAGACTATGCTGTATATATGCTTACGCAAGTAGGTCTTCCCCCGTTTCAATGCTATATTGATTGCCAGAGCACTCTGGATTCGCTGGCTCGGGGCCCTGGGTTCGCGGAGGGCCCTGGAGCCCCCCGTGGTCATCTGTGGGGCCCCGTGTGGAGCTCGTTTACTCTCAGCGATTTCGAGTGTCATAAGACGCTCGGCCACGCTACTGCGGCCGACGTCGAGGCTGGCAGAAGCAGTGTTTGGGAAAGACGGGCCAATGGGCTCGCTGATATGTTCGCTAAATTAGGAGCTGAGTGTCATGGGGTCAGTGACGATGAGGCCAACTTGTACAGAGGCCTCAGGTGCCTCGCCCGCGAGGCCTGCAGGTGGGCTGGATCGGTCGAGGTGCTGATGTCCAGTGGGCCCCGTGACTCAACGGGCCTAGTGCCCAGGTCGACAGGCAGCGATGGCCAGCGGCAGCACCCACATGACGATGATGCCCACGGCCAGGCCCTGGCCGACGACCAAAGGGAGGTGGGAGGTTCTTTGGACTTGGGGGAGGAGTGGCGGCCTTTCTCTCGGCAAGTTTTTCGGGCCAACGGTCATGCGTTTTTGGCCTGCCCTGTCTTGGAACCTCCTGGAAACCCCAGGGGTAGGATCCAGTTTTGTTGTCGGTGCGGATCGTTTTTCTCTGGGGCTCCCAATGCTGGAGCTAAAGGCCTGTGTAGGCCCAAATCGACGACGGGCGGAATTAACGACCAGCTGAGAAGGATTCGGCAGGGCAAGTTTCCGTCGTACAAGAAGGACCTGAAGAATTTAACTCTGGGGGCTCACGTGAGCCTTAGCCTCGCCGAGCGGAGGGTTTTGGCTCAGACGCTGGAGGAGGATGGCCAGGCCCCCCAGGGAGTTTCAGGTCCTGCCACTGTTGGCTTCGCGGTGGGCTTCGCCCCGCGAGAGCAGGTTTTGGATTCGTTCGGCCTTGCAGTGTCGGATTTACCCTGGGTCAAGGACCTAGGTGCCGCCTCCCTCCGAGCCTCGAACAACGGTTTCGAGTCAGACTCGGAGGCGTCCGATTTTGGCTGAACGAGGAGGTGATCTGGCTTCAGGCCCGTCCCCAACAACCTCCTCCTCGTCATCATCATCATCCTCCTCCTCCTCCTCATCCTTCTCCTCCTCTTCCCCCTCCCCCTCCTCTTCCTCCTCCTCCCCCTCCTCCTCCCCGACCGGGGTCTTTGCGAGCCCCTACCGCCTCTAGGGGCGGCGCAGGAGACCCTGGGGCCGAGGCCTGGGAGCTCGATCACGATCGACCTCACTGGGCCACTGGGATGTTTCGTAGCGCCACGGACACTGTGTGGAGACAGGCTGTGAGGTCGGAGACCAGCACGGGCTCGCAGTTCCACTCAGGAGGCTTATTCTGGGACATGCTGAAATACTACGAGCAGATCACCTTAACGCTGCTTGAGCAGCGGTGCCACAGGCTTAACTTCCACCCTGTGTTGACGGGGGTCTGTCTCTGCGCTTACCGCTCGGCCAGGTTTATGGCCCTGTGCGGTGTGGTCGCTCCCGCTCTTTACGCTGAGTTCGGAGTTGTGGCTGGATGCCCGATGGCGACTTCGATGGTCCAAATGTTCGGGATCGATTCGTTTGACTCTGTGCCCCTGGGACCGAACACCACGCTTGATATTTTCATCGGTGACTCGGGTCTGAATTGCGAGGGTGGAGGCCTTGCGTGTTGCCATCACCGATATGATGCAGGCTCAGATGTCCATGGACAAGGTTGCCCTTGTTTCGAGCTCCAGGGTGGTCGCTTCCCGTCTCCAGGGCGAGTTTGGGGCCCTTGTTGGGCCGTGGCGCGAGACCACGGCCAACCTGGGGATCGATGTCACCGCTGGCCTGCCTCGCAGGGTGCGTGGTAGGAATGCTAAGGCGAAGGCTCGCATCTCAGCGGCGGCGCGCAGGACACGTCGCCTCGCTAAGCAGAGGCCTGTTCTAGGCCGCCGAGCAACTAAGATTTTGATCCTAGGCCCTCTCCCGGGCCTGCAGTACGGCTCCGAAGTCCACGGGATGTCGGATGCGGAGTTGACCAGAGTTCGGCGCATGTGCGCCTCGACGATGAAGCCATCGAGTGGAAATCGGAGTTTGTCCATTCTGGCCCGCATTGAAAACGATCCTGCTTGGTTTGGCAGCGTGGCCCCATCGTTCGATATTGCGAGGAACTCTGGCTACTCCAGACTCGGGCTACCCCGTGGGCTTTATCTTGGGAGCAAATCAGACTTGCATGGAGTGCTACGTGGCGCTCGCCCCCGAAGTCTTGGAGATCGGTCCGAGACCCTTTTGGAGCTATCGATTTCTCGCTGCAGCGGATTAACTGGACTATGCTAGACCCCTTTCACTATGGTGGATGAAGATGGTAAACATATTCCCCGTATGCTTACTTCGCCTGCCTTAGTGAAGCGCTTCCTAAAAGCATCGGTGTTGAAATGGTTGGAGATCGAAGTGGGCTCCAAGTATTGTGACGGTCGCCGGCTCTGTTTCGACATTATCTCTCGGGCCTTTGCTTCCAAAAAGCTTTGGGACAATCAAGAAGGTTGTATTCGTGCTGTTGTTTGTAGGGCGATCTGGCCCTTGGCTCGCGCTCGTGACAAAGGCTACTTGGTGGCGGACTTTTGCCCTTTGTGCGGCCAGGATGGAGACACGATGCTCCACATATTGTGGCGCTGCCCCGCTTGTGAAGACCTAAGACGAGCGAGCCGATCTCATTGGTAGCCAATTCCTGGACAAGATACGGTCGGAGCTTTTGGACCCGTCCCCTGGTTTTGAATTCCTCTGCGAGACGGGCCTCTTCCAGCACCCTGGCAGTGGCGTTCCTCAGCCGCTCTCCCAGGCACAAGCTATGGAAGCCGTCCAGTTCTGTTTCTACCCAGAGGCTTTCGCCGAGGAGCAGCTCCCTCCGCCTGACCCAGGGGTTCGGGGGCTCTCGGGGAGGTTGCACGGCGACGGGTCCTGTTTCAGGTCTAAGATCAAGGACCTCTCTAGGGCTGGATGGGGAGTTGTTTGGTTTTGCGACAGTGGTAGATGTTTGGCCAAGCTGTTCGGGCCGTTAGGAGGTGTTTACCCTCAGACCAGTGTTGCTGCTGAGGTTGCTGCCCCTGCTAGTGCTGCCTCTGTTTTATCTGGCATTGCTGACGTTTATTATGGTTGCCAGGTGGTGGCCAACGAATACGGGGAAAATCACCAGGGCCGTGTGCACCCCAGCAGGCCCTACGCGGGACTTGTTATGCAGACGGACGCCTTCGGTCAGGGTTTTCTCCGCGGTGTTTCCAAGGTTCGGGCCCACAGGGAGGGCGACGAGGCCTTTCCGTGGGCCGAGCGTCTCCACATCATCGGGAACAATGCAGCAGCTGGCGCCGCCAAAGAGGGCGCTTTATTGCACCCCAGGCTGTCAGAGTCGGAAGCAGCTGGGATTGATTTGTTGTGTATGGTTTCGCGTGCTGTCACACGTTTGGCGGCGCACCTGATGGAGAGATGGCCTCGGGCGAATCTCGACGGGGCTGCCCGCGCTGAGCCCCCGCCCCCGCAGGTCAAAGATCCGAGGCCACCGCGCGTTTGGAGTTGGGTCGGGGGCTTGTGGCAGCGTTGCAACTGCCCCCGCGCGCCCCGATCCTCGGCTAAGCCAGCTCCAGGATTTTGTCACTTAAAGGTCGATCCCGCAAAGTTGCGGGAGCTCGAGCATCGCTGCCTCGTCGTGGATTTCAGCGACGGAAGCTTCGCGTGTGCCTGCCAGGTCTGTGCTGCGTTCTCGACTGGAGGTCAGCTGAGGCGGTTTGCTAAGCAATGCCTTGGCAGCCCGCCCGCTCGGAATGAAGTTTGGACGAGGTTGGGCAAAGGTCTCCACCCTGATCACAAGAGGGTCGGGGTCACTGCGGATCTCGAATATGTCAGCCCCCTTTGACGGACTCTGTGGCTGTGGATGTCAACAAAATAATCATCCTTCTCCTCCTCTTCCTCCCCCTCCCCCTCCTCCTCCTCCTCCTCCTCCTCCTCCTCCTCCTCCTCCTCCTCTTCCTCCTCAGAAGTGCGGCGAAAACCTTGAATGGCGACGCAGCTCCCTTCAGTAGCAGAGCCACTCGTGTACCGCGGACAGACTGATGACCTGGAGGTGGGGGACGCAGGCGACATCATAGCGCTGCAGGAGAAGAACCTGAAGGCGAGCAAGAGGATGACGACGGACATGCTGAAGAAGATGATCATTCAGTCCGACTACTTAGTGGCCATGACGACCAAGCTGACGATGATCTTCACACGCAGCGCCCTAGACATTCATGATAACCGGGAACACCAGGAGACGCTAGAGGAGCACGTCCAGGGTGTGACCGAAGCGCTGCCGAAAGTAACAGACGCACGCGGCAGTTTGAAGTTTAAAACGGAGCTGCCGGTCCAGATGGCCACGGAGAAGGATTACACCAAGGCGCTCGTGGACGAGAGGGTCGGGCTGCGGGACATCGTGGGCCAGCAGGAACCGGCCGGGGCGAAGGAGCTCGCGAAACAGGAGAACGGTGGCATCATCCTAAGAATGGAGCGCCTCCGACCCGAGCACCTGGATCTTCTACGGTTGGACGCCGCCTGAGGATGGCATCCCAGCTTGGGATAAAGACGACCCGTCGACGTGGCCCTACGACGGTTGGAAGACCAAGGGCGAGTGGATTGACTACGACCGGGGGGGGAGAGCTCGGCGGACAAACTAGAGCAGATCCAAGACACATGATCGCAGTCAGCGGTTAGTAGACATGGTTTCTCCTCTGCAGGCCGTGCCACGCTCAGCGGTCAGAGGGCATTCCGTTTTTCTTCTCCTCAGCAGGACGTGCCACGCCCAGCGGTCAGAGGTCAGTGGGCAGTTGTCTCCCCAACAGGCCGTGCCACGTCAGCGGCTCAGCAGGGGACACCAATCAGAGATCAGTGTCCTATCTTCTCAGCAGGCCGTGCCATATTCAGCAGCAGGGTACCACTACTAATGGTAGCTGCGCCGACCAGGTGACACAAACTAGCTGGGAACGACATGGCACAAGAGGCCCCCACCCACCGCTAAACTCATCTCGGAGTGAGCCCCCGAGGACCCCAGAGTTGCCCAGATTCAGTATTCTATGTTTTTCTGTGTTCCGTGGGAGGGGGAAGTGGAGTGAGGGCTGGGGGAGAGAGAGAGCAAGCGGCGAGCGGTGCGAGCGGTGCGCGCGGCCGCTCCGCGCGCCGCGCGCGCCACCGTCGACCGCACGTACCACGAGGCGGCCGCCGCCGCCACCGCCCCCCCCCCTCCAGCCTCGGTGTCGTGTAGTGTGTGAGTGTGTGTGGGCCCCTCCCCGCCCGAATGAGCTTTCTGTCCCTTGCCTCTGAGCGGAGGCACGGCCCAAGGAAAGGGCCCTGCCTCCCGCTCGCGGCTGCCCCTGGTGTTTAAGAAGCGTTGTGCTCCCTGCGCGCACCCCCCCCTCCCGACGCAGTCCAGAGGGGGCGGCGCAGGCAGGCCCATGGCTTTGGCGATAGGCCCTGCATCTATATATCTCGCAGGGATATCCAGTAGAGTTGTTTGCCGCCGCCGCTGCACCTGCTGATCTGACAACACATCCCCTGAGCGCCTGTCCCTTTTTTTACCTCCTCCTCCTCCTCCTCATCATCATCATCATCATCATCAGCAGCATCATCATCAGCATCATCAGCAGCAGCATCATCAGCATCATCATCATCAGCATCATCATCAGCATCATCATCATCATCCTGCTCCTTCTCCTCCTCCTCCTCCTCCTCCTCCTCCTCCTCCTCCTCCCCATCCCCATCCCCTTTCCCATCCTTTTCCTCCTCCTCCTCCTCCTCTTCCTCCTCCTCCTCCTCCTCATCCTCCTCCTGAGAAGGAAGAAGGAGGGGGAGGATGTGCCCAGGGGTCGGGCGCGGCCTGGTGGCCCGGACAGACGGCCAGCCCTCAGGAGCGTGGCACCCCCGCCTCCCCAAGGCAATGCAAGGGAAGGGGGTCACCATGTCGAAACGTCTTCTTTGTCGAATCGAGGACCAAGGATCGAGGAGGTTCTGGACTACTTGTTGGTCCTCTTGGGAACTCCGCGGGGCTCTGGCGGGTCCAGCGGGGTTCCGCTGCCTGGTGCAATTGGCGGCCCCATTCGACGCGACCTCCTTGAGCGTTGCCTGACTCCCGCGGAGTGGGCGTCGCTCAGGCGCGCCCGAGCTCCTGAAGGCCGCCGGCTCGAACCCGCGGGTGGGCGCGACGGCGGTGTTGCGCACGCTGCTGCGCGTGCAGGACAAGTGCTCGGTCGGCTCGCGTGTGCGCAAGGTCGGGGGGGGGCTGAAGGGGCAGGGCGTTCGGGAGAGGGAACGTGAACAGCGGGCACGGCGGATACAGCCAAGACGATGAAAGAAGGACCGCTTCGGGCTCGGGAGGAGCTCTAATTTTCGCGCCGCTCTCCAGATATAGGTCCACAAACTTGCTGGTGGCCGGGGATCACCGGGGCCGCAAACAAAAAAAGTGGTGTTCCTTGTTCTGCGTCCATGATGGTAGCACGATGGGCGTAAGAGACCGGCCAGCCGGCAGGTGCACCGCACCGCCTTTTGCATTCCCCGACGGCCCCTGGCGTTCAGTCAGGCATCTCCTTCTACAAGCGGACTCATAGTTGCCCTGAAACGCCCGTGTTGAAACACAACACGTGCCGTGTTCAGAACGTCTGTGTCAACCCGTTGCGTGCTGGCTCAGCGTATTGGCACACTTGTTGGCGAAGGTATCGCGTCGGACGTACGTTTTCAGTCTACGTGTTAAGCTCCGTATCAGTACGGTACGTGTTGCGTGTTGCGTGTCGGGGCGACTAAGCTGTGGACGATGTTCGTGTTCTTTTGAGTGTGTTTGATTACGTTTGGCTATGTTGCATTTTCCTTCCAAAATCCGCCTGTAGGAGGACATGCGCGACCTCACCCTGGCGGGGCCCTAAAGGGGCACTTCACGGAGCCTAGGACCAGGAGCGGCGGGAGATGTGCCCCCAGCTCTGCTCAGCAAGGAAGGACTGCAGAAACAGAAATTGTCGGAGCTCCGCGCAGACTTCCTGCACCGGCACTGGACCCCCCCCTCTACCCAGATCTGCTGTGGACGCCAGACGAAGCTGGAGCCCACAGAGCAGGCCCATCTTGGGCCAAGTCTTGGCGTGATGCATAGCCATTCGGCCCTACTCACGCAGTCCACAGCCGCGTGGGGCCAGGACAGGGACAAGCCGTTCCAGAGCGCCCTGGAGCGCTCCCAGAGCGTTCCAGAACGCTCTTGTCACTTCCTCCAGGGCCGAGAGTTCTCAGAGATCCCCGATTATCTGTTTCCGATGTTAGGGGAACGAAGAATGGCATACACATAAAATTCGGATGTCCGCGCGGATCCGAGAAATCCGCGCGGACTTCCGAGTTTTAGATGTTAATGCCATTCTTATGGGCGACGATCAATGGAGAGGAAGCATGTTGCCAAAACATTTCCATATTCTAGAAGATGTGTTTGAAATATCATAAATCCGGAAAACACATGTTTAGAACACGTTCCGAACATGTTAAGCACATGTTCAACCCAATGGTAGGCCTGTCAGGGTGTCCACTGTCACGGCATCCACACAGCCACTCTTCGTTCCCTCGACGTTGTCCGTGTCCTGGCCTCGTCTCACTGCAGGCCCCTTCGGGCCTTCCAGTCTGGCCTTGGAGGCCCGATGCTGCTCCGGGGCGCGGGCCCAGGGTGCGCCTGCGGAGGCGGTGGTGGTGGTGGTGTGCACCTCCCCCTCCTCCCCCTTGCCTGGTCCCTCTTTCCTCCTCCCTCCTCCCTCCTCCCTCTGTCCTCCTCCCTCCTCCCTCTTTCCTCCTCCCTCCTCCCTCTTTCCTCCTCCCTCCTCCCTCCTCCCTGTCAGCGAACTGGGAGGAGGGAGGAGGGAGGAGGGAGGAGGAAAGGGAGTCCCTGATCTTCCTTTTTGGCCGTTCCGCTGTCTCTCGGCGGTGGCGCAAGTGGCATGACTCCGGGGTCAACAGCGCCGCCCGCCTGAGACAGACAGAGGCCAGAGGGGTAACGAGTACGCTTCAGGGCAAGCCGTCGTCGAGCGAGAAAGCCTCCCTCCTCCCCACCCTCGGAACGGCCGGGCAGCCCCTGGCCTCGTCCCGGCGAGGCGAAGACGGGCGGAGTGCAGCAGGAGGCAGGGAGCAGGGAGCTGAGGAGGGAGGGGGAAGGAGCCAGAGGATGCAGGGAGGAGGGAGGAGGGAGCAGAGGAGAGAGGGAGAAGGGAGAGAGCGGAAAGGGTCGAGCGGCGAGGGAGGAGGGGCCGAGAGGGCAGGGGGGGGGGACACCGAGGGCAGAGCGATGTCCACCTGGGGCGGGGGGGAGGGGAGGGGGATCAGAGATCACAGAAAGCATGGCTTTCCCCCTCCCCCTCCTCATCATATTGTCTCCTCCTCCTCCTCCTCCTCCTCTTCCTGCTCGTCCTCCTCCTCTTCCTCCTCCTCATCAGAATCAGCATCATCGAAAATCAACACGCTTGAGGCTGTCTCTAGCTTGTTTGTTCTACAGGATAAGTTCGCGGACGCCATCCATCACGTTGTTTCCACATGTGAGTCTAAATGTGATGATAAGGTTGCTCCGATGATTGCGGCTGCGCTCACCCGCACTTCCCAGCAGACGTCCCGCAACAGGCGTGATGAGGAAGCTTCCCAGGCGTGTCTCCCATCTTTTCCTCCTGCCTTTTGGGCCCCGCACCCCGTGTAGTGTAATGCGCGCCTTCTGCGCCGCTGAGCGCATGCAGTCTCACTGCTTCTTCGGAACCTGCTGTCTCCAGAGATACGTTATCATCATCATCAGCAGCAGCATCATCAGCAGCATCATCATCCTCTGGACCAGGGGAGAGCTCGGGGAGGGAGGAGGGGCAGAGGGAACAGGGAGGGCAGAGCGAGGTCCACCTGGACCTGCACGGGCTCGCGGCCGCAGCCCGCGACGCGCCAGGGTCGAGGGACTTCGCGCGGGTGCCCCTGGACTTGCAGTACGACGACCAGGGGGACACTGAGCATGTCGGAAAGCGACGACGACGATGACGATGACGACGACGACGACGACGACGACGACGGCGGAGGGAGTAGGATAACGGGGGGGAGAGAGCAGGAAGAAGGAGAAGGAGGAGGAGGAGGAGGAGGAGGAGGAAGGTGATAGCGAGGGAGAGAAGGAGGAGGAGGAGGAGGAGGAAGAGGAGGATGATGAAAACTAAGAAGTACCAACGACGCTGCGATACACCGTCCCGTCCCAAGTCACTTCCCCATGAGACCCTACGAGCATTCCTCTTTCACTGCGAGCAGCGCCCCACCCCGCGAAGGACGAGCGCCCCCGGGGGGCACGCAATTCCGGCGGGAGGCCCGTCTTGAAGGAGGCCGCCCCCCGTCCTGGGAGCCAAGAAGAATTCGGCTGGGCGGGCTTTTCTTCCCAAAGAAATGTCAGGCGATCACAAACATGGATCAAGGGGGGCGTGGACTGGCGACGGGTCCCGTTTCCCTGGGAAATTTCGGATTCCCGCCGCCGAACGAGACGGCACCGCCGCATTTTGGTGAGGGCACCTCCCCCGATATATAGACTTGGCGGCCGCGAGCCAGATCCATGGATCGCTAATCCATGTTTGCGCGCCCCCCCAAATGACCTGCGACAGGACCTCTTTGAAAACAGAACCGCGCGGCATCCGCGCAGCTGTGACACGAGGTCAGCCACCGGTGACGAACGATCACGAGAGCTCAGGCAGGAGCCGCATGCCGAGAGGGAAGCGCCCTCCGTCCGTGCACCTAGCGAGCGATGTTACGTGCGTGGTGAGATTCGTTGAGGCAATCTCAGGCGGGTGCCCCATGTTGAAAATCGCCGGCCACCATTCGTGGAACTGCTGGGACGTGTCAAGAGGAGTGCGCGCGGCGCTACGGGGAGAACATGTTGAAAACGACTGGCCCTCCGCGTGTGTAACTGATGGAAGCTTGCAAGACGAGTGTGCGCCGCGATATGGCGAGAGCCACCCTGGAAAATGATTGGCACTACACCCGTGCGCGGCACCCATGCGAGAACAATGTATTGAAAACGGCCGGCCCTCCATCCGCGCAACTGATTGGAATTGCTAAGCGGAATGCGCGCGGAGCTAAGGCGAGATCCATACATTGAAAACGACGGGCCTCAATCCGTGTGAATGCTGGAAACGTGTGAGACGGATGTGCGCGGTGCCAGGGTGTGGGCCAAAGTTTGAAGATGATGTGGGCTCCATCCGTGCAGCTGGCGGAAATGCTTAGAACGATTGTGCGCGGCGCCACAGGCGAGAGCCGCACTTGAGAACCACTGGCCCTCTACTAGTGCCAATGCTGGAAATCTAAATCCTCGGGATGATGCAAGGAAATCTCACGAATAACGTCCGACTTCCAGATTCCGACGTCCAGCTTCCAGCATCCCACTTTACACCTCCACGTCCACTTATCGACTTCCAGCCTCCGCATCTTACAGCACCAACGGTCGTGAGCATCCACTGCAGCACATGAGGGCTCCGGCCCGCCCGCGCCAGCCTTCCAGGTCCCGCCGCCCTGGCGGACTTTGACACGCTCTGCTCTGCTCTGCCCATGAATAACGCCAGGCCTGGCCTACGGACACGTCTAGTGATGCGACTGGGAGGCGTTACTCATTCATAAGGAAAGAAGGAGCCAAAGGAGCAGGCGGCGGCGCCCCGGCTCCCTCGTAGGAAGGCCAGCGTCGCGGCGTCCTTCTCCTCCCTCTCCTCCTCCTCCTCCTCCTCCTCCTCCTCCTCCTCCTCCTCCTCCGCCTCCTCGTCCTCCTCCTCCTCCTCCTCCACCACTCCTCCTCCTCCTCCTCCTCCTCCTCCTCCTCCTCCTCCTCGTCCCCCTCCTCCGCTCGTTTTCCTTATAGATACCTCCCTGTCGCACGCCGAGTCCGGTCGGAATGGCGGGGCGGGCGTTTCGCCGGAGACTTTCTCACAAATTATGATCATGAAGCTTGAAATGTGCAACAGCCTCACGGACGAAGGGAGATCCGTTTTCCAATTGTTGTTCTCTCTCGAGCGCCGCGCACTTTCGTTTCCAAAATATACCAGATGTTCACGAATGGAGGGCGGTGCGTTTTCAAAATGTAGTTCTCACCTTGGTGCCCGCACATTCGTTTCAAATGTTTGCAAGAGTTTCACGCATGGGAGGGCGGCTTCTGTTCAGAATATAGTTCTCGCTTTAGCGCCGCGCACACTCGTTTCAAAAGTTTACACAAGCTTCACATATTGAGGGCGGCTTCTTTTCAAATTTTAGTTCTCGCCTCCGCGCCGCACACACTCGTTCTAAAAGTGCGCAAGAGCTTCACGGATGGAGGGCGGCTCTTTTTCAAAATGCTGTTGTCGCCCAAGCGCCGCGCACATTCGTCGTCAGAGTTTGCAGCAGTTTCAAAGATTCTCGTGGTTAATTGTCCAGAAATCATGTGTTGGCACGATGTCGGAATGTCACGGCGCAACAGTCAGGTTGGGTCGTGGTGTCGAAGTCCCAGGAACGGTGTTCTGACACGATTTAGGATCATCCAGATGCAATAGTGGCGGTGTTCCGCGGCCAAAAATCACGTCTTGGTACACGTCCGGATGTTCAACTTGTTGTCTTCCAACGGGGGATTTTCGCTCAGTGACCCGTGTAGGAGCCTATGAAGAGGGAAAGTTGAGGGAGGGTTTATTGCAATATCGTTGAAACACACTGCGTTTACACTGGTCCTCCTCCTCTTCCTCCTCCTCCTCCTCCCCCTCCTCCTCCTCCTCCTCCTCCTCCTCCTCCTCCTCCTCATTTTGGCTCAAGCAGTGGCTCAAGAGCCCCCCCCAATTTTGGCTCAAGCAGTGGCTCAAGACCCCCCCCCCTTTTTGCCACGCCCCCTTTTGTCATTATCTTCTTGCTGCCAAGTATTATTCTTCTTGCTGCCATGTCCGGGATGATCAATGCTCCTGGCGTTCAGATGGCTGCTGGCGGTGCTGCCGGAGCTCCCCACGACCCCTGGGCGGAGGCAGCAGCGAAGGAGGAGGCAGCGAAGAGGGCGAGGATCGCGGCAGATGACATGAACCTGGAGCATGAAGATGAGGAGAAGGGCGAAGAGCTCATGAGGAAGATCGCGAACGTTCCGGAGAACCCCACCAACAGGGACCTGTTCGAGCTGATGGCCGCATCGATCAAGTCCGGCAAGGACTTCCAGAAGGAGACCACGGGCAAGTTGCGCAAGATGCAGGTGGACGTGCAACAGGTTGGCAGCAATGCCGACGCTGCGGTGACAGCCGCCAGGGAGGCCAAACGCATCGCCCAGAAGGCCAAGGACGAGGTTGCCAAGATGAAGAAGGAGGGAGCGACCTCGGCGGCGGCACCATCAATGGGATCATCTTCGCAGAGCCCGGAGCCTATCTCCTTGGAGCTGAAGGGCTGGGTCGTGGACTGGAAGGTCCAGGACGACACGGCCCTGATGTGGCACGAGCTCGAGCCGATCTGGAACGACATCTACAACAAGCTGGAGGCGACCCTGAAGGACGCCATTGACGAGGCCAGCCTTACCGGTAAGGCTTCCGCGAAGGATCTACTTCCCAAGCTGGAGATACCCCTGAAGTTCAACGTCAACAAGAACATGGCCTGGAAGGTTCAGAAGAGCATCCAGGAGATCATCCACGCGAACGGGGTGAAGGCAGGAGGGAAGAAGCCCACCTGTACCATGAAAGCGAGTACTTCAATGCAGCCTTTGACACGTGTTGCTGCGAAGTGGTACGCTGCATGCGAGGCCAATAACGTGGGGCCTGGGGTGGTGAAGGTACGGTACAACGAGCGGGCGCGCCAGCTGCACGTGAAGTACACTCCACCCGCTGTTCCTGGGAACCCGCCTCCACGGCCCATCACCAACATCGCCAACTGGGACGAGACCAATGGCTGGACGGTCAACGAGGAGAAGTGGAACGCGAACATCCCTGGGGTAAACCACCAGGCGGTGCGCACGCAGGCATCCGCACAGGAGTGAGGGAATAGACTCAGCAGGCGGAGGAGGCCCAGAGGGCCGATGCATGAGTTTTGCGAATTCGAGTGCCAAATCGTGAGCTGGAACGTGGGCAAGTTGAATGGCGACTTCATTAATCAGGGGTTCCAGGCTCTCACGGACCGCTACGGCACGAACATAATCATCTTGCTGCAGGAGGTGGAGAGTTGGCCTTCGGACCCATGCGTCCCAGGCTGGATCGTACACCACCGGCTTGGGAACTACACGGCGGTGGCAATCCCACAAAAGATGGGGGCCAATTTGGGCTCGGAGCCCATGCATGGCAGCACGCACGCGGTAGCGCTAGGTATATCCCGCGCCTGCGTCTGTAGCTGCTACTTGCCAGACCAGAGCAAACCGATAGAGGACTTCAAGACGACGCTGGAGGAGGTTGACCGTCTATGGCGACAGTGCAAGCATACGGGATGTGGAGCCTTCATCCTAGGTGGCGACTTCAACGTGGAGCTGCCTAAGGACATACCGGGGCTGAGCGGAAGCAGGGCGGGGGATTTCTACACTGGGGAGGCCATGCGGATCCGGCAGGAGATGCTCTTGGCTCATCTCGACAAGTGGGGACTGAAAATGGCGACGACATTTGGCACGGAGACCACGGCATGGCGACGGCGGACCTACGAGCACCCAGGGAGTGGTGCCCATGCCACAATTGACGGCATTGCGATACCCCGTGCTTGGGGCTGCAGCTGGGAGGTGTGGAATACGAGGCCACTGATGATAGCAGAGCGCCGGCGAGACCACGACCCAGTGTGGCTGCGCGTTGCGCCCGCTCACATAATGATGGCAGCGATCACCAGGAAGCGCGCCCTGACCGGTTGGCAGCCACTGAGCGCTGCGGACGAGCAGGAGTTCAGAATACGAACCGCACGCCAGCTTGTAGCAATTGTTACTGAAGGCGGCGCGGGAACCAGCAACGAACTCGGAGAGTACTTGGAAGCGGCGAATGCCTCTGTGACGGCGGCGGCGCGGGACATCCCCCACTCGACGCGTAGCCAGAGGATCCAGGACGTCTACACCAAGGACGCTGAATTATTGAAGCTGGAGGCTGCTGTACAGGACGCCGGGAATCCCGCGGAGCGACGCGCTGCGAGGAGCCAACTCAGGAGGAGGAGGCGCTACGATGAGCGCAAGAAGATGCTTGTCACCCACCCGTCTGGGAGGCGAGCAAAGTGCAGAGCGGCGCATGCGGGACCCCTTGCATTACGAGATGCTCATGGGCAAATGCAGCATGATAGATCCCAGTGGCCGGCAGTCTTGGAGGCTTTCTGCAAGAAGAAGTACCACAATCCTGCAGAGACTAGGGACAGGCAGCATAAGCGTCTGCAGAAGCTCGACGAGGAGGCGTGCCGGGAGGAGGCCAGAGGGGACCACCGCACACTGCAACAGTACAGCATTCATTACGTATTGCAGGCTAGATCGAGAATGGCCAAGGGGAAAGCAGCTGGCCAGGACGACATGGTGAACGAGATGCTGCTTGGGCTCAGCACGGAGGCGGTGTACGCTTGGTACTCTCTCTTCCGAGCCAGGCTGGCAGGAGGGGAGGGCGATGTAGAATCCTGGACGAAATTGGTCATGCTATTCTTGGAGAAACGGGCACGCAGCACCGACCTCACAGATTACAGGGGGATCACTCTGATGGCTGCGACGCTCAAGTGGTACACGACCAGCTTGATCTTGCTCTATGAAGACTTAGTGCCCCCCACGCGCGAGCTCTCGCGAGCGTTGTGCATGGGATTTGAGACGGGCATGAGCTGCGCTCACCTCATCACGCCGCTGCAGCTGCTGATCCGCAAGAGCTGGGAGTGGCCCGACCGCTTTCCACTTGCTGTTCTATTCGCGGACGTGCTCCAGGCGTTCGACTTCCTCCAGCCGAAAGCGGCGATGGCCGCGATGAGAAAGGCAGGAGCGCCGAGCAGGCTGCTGCGAGCGCTCTTCCGCGAAGGCGCGAGCTGCACGATGGAGCCGGTCTTTGGCACCACCACGGTTCAGACGCCGATCTTGTACAACCGCAGCGAGAAGCAAGGGGGCACCGACGCCACGCGGAAGTTCAATGCAACGATCTCCAGGTGCATGGTGCTCGCGATCCGCGCCTGCGAGGCGAACGACCTTGGCATCGTGGTGGAGGGCGCGCGGTTCACGCATGTACTCTGGTGTGACAACGTATACCTCTTGGCGCGGGACTGGGAGATTCTCCGCAAAATGACCAACATCTTGAGCACAGAACTTCAAACTAGTGGGCTTTATTGGAAGCCCTCGAGCTTGGAATACATGACGTCGAGCCCCAATGCGCCAGCTTTCTTCGAGATCTCGGCGGAGCAGCCTGACGTCGCGCAGGTCGCGCTCAAGGTGCCGCGAGTCTCCGTCAGCACCCAGCTTGGCAGCGTGCTTACGCAAACGGGCGATAGCACGCCAGATGTGGAGGCTCGTATTTCCGTTGCATGGCCAGCATGGTGGGGAGACAAGGCCCTCCGGAAGAAGACGCTGAGTATGTTGGAGCGCGTCCGGCGCTATGAGCAGCACGCGCAGCCCATACTCTTGTACGGTTGCGAAGGCTGGGCCATGACGACAGTACTGGCCCAGAAAATCCACGGAGCAGAAGGCTCGATGCTCCGACGCACAGCGATGATACGCGGGCGACGGGATGGAGAGGGATTTGAGAGATTCATGCGGCGATCAACGACGAGGGCCAGAACGATCTTAGTCAGGGGTGGAGGCAGGCTCGTCCTTGAGAAGCTCTTGGAAGTGTAGCACAAGATGGCGGCGCTCGCCGTCGCCGGGCGGACGTCCCCAGACGACCCTAAAGCTGGGAGTGACCTGCGCGATTTCCTGACTTATGCGACCAGGACGCTCCCCGAGGAGGACTGGCAGCGGACGAGGGACAGAATGGAGAAGAGGAGGAGGCAGCGGGCGAGTCGCAGCACCTTTGCCCGCGCACGGGAGGAGGAGACCCCGTGGCAACATCGGCAAGGATGGGCGCGCCGAGCTCAGTGGGAAGACGTTTACATCTCTGCTGCGGGACCTGGATGGCGCGAGGATGCTGCCCAGCCAGTCTGGGCAGAACGGAGGGAGGAGTTCGTGAAGGCTGGCTTTGAGGGTTGGGGACTTCCTGTGCAGCGCTGGCGTGAAGAACGGGTCCGATGGCAGTCGAGACATGCTCAGCAACCGTGTCCTCGTCAAGTTCCCCCGTATGCCCAGCCTGCTTCCAGGCCCCGGCGGCGACAGCCCTTAATACTGCGCCGGGTTCCGTTTCATCGCTACCGAAACGAATGCGGGTGCAGACCGAGGGAGACAGCAACACCACGATCGAGCGGCTGAACGGGCGCTGGGACATGAAGAACCCAAGGCTGGCACCGGCACTAGCTCGAGCGCGCCGGAGTCTGTACGTGGCTTGGGGGACGGACAGAGTGAATGTCGCAACGGACGGGGCAGATTGGGCTCGGCACATCTACCGCGAGTACAACAAGGATTGCGACGCCACCGCAACAGCCGCATTGGAGCGACAGCGCGAGATTGCTGCAATCAACCTCGTGCCGTGGGAGCTATTAAGGGGGCATGCGGAGGCAAACGTCGTGGCCAGGTTCGACGGCGGGCGGCGGGAAGGCAAAGCCGGGGCAGCATGGGCTCTATGGGTGAAGATCGGCACGAATATGTACCCTTGGATGGTCTACGGATTCGGCGTGGGCAGCGCCACGAGCTCTAGCGCGGAGCTCGCCGCATGTAGTTCGCTTTGCAGTCACATTGAACACATGGCGGAAAGGCTTGCCGCCTGTGGGATGCCAGATTTGGGCATTGATGAAGCCCAGAGGGCTCCGCGCCGTATCAGGCCGCGGCTCGCCTTGGCTGATACGCTCATTGCTTGCGCTCCATAGTATCATGCTGTGTCCGCTTTGGCTGCCGGGTTCCGGCACGCAGCCCAGAAAGAGTCAAGAGTCCTCCTCCTCCTACCTCTCCGCGTTCTCCTCCTCCTCCTCCTCCTCATCCTCGCTGTCCTCCTCCTTCTCCTCCATCTTTTCCTTCTCCTCTCTCTCCTCGCTCTCCTGCTCCCGCTCCTCCTCCTCCCGCTCCTCCTCCTCCTCCTCCTCCTCCTCCTCCTCCTCCTCCTCCTCTTCCTCCTCATCCGCGTCCTCCTCCTCCACCTCTTTCTCCTCATCCTCCTCCTCCTCCTCCTCCTCCTCCTCCACATCCTCATTATCATCATCACCATCATCACCATCATCACCATCATCACCAGCATCAGCATTACCATCACCACCACCATCAGCATCATCATCATCTTCACCATCACCATCAGCATCCTCATCATAATCAGCATCATCACCGTCATTCACACAACTACCACCACATCATCAGCAGCATCATCAGCAACATCATCATCACGATCATCAGCAGCAGCATCATCATCACCATCCTCAGCATCAGCATCATCATCATCAGCATTTGCATTAGAATCATCATCTGCAGCATCATCGTCATCATCATCGTCAGCAGCATCACCCCTATTCTGCTATTCTCTGTTTTTTCGGCCTGGGATAAGTCCTCTCCCCATCCCCTCTCACCTCCTCTCCATCTTCCCGTTCTCCTCCTTCTTTTCCTCCTACTCCTCCTCTTCCTCCTCCCCTCCTCCTCGTGTCCCTCCACCCCCCCTGCCGCTGCCGCTGCGGGCCGGCTGGTCGCAGGGGACGAGGCCCTCGCCCCCTTCCGCCCCAGCTGCAGTTGGCTGGGCGGCGGTAGCATAACAAGGTGGATCTGCTGCCCCCAAGGGGGGGGGAGGGGGGGCTCCCTCCCTGCCTCCCTCACTGCCTCCATCTCTGCCTCCTTCCTTCTCCTCCTCCCTCCTCCTCCTCCTCCTCCTCCTCCTCCTCCTCCTCCTCCTCCTCCTCCTCCTCCTCCTCCTCCTCCTCCTCCTCCCTCCCTCCTCCCTCCTCTCCTCCTCCTCCTCCTCCTCCTCCTCCTCCTCCTCCTCCTCCTCCTCCTCCTCCTCCTCCTCCTCCTCCTCCTCCTCCTCCTCCTCCTCCTCCTCCTCTCCTCCTCCTCCTCCTCCTCCTCCTCCTCCTCCTCCTCCTCCTCCTCCTCCTCCTCCTCCTCCTCCTCCTCCCTCCTCCCTCCTCCTCCTCCTCCCTCCCTCCTCCTCCTCTCCTCCCTCCTCCTCCTCCTCCTCCTCCTCCTCCTCCTCCTCTCCTCCTCCTCCTCCTCCTGCTCCTCCTCCTCCCCTCCGCCTCCTCTTCCTCCTCCTCCTCCTTCTCCGCCGCCTCCTCTTCCTCCTCCTCCTCCTCCCACCCCTCCTCCACCTCCTTCTCCTCGTCATCCTCTCCTGAGGGGAGGTGTTAAACAACTTGAGATGCTGCAGTGCATTCCATGATATATAGATACAAAAAGGATACATATAAAGATATGTATACGTAGATACGTACATGTATATATATATATATATGAAAGAGCGCGTTCTGTGGTCGCTTGGAGGGGTGGGGTTGTGGTGGTGGTGATGGTGGGTTGTGGTTGTGGTGGTGGTGGTGGTGGTGGTGGAGGTGGTTAGGTGGTGGTGTGGTGGTGGTTTGTGGTGGTGGTGGGTTGTGGTAGTGGCGGTGGTTTGTGGAGGTGGTGGTGGTGGTGGGTTGTTGGTGGTGGTGGTGGTAGTGGTGGTGGTGGTGTTGGTGGTGGTGGTGGTCGTGGTGGTGGTGGTGGTGGCGGTGGTGGTGGTGTGGTGGTTTGTGGTGGTGGTGGTGGTGGGCTGTGCTACTGGTAGTGGTGGTGGTTGTGGAAGTGGTGGTGGTGGTGTTGTAGATTGTGGTGGTGGTGGGTTGATGGTGGTTGTTACGGTGGTGGTGGTGGTGTGGTAGATTGTGGCGGTGGTGATAGTGGTGGTGGGTTTTTGTGTTGGTCGTGGTGGTGAGTTGTGGTGGTGGTGGGTTGGTGGTGGTGGTGGTGGGTTGAGGTGGTGGTGGTGGTGGTGGTGGTCGTGGTGGTGGTGATAGTGGTGGTTATCGTCGCTGCGTCCTCGCCGTCGCCGGCGCCGGCGCCGGCGCGGGGGGAGGTTTGGACCCCTCCCCCCCCCTTGGGCTGCCTCTGGTCATCGTCGCTGCGTCCCCGCCGTCGGCGCTGCTGGCGGCCGCCAGCGCCGGCGCCGGCGCCAGCGCCAGGGGGGGGGGCGTGAGGGGGGGGTGTTGAACCACCCCCCGTAGGGAGAGGGGGGGGGTTCAGGGGAGGGGTTGGGGGGGAGGGAAGTCCCCCTGGTTCTGATCGACGGCGCCGAGTGTTTGGGGGAGGGGTCCCCTGGCTCGAAACGCGCCGCCGAATGTTCCCAAGGCAAGCGCCCGTGAAACGCGCTCTCTCGTATGTATAGATAGAAATCCCCCTGGTTCTGATCGACGGCGCCGAGTGTTTGGGGGAGGGGTCCCCTGGCTCGAAACGCGCCGCCGAATGTTCCCAAGGCAAGCGCCCGTGAAACGCGCTCTCTCGTATGTATAGATAGAAATAGATCAATAAATACACCAGTTCTATATATATATATACATATATATATATATATGTTTATAGTTCAGTGCTGTGGTGCAGTAAGATGCGTGAGATCGGAGTATTTCGCCGACGCCAACTGGTTGCCAACCAAAATGCCATCCTTCTTTTTCCTGCACCGCATCCTCGTGAGTCTCATCTTCGACGTAGACCCTTCTTCGGAGGGAGGAGGAAGAACACATATGGAGTATGTAAGCGAATGCGCGGGATAGGGAAGAGGAGGAGATGATTCCCTCTCTGCACGCACCCTCGTTGATCATTTGCCTCTGCCCCGCATTATCATCACACTTACTCCTCGCCGTGGAGGGAATAGGAGATCGGGCGAACGCAACGAAGAGAAAGGGAATGGATAACGACGATGGGCATGAGGATGTGGATGAGGAGGGGAATCGGGAAAATGTGGACATTGAGACGTTGGTTATGTGGTGAACGTGCAAAAACAATTGTCGGAGTTGGCGTCAATCTCATGCTCCTCCATACTCTACATATGTCCCCCTCTTCGGGTAACAGAACGGTGTGTTTGCGATACGACTGGGCCGAACGCGAGAAGTCGGAAGAAATTGGGTGATGGTGATGATGATGATGCTGATGATGGTGCGGATGTTGATGGCGGTGGGTGGTGATGATGATGATGGTGATGGGGATGGAGATGGGGATGGGGATGGGGATGAGGAGGATGGAAGCAGAGAGAGGAGGCCGCGGATAGCATGGAAGGGGTGCAGGAGAGGAGGGCGACGCACCCTCCTTTTGATGTCCACATGCTCCATCATCACTGAATATGCGTCAAGACATTACGACGTAGAGAATATGACGAGAGAATCAATCCCATCCCGCCCTTCCCGTTGTCATGATTATCTTCCTCCCTCGTCTCTGCCGCGTCTGTTCCGCCCCACCCCCATCTCCATACCCGTTTCTGCTTCTCCATCCTCGCATCGTCACTTGCCCCGGGGATGAAGAGGGGCCAGAAGAGGCGAATGGAGGTGTGGGGGGGCGAGAAGGAGACGGCTCCGCAGATTCCTCATTCTCCTCATCGCCATTAACATTCGATCGTCCGACGGCGACGAAAAGCAAGGATATCCAGTCGCTACGTACACCTCTTCCTCCGAGGATACGGAGGAGGAGGAGGAGGAAAAGAACGACGAATGTGATGGAGACGATCGAAAAGTGGCGAAGAGAACCACCAATCTACTCCTACATTATCATCATTATTATTTGCATTATCCCCAGCACCCATTTTTAATCATTGTGCGTACTTCGTCTATTTGGTGGGAAAGAGAGATGGAGAGCCCTATGAGAAGAATGGCAAGGGAAGAGGAAGAAGTGGATAACGATGATGGCGATGATCATCAGGATGCGAAAGAGGCAACTGGAGAGGAGGATAAGGAAGAGGTGGGTAGGGTGACGATCAAAAAAAGGAAGGGTAGGACGGGATGGGAGGAGATCGCGAAGGGCGCAGAAATCAGGAGGAGAAGGAAGAACAATGAGGACGAGGCCAGCGAGGGAGAGTAGGGAGAGGTGAACGCGCAAACGTACAACGTGCCGCAGCACGACCCAGCGGTTTTTGTGGTGGCCGCACACAAGGATTATACGTGCAGCTGCCTTACATAACAGTTCCGTTGGTTGCGGCGACCTTATTAACACGATTATCTGTGTGGTGGTTTTGCACAAGGATTCCTTCTGGTGGCGGCGGCAGAAAAGGATTAGTTTTGTGACGGTGCGTCATAAGAAAATGCGTTGGCAGCCTCACAAAAGGATTTGCTTCTGTGCAGCCATGGAACCTAGAATTCTGGCGCGGCAGCTTTTCAACCAGATTTTTGTTGTGGTGGCCTTACGAAAAGAAGCTATTGTGTGGCGGATCCACACAAGAGTTCGCATTACGAAACTTCTGCAAATTGTAGATTCGCGATTGTGATATAAGGATGTCCTTTTTTGTAGCGGGCTTGCAAAAGGATTTGCTTGTGTGGCGGCGTTGCAGAATTCGGTATCCTGGTGCGGCGTCCTTACAAACTGATTGTCTTTGCGACGGCCTCACCACAAGGATTTCCTTTTCCAACGACTTTACAAAAAGGGTGTTTTTTTTTGTGACGGCCTTACGAGAGGATCCTGTTGACCGCACAAAAGAACAGTATTTGCGTGTGGCCTTACAAAGGAATTGTTTTTTTGGGCGGCGTTTATAGCAGGATCTTCTCTTCTCGCGGATACAGGAGGAAAGCAAGGACATGCATAAAAACACTATATGTGTGTACGAAAGTGAGAAAGCGTGTGCTTCCAATGATTGTGGTGCCCGACCCTGAAAGCTTGTAAAACATCGTTTGTCTCCACAATCGGAGCTCCGAAACGGAGTAAGTCGGGGTTCCGAACGGTCATTCATTGTCCCAGGGTGCGTGGTTAATGTGAGGTTCCGCGGTGCGGATTGCTGTTGTTGCTTGTTGTAATCGTCGTCCCACTCGCGACCTGGTCGGCAACCCACCCGCGACCCACCCGCGACTCATCCGCGACCCACTTGCGACCCGCCCACGTTCCACCCCGCGACTCACCCGCGACACATTTGCGACCCACCCGATACCCGCCCGCGACCGACCCCGCGACCCACCCTGCGCCCGCCCCCATCATTCTAATCCGCAACGGTGGGGTTCTACATGTGTGTATGCGTGTGTGTGGCTGTGTGTGTGTGCGTGTGTGCTTGCGTGTGTGCGTGTGCGTGTGAGCGTGTGTGTGCGTGTGTGCCTGTGAGTGTGTGCGTGTGTGTGTGAGTGTGTGTGTGGTTGCGTGTGTGTGTGTGTGTGATTGTGTCTGCGGTTGTGCGTGTGATTGTGTGTGACGGTGTGTATGCGCGTGCGTGCGTGCGTGCGTGCGTGTGTGCGTGTGCGTGTGCGTCTGCGTGTGCGTGTGCGTGTGCGTGAGCGTGTGCGTGTGCGTGTGCGTGTGCGTGTGCGTGTGCGTGTGCGTGTGCGTGTGCGTGCGTACGCGGACGGGCGCGGGCGGGCGTGCGTGCGTGCGTGCGTGGGTGTGTGTGTGTGTTTGTGGTGTGTTCTGTTGTGTTGTGTTGCGTTCTGTTGTGGTGGGGTGTGTTGTGTTGTGTTGCGTTGCGTTGCGTTGCGTTGTGTTGTGTGTGCGCGTGCGTGTGTGCGTGCTTCGGTGCGTGCGTGTGTGCGTGCGTGCGTGCGTGCGTGCGTTTGCGTGTGTGTGTGTGTGTGCGTGCGTGTGTATGCGTGCGTGTGCGTGCGTGCGTGTGTGTGCGCGCGTGCGTGCGTGCGTGCGGCGTTCGTGCGTGTGTGTATATAAATGCATAAACGGCAATGAGAAAATTTGCGTGTTTCCATTGGTGTTGATGCCTGAGGCTGAATTAGTTCAAGACAGTGGTTGCAGCAATCGGTGCTTCTAAACGTTGTAAAACACGCAAGTGTTAGCAATCGGGGCTCCGAAACGCTGTGGCTGGCAGTGTTTCTTTAACAAACAACAAACTCCGAGTCCAAACGCGCTGTAAAACATAGCGTTTCGGCTCCGATTGCTGAACATGTTGTGTCCCGCAGCGCTTCGGAGCTCCGATCGCTGAAAACGCTGCCCTTCTTACGGCGGTTCGGAGCCCCAAGTGTTTGAATCGCTCTGTGTTCACATGTTCCTGCCTCGGGCACCAAAACCGTTAAAAACACTGATGTGTTCAAATTGTCATTCGATGTTACACGTGTTTGTTGTTAGTGTGTTCGTTATGTGGTTTTCTCTTGTTTCCGCTTCACGATTAAATCATGTTGCAACGCTGCCTAATAAGGAAGGTTTTGCGCAAAGCCGCCACACAGGTGATTGTATGTAAGGCCGCCACAAAAGGAATCATGTATTGCTGGAAGGCCGTTACAACAGCAAAATGTGTGTAAGGCAGCCACAAAAAGGGAATCATGTTTGCAAGGCCGTCGCAAATAACATCCTTGCGTAAGGGTGGCACAAAGGAAATCCGCTGCACGCGTGCCACAAAAGGAAATCCTTTTCCAAGGCCGCCACAGAAGGACATCTTGTGGTACAGTCGCAGATGCAAGCATTTTGCAAGCACGCCACAAAATGAAACCCTTTTCTACAAGGCCGCCACCAAGAGACAACCTTTTTTCTGGGTGAACTTGCATGGCCGTTAGCAAGTGCACCTGGAAATCGCATGTTCCAGAGCACTTGTTTCCAACACTTACGGAGGGGGGGCGGTTTTCGGTCTCCGTCGAGAGACGGAGCCCCCAAAAGGGAGCCGTCGGGGGGCGGGGGCAGTTCAGGGGGATGCGGTTTCAGAGTGGTTTCCTTATCTTCTCGCTACCCAGCATCCCTTATCCTTGTTTCTTTCTTTGCAGTGTCGCAAGTCCCCCAGAAAGTGCTTGCACTTACTTCTGTGCCAGATCTTCGGTCTGGCGATTATGTGGCCGCCGTCTCCGCCTCGTCGCCGCCTTAGATTCTCCTTCTATAAAAGAATATTAAGATCTACCCACCCATCCCCGGGGTTAACCGTACACTTTTTCCGCACCTTTTTCCAATTTACATATATTTCGGCCCCATCGTCCATCCTACAGATGAACCCGTACCATCCCAGCCCAACTGGAATTCCCCCCCTCTCATCCCTTGCGCAGAATACTGTGCGCGCGCTCTCGTTGATCCGGATCATCACTTCCCCAGAACCCCTTACAAAAAAAATGGGGCGAAGTGCACACGCGCGCGTCGTCGGGCACGCATGCCGACATCCTTCAAAAACCCGCTGGGTTTCGTAAGGATTTCCAAATCGAGTGTCACGAACGCAAATAAAATCACAAGACAGCTCGCCGTTCGGGCCCCACCGGCAGCCCACACGACGAGCCCTAATCGGGCGTAGCCCCGCACGCATTCGAATGCCCACAGTTCGTCGTCGTACAACTCGTATTCCTCCCCGTCCTCGTCCCCATCCTGATCATCGTCGTCGCCCTCATCCTCCTAGTTTTCCTCGTCTTCCTCCTGCTCCAGCTCGGTTTCCTAACGGTTGCGCAGTAGGTTGCGCTTTCGGCGGGTGAGAATAGAACCGTCTCCGATCGGTTGCGCCATAGGTTACGCCTTCGGCGGCTGAGAATAGAACCGTTCCCTAACGGTTGCGCAATAGGTTGCGCCCTCGGCGGCCGAGAACAGAACCGTCTCCTACCGGTTGCGCCTTAAGTTGCGCCCCTGGCGGCCGAGAATAAAACCGTGTCCGATCGGTTGCGCCATAGGTTGCGCCTTCGGCGGCCGAAAATAAAACCGTCACTGGTCGGTTGCGCCATAGGTTGCGCCCTTGGCAGCCGCGAGTAAAACCGTCGCGTAACGGGTGCGACCAGTCTGTTCAGTTCAGTTCAATTCAGTCAGTTTACTTCGCGAGAAACATATTCGGGCTATGCCCGGAAACACATGGTCTCGCAACCTGAACTGTCAAACAAAGTTTGCGTTCGCGTGCTTGCGAATTCAGAAAACCATAGTTTGTTCAACATGTCCATAGTATGCTTCCACATTGGCCTCTCGCGCGCGCGTGTCAAAATCGTTTGAGCGCCCTTGCGCGCGTGCTGTCGCAAGGACCGTTTGCAACAATGGGACGACGCGCGCACTCGCCCGTCGTCGCGCGCACATGCCGAAGTCCATGTAAAGGACAAAATGTTCCTTAAGGATTTCAAAGTCGAGTGTTCCGAAACACATGGCTTTGCAACATCAGCTTCCAAGAAAAACTGCGCTCGCGATCTTGCGACTTATGAAGAAAATCAGAAGTTGCTCACCATTTCCACTCAACTCTGCCCAACGAGCCTTTCGCGCCGCATGTCGACATCAGTCGAACGCCCTTGCGCGCGCGCTGGGGGGCACGATCAGTGCCAAATCATACCATGCGGGCCACTCTCGCGCATCGGCTGCGCGCGAATGTCGAAGTCTCTCCCAAACCTTCATCAACGACGCGAGGACGCCGTCACCGTCGCCGGCGCGATCAGCATCGGCGCCGTCACTGGCCGTGCCGTCGCCGTTGTCATTGTCGTGACCATCGTCGATCTGATCATCTTCGCGTCTACAGTTGTCGGCGTTGCCATGATACCGCACCCGCTCAAGTGGCCGAAGTGCCCGCTGGGAAGTGCCCAAAGGTCAGCGCCACCGCGGGCGCGTCGGTCGCGCCAAGCTAGTTGGCCGCTGCGCGCGAGAGAGCATGCGCGGGCTAGCGCGCCCGCAGAAATACACCAGCCAGCACCAAGCACTCATGGCAATGACCGCCTCACGCGTGGAAAAAACTTAAAGTTTCGCAATACGGATCCTTTTTCTTAATAATAAGAAAAATCCACACGCTCCTTCGAATTCTTTTGAAAACCATAGGAATTCAATATCTTCCAGAAAATACGACCAAACGGGCTTCGCGCGCGCGCGTGTCAAATCGTTCGAACGCCCTTGCGCGCGCGCCGCCGCGAGAATCCTCCGACTCCCCCCAAAAAAAAAAAAAAAAAAAAACCAAAGTGCACGCGCGCGCGTTGTCGCGCACGCATGCCGAAATCCTTCAAAAACCGTAGGTTCCGGAAGGATTTCAAAATCGGGTGTCCAAAAAACATACAAAGCACACAGGGCTTAGCAACCACATGTTCAACAAAAGCGTGCGCGCGCTCTTGCGAATTCTTTGGGAAAACCACAGGTCAATCGCCGCCGCATGAGGTTTGCAAACCAAGTTGCGGGTGGGTGGGTGGGATGTTTGCGCGAGCAATGGAGTGGACAACTCACTGCGAACAGAAATTATAGAACCCTCCTTTCTGAAACAAATCGACCCCCCCTGGAAGTTCGGAATTAACGGTCTTCCTTTCTTCGTATTGCGATTTACACGTGATTCTGCCCTATCGTCCATCCGAACTATGAATTCATATGATCCCAACCAGACCAGTATCGACCCCCCCCCGCCGCCATCCTCTGCAAAAAAGACGATGCGCGCGCACTCCTTCATAGCAAATTTACATAGTCCAACGCAGGAAGAATCCACAGAGTCATCACGCGCGCGTCCATGGCACAATCGTACCGAACACCGTGTGTTTGCAAGCATTTCAGCATAAAAAAGGTTGTGCAACAACTATTTGGTGAATTTCCTTTCCGCGCGCTCATGCTACATATCTAAAAAACCATAGGATGATTAAGAATTCTGCCAAGGCCAGCGATTTCGTGCCACCGCGCGGTGCACCCGCGATACTCCTGTCATTCGCCGAGGGCTCGAATCCCTTGCAAAACAATACAACGCGGGCCACATGCTCGCACCGCCGCGCGCGCATGAGCAGTCTGACGGATTTGTTAAACTTCCGCGCGCACGGATTTCCTTCTCAACCTTGTCAACATCACCGCGATCACCTGCCTCATCGACAGATGGACATCAGCATCGTCAGCGTGTTTGCCATCATTGGCACCGTTATCGTTCGTGCCGTCGCCAACTTGAACATCGTCGTCGCTGGTGCCAGTTTCGCCATTGCCGCCGGCGTTGCCAACGTCATCTTGTCATCGCGCACGCCCGAGTATTGTCAGCATGCTCACCTTCACCATCAACTCACGGCGACGAGCATCGGCAGTGAGGATGTTATCATCGATGTCGTCATCGGTGACGCCGCCGTCCCCCGCATCATGTGTTTTGCCAAACAAGTTGCGGGTGGGAGGGTGGGATGTTTGCGCGAGCAGTGGAGATGACGATTTCAAGTTCAGCAGAGTGGATTGCACCACCTAGCTTGCTCCATATAGATTGCCCCACGTGGACTGCTCCACCTAGCACCAAGTAGCTTGCACAGCAGGTGTTGAACTGCATAGGTTGCACCACATGGATTGAGACTGCACCACAGTGGTTGCACCACATAGGGCGCACAGCGTAGATTTCGAAACCGAGATTGCACAATATAGAATGCTCAACGTAGAATGGTAGAAACACATGTGATTGGGGTCCAAACTGGCAAACCTATATAGTATGTGTATACATATATACACCATTGACACGAAACCTGCCAATTGCTGGTCAGTCCGGCGGGTGGCTCCATCTTACTCAATCGGCACCGTCCCTTTCAACGTGGACGTTTTGGTCGTCGACGTTGCATGCTGCGGGGCAGGATTGGGATGTGGCGCAAATCCCGCGCGAAAAGGGCGAGAAGTTTCCTTCGCCTAGGCGCCATGTTCATGCTTGTCTCGGGAAGTGCAGATTTCAACCAGGGGGAATTATGGGTGAACGCGTCGTTGGACCACACCGAGGGCACCGAGGATCAGGTTGTGGCCGTCGGGCGGACAACCATGAGAAACCGACGGGCGAGAAGAAGTTGTGGGAGACACAGTGGCGCACAACGCAATTTGGGAGCGGCCAAGAGGGGGGTGATGACGAGGGGGGGGATATCATGGCGTGGGCCATGATATTTCCTCCGATCTCATGGCGCCTCTTCTTCTTTCGCTACGTCCCTGGCCCATCCCCTGGGCCGCGCGCGTGCCGCCAACCACGATTTGCGACCCCCCCCTTGGGACGCCCCCCTCCTGGCCGACCCGAGCAGGGAGGCCTTCACGGCGCGAGGAGGTCAGACGGTCTGGCCCCCCCCCCCCCTCCGTGTAATCAGCTTCCGCTGGGCTCAGGTCAGGACGCCGGGCGCCCGGCGGCCTCGCGCCTGCGCGGCGCCCGCCCAGCCCTGCCGCATCCAGACACCGGGCGCCTCTGCTCTCTGTTCGAGACACGGGCCCCCGCCGCTTCTCAGGAGGGGCGAAAAAAAACACAGACACAAGCAATCGTCGATTCCGCGGAAAGTATGCAAGACGATGGGACGTTGGAGGGAAGACGAAAATCAAAAAAGCATTGAACAATTTAGGAAGTCCCGGGATCTGTGCGTATTTCCCCACATTCTTAATGGGGTTACGGTTTTCTTCCTTCCCGCGTCGCACCCGCGTTCCTCCTCCTCACCCCTCTTCCTCCTTCTCCCTCCCACACAGCACAGCGCAGCACAGCTCAGCACAACACACAGCACCTACATACATACACAGTACACATACACAAGACACAAGCACACACACACACACACACACACACACACACACACACACACACACACACACACACACGCACACAGCACACAGCACACACACACACAGCACAGCACAGCACAGCACAGCACGACGGTCGTCCAGGGCACAGCAGGCGTGGGGTTTTGTCGACACCATAGGGGGTGCGCAGGGGGTGGTCCCTGAGGGCGGCCGCTATGCGGGCCATGGCGCAGGGCATAGCAGGCGTGGCATTTTCTCGACGCCAGAGGGGGTGCGCAAGGGGTGGTCCCCGAGCGCGGCGTCTATGCGGGCCATGGCGCAGAGCATAGCAGGCGTGGTATTGCCTCGACACCATAGGGGGTGCGCAGGGGGTCCCCGAGCGCGGCGTCTATGCGGACCATGGCGCAGGGTATAGCAGGCGCGGCAGTTTCTTGACGCCAGAGGGGGTGCGCAAGGGGTGGTCCCCGAGCGCGGCGTCTATGCGGGCCATGGCGCAGGGAATGGCAGGCGTGGCACTTTCTCAACGCCATAGGGGTACGCAGGGAGTGGTCCTCGAGCGCGGCGTCCGTGCGGGTCACGGCGCAGGGCATAGCAGGCGTGGTACTTTCTCGACGCCATAGGGGTGCGCAGGGGGTGGTCCCCGAGCGCGGCGTCTATGCGGGCCATGGCGCAGAGCATAGCAAGAGTGGCACTTCCTCGACGCCAAAGGGGGTGCGCAGGGAGTGGTCCCCGAACGCGGCGTCCATGCGGGTCATGGCGCAGGGCATAGCAGGCGTGGCTGCTTCCCGACACCAGAGAGGGTGCGCAGAGGGTGGTCCCTGAGCGTGGCGTCTATGCGGACCACGGCGCAGGGCATGCCCGGCGTGACGCTCCCTCCACAGCAGGACTGTAAACATTCTGGCTCGAGTTGAACGCACAACACGTTTTGGCATCCGCGCCGCGCCGCCGGGGTCTCTGCGCTGGTGCGGCGTAGGTTCCCTTTCAACGAGATGCGTTCTCCCCCAGTTACCTTGCCCCCCTGGCATGACTCCCCTCTTCCCTTGCCTCCTTCCCTCCTCCTGTGCTCCTCCCTCCTCTTCTCCCTCAATTCCTCCTCCTTCCTATTCTCCCTCCTTCTCCCTCCTCGACCTCCCCCGGCGGCCACTTTCCTTCGCCCATCGGAAAATCTTCGCAGGCTTTGTGCAACGCAGCGGGGTGCCCACAAAAGGCGGCTGGCTCCTCGAGAGCAGAATCCTCTCTCCTTCCTGTCGTCCCTCCCTTTCCTCTCCGCCCTGTCCCTTTCGCCCTCGTTCCTCCTCCCTCTGGTTTCTGTCGCTCCCGTCCTCCTTCCCACCCTCCCATCCCGCCCTTCGCTCCCATTCCGCCCATCCGCGCAGCAGGCGTGGCATATTCTCGTAATCTTAGGGGGTCCACAGGTGGTGGTCTTTCAGCGCGGCTGCTATCCGAGCCCGTCATCCAGGTCGTAGCAGGCGTGGCACTTTCTCGACACCACGGGGGGGGCGCACGGAACGGCCACCAACGTCATTCTTACATGCTTCAATTCAGCTATCATCACTCCAACCATAATATACTCCAGATTTCGTAATAAAAGGCAGGGGGTCTGGACCCTCCAAGACAAGCCATTTCAGACCCCTCCCCCTGGGAGAACCCTCCAAAACATCGCCCCCAGACCCCCCCAGGCCCTCCAAGATAGCTTGGAAAAGACCCCCCCCGAAATGAGACCCCCCTCCCTTTATTACGAAATCTGGAGTAAGTATGTGGGGGTCCTCGGTAGCGTAATTACTTGTTTGCCCCTGGGCCCCAGCCGTTTCGACCACTCTCGAGACCTGGCTTCTCCTCCCGAGCCACGCTCTGACGGCCTCCCAGGGCCCTGTAAGGGCCCTGGGAGGCCGCAAGGGATGAACAAAGATCCGCCCCGACTCCTGCGAGACGCCGGGTGCCTGGGTAGGAGTCGGCGGCGAGCCCGGGGGGAAGTGAGAAGGGGCGCGCCTTCGCAGAAGGCTCGGAGGTCCCCCGGCCTTCTGAGCAGTTTTGCAAGCCTACGTGGGAGGCAGAGAATGTTTCAGACGGCCGGAGTTCCCCTGAGAACTCCCGCCGCCTTCGGAGGAGGCTTTTTCCTTCTCACTTCCCCCCCCCGCTCGCCGCCGAAAGCGCCTGGCTCCTCCACCCTGAGATCCGACGTTGCGAAAGAGTTGCAGCATCGCAAAAAGACACGACCGGAGCCCTGGACCCCATCTTCCCGCGTCATTTCTCGAGCCGGATCGATATGTGAGGGTCCCGGGGCCCGAAGCGGGGCGACACCGCCCGTTCCGAAAAGCAGCTGCAACGCCAGGATCTCTGGGACCGCCCGCTGGCGAGCCCCGCAGCCGGCCGGGGGGGCATGGCGGCGCTGACCCCGCGTCGGGCCACGGCCCCGGGCGCGGGGCCGGCGGCGCCCGCCGCGCTCGCGGAGGCGCGCTGGGCAGTCCGCAGATAGGGCAGACCCCCGCGGGTCACGAGAAGATCACCCTACAGGGTCGGAGCAGAAGAGGAGGAGGAGGAGGAGGAGGAGGAGGAGGAGGAGGAGGGAGGAGGGGGGAGGAGGGAGGAGGAGGGGGGAGGAGGAGGAGGAGGAGGAGGGAGGAGGGGAGGGAGGAGGGAGGAGGGAGGAGGGGGAGGAGGAGGAGGGAGGAGGGAGGAGGGAGGAGGGAGGAGGGAGGCCGGGCCGACGTCGCCGCTGCATCGCCGACTTCGCCAGTGCATCGCCGATGCATCGGCGATGCATCGGCGATCCGGCGCGATCCCTCCGGCCACATCTACTTCGACCCCATCTGGGAGGCCTCTACTCGGGCCATGAGACAATCACGACGGGTGGTTGTTGCTAGTTTTCGGCCTTCGTGGGCCCTCGCTGGCCAGGGCCGCCAGCAGAACGGCTCGGGGTGAAAAGCAGGCCTTGGGGAATGGGTCGAGACTTTCTGGGGCCACGTCATGGAAGGAAAGGCAAGGCTCGGACGGGGCCAGGACGAGGATCAGTCCTTTGCAGAGCGTTCCGGAACGCTCTGAGAAGGCCGTGGCGCAGGAGACGTCTTCCGGAGCCGCGGGACCTCAGAGATTCTCGATTTATCCTCACACGAATGTATCAGCATCTTGACTCCGTCGTAGAGGCGCAAAGCACTCTGCCTTCCCATGCGGCCACCTCTCGAAGAAGAAAAACATCATAAACATAAGCGTTTGGCGCTCCGCGCGGATTTCTTGGATCCGCGCTGAGGCCCACTGGCGGCGCCTCCGGCGCCGCCCCTGGCGCGCTCCGCGCGCCAGGCAGGGGGGTCCAGCGCAGATCAAAGCAATCCGCGCAGAGCGCCAAAAGTTGATGTTTCTGGCGTCTCTATGCTTCTAGCCTCTTTGGTCGCGGGGGCGATGGGGACGCCGCGCACGTGCTTCCCTGGGCCTGGGCCGGCGCGGTCTCGTTGTATACACTCAGGAGGGGAAAAAACACACAGACACAAGTAATCCTCGATTCCCAGGAACATATGGGAAAATATGGGAAGTGGGGGGGAAGACAGAAACCCAGAAAATATGGGAAAATATGGGGACTATTTTTATTTGTGTGTATTTATTTGCGTGTCCTAATTTCCCTTTATGCACGGCCGCCGTTGGGCACAGGCTGGCGCGGTCTCCCCTGGCCCATGGGACGGGCCCCGACCGCGGGCGCCGGGCCTCTCTCGAGCTGGGCTTCGCCCGGCTCCGGGCCCTGGGACCCTCCGAGATCGGTCTGGCGCGGAGCGCGGCGCAGCAGGAGGGGGTCCAGAGCCCCGGCCGTGGTTTCTCACGGTGTGGCGTTTTTGTTCCTGGGAGTCGTAAGGCTCGAGCACGCCAGGAACTGGGATTCGCCAACGCTTTTCGACGAGCGCGTCCTGGGCTTCGACGGTGCAGTTCTCGCGGGATGTGTGCAGCGGGAGCTCGCGTCAAGTTTCAGACTGGGTCTTGTCATTTTCATGATGGCCCCGTCAGGCCAACCCGAATTCTCCGAACCAGAGTCTCACGTCTCCCCGATGTTTGCAACGTCAGATGTCAGAGCGGGTCAGACGAAAGGGGGGGCCAGGGTAGGGTGGGGTACCAGATCAGCGGCATGCAGCTGGTTCGGGCTCCGCCGCCAGAGGCGCCCATGTACATTGGCGCCTCCAGCTCTGGGAGGCGCCGGAGAAACCAGGTACGCGAGCTGATTCGAGACCCCTCCCAGACCCCCTCGCGTGGTGACACAAAAGTCACGACGGGAGGTTTTTCGCTATTCTCGGCCTCCGGGGGCCCCTGCCGGGCCCCGGGGACGTCGAGGAACGAGGCAGGATGCGAAACCGGTCCTGGGGCAGGGGCCGAGGCCTCTGGGGCTCGACGCGGTGAAGAGAGCGGAAGGTCGGGGGTCAGGGCCCTCTGCCGTCCCCCCCGGGCGCCCGACGCGGGCGGCCCGGAGCTCGGGCACCTCCTCCCCCCCCCCCTCCTCCTCCTCCTCCTCCTCCTCCTCCGCCGCCTCCTCCTCCTCCTCCTCCTCCTCCTCCTCCTCCTCCACCTCCTCCTCCTCCTCCTCCTCCTCCTCCTGCTCCTCCTACTCCTCCTCTTCCCTCCTCCTCCCTCCTCCCTCCTCCCTCCTCACTGCGCCCTCCACGGGGGCCGTGGCCGCGCCACCGGGTTCGCAAAGAGCGGGCCCGCGGGGCGAGGGCCCGCCCCACCTGCGGAAGGGGCGGAGCTGAAGTTGGGGCCGCGCATTGGGGAAGCCGTGTCGTCGGATGTCTACGGAGGGCCCTCGGGGCCTCGGCTTGTGGTGTCCCAACCTACATTTAGCCTTGACCATCAGAAAGAGTTTCGAGCGCCCCAAAAAAGTACCGAAACTCAAACGTTTTCATGTGTCGGGCCCTGGGAGACACTCATCCGACCTGTTTCGACACTCTTTCGACACTCTTCTGGGTGCTCGAAATGATTTCTGGGATGTGGTCCTTAAGTACGATGGGAGCAACATAGGCCTCGGCTCAGGGGTCTGTGCACCAGCCGCAGGCCCAGGATGGCCCTGGACGGGGTCGGCGGCGGGGCACATGAGAGGCACGTCAAGAAAGAAGCTGGCCTGCCAGCAGCAGGTGCCCCACGGGATGCCCGGGGGCGGCAAAGAGGGGGGGGTGATGACTAGGAGGGGGTGGACATCATGGCGGGGGCCATGATCTTTCCCCAGATTTCATGGCGCCTCTTCTTGTTTCATTACGCTCCCGGCCCCCCCGCTGGGCCGCGCACATGCCGCCGGTCATGATTTGCACCCCCCCTCTTGGACACCCCCCTCTTGGCCGCTCCCGAGATGTTCTGGATCCCTTGATGGCCCTCTGGCCCAGAGATCCGAGGCTCCGACCCGGTTCTGGGCTATTTCCAGCCTCTGCATAGGACCCCTCAACGGGTCCCGGGAGCATCAAAAAGCGCCTCAGGATGAATTCACTGCCCTAGGGTCCACAGGGATGTTATCCAAACCTCCTGGATCCCACGCATCGAAAGAGCTGGAGCGCTGGGTATCTGGGTCAAATTGCCGGACCCTCAGCGCTCGACGAATCATGTGACCCAATACGGCCAACGCGCCTAGTAAGCACGCGCGCCTTCATCTCGGGTGCCTGTGTGTCCTTGCCTCTGCGGCCAGTCCTTTGCCTTTTTCACTGGTCGCCCGCCGCCCCAGAAATCCCATCTTCGGCCTCCAGGGGCCCGGCGTCCTCACCACCCGTCATCAGTACACGTTCCGACTGCACGTCGCGCAGCAAGATCCTTCATCTCGTGCGTCCTCTGCGCAGCCGCCCTCTGCGCAGCCAGGACGGCCCCAGCCGCGACGACGGCGGCCGGCGGCGCGCGGGCCTGCCCTCCATGTCCGTCGCCATCCGCGTGAAGCCCTCGCCGGGCACCGCCCCGGAGGGCATCGCCATCTGGGCGAAGCCCCCGGAGGAGGGCGGAGCGCGCCAGAGGACGATCTGCTGCCACCGCGGCTACACGCTGGAGGAGTTCGGAGAAGAAGCAGCGGCACACGCACGGGCTCCGTCGAGAGCCCGCGCGGATCTCGCGCGTCCGCGCCGGCCTCCCTGGCGCGCTTCCCAGGGACGGTCCCAAGAAGTCCGCGCGGGCACTCGAAGGCTTACACCTGTGCCGTCCTGCTCGACCTCCGCAGGAGTACGAGTTCTCCAGGGTCTTCGGCCCTGGGGACGACAACGAGGCGCTGTTCCACGACCTGCAGGGTCCCGCGCTGACCTCGAGCGTCTTCGCCGGCGTGAACGAGACGCTCTTCGCATACGGCCAGACCGGAAGCGGCAAGACGCACACCATCTTCGGTTCGGCGAGGGAGAGCAGGGCCAACGCTAGGGTCGACTACACGTGAGATTGACCTTTCGCCAGAGTGACCTTTGGTGCGGGCCCAATGGGGTCCCCCGATCGCCGAATGCGATATGGTAGCAGCTTCTTGCGCGCTCGTGTTTGGTCCTTCCGCGGTCCCCAGAAAGCCGCGCACCAAAGGTCACTCTTGCCCAGGGTCACTCTTGCGCGCGGTCGATAAAGGGGTGGTTAGGCTCACCCCCAGCCGCCACTGATCGCTGGCAGAGGCATGGTGGCCCATCCCGCCCAGGAGCGTGAGGATCCGCTATCGGGGGCCTGTCGCCCATCTATCAGCGGTGAATCGCCGAATCCAGGCCGACAATCCCCCCCTGAGCAGGCTCCCCCCTAACTCACCCAGCGCGCTCCACTGCTCGCAAAGCGCCTGCTCGCAAACGTCCGAGAAGAAAGCACATGTCTGCCTCGACGAAATGGGTCGTAAATCCCCCGCGGCTGTTCCAGGCCATTTGCGAGCAGTTACGTTGCGAATAGCGGGACGCGCCTGTCTACTACCGTTCCCCCTCAGCAAGGGCGCCCTCGAGGGCGCGAAATTACTCGCGATTCGCGCCTCGCGGTCCAGCTCCGATTCCTCCGCATCCTCCTCTTCTCCCCTGGGGGGCGGCGCGAGAGCGCAAAGGCTTTGCGCTCTCGCGCCGCCTCCCGAATCGCGCTCTCGCGCTGCCAGGAGCGCGAATCGCTTTGAAAGCGATTCGCGCTCCTCGCAGCGCGAAGCGCGAAGCTCGGTGCCCTTGCTCAGGAGAGGGGGCTCCTGGAGCTCTTCGTGGTGGCGTTCTTCCAGCGCGCAGAGACCTGCCCAGGTAGCACCGTCCACGCCTGCTGCTACGAGGTCCTCGGCGACGCGCTGACCGACCTGGTCAACCCGCAGAGGCTGATCGAGCAGGGTGACCAGCCACGCTAGCGAGGGCTGTAGAAAAGGGGCCCTTGAGGGCCCCTGGAGGAGCTTTCAGGGCCCACAAGGGAGCCTGCAAGGCCCCAAACGTGCACATTTCTCCCCCCCGTTTGAGACGTTCCAAATAGGGCCTTGCCTAGGAGGATCGAAGGAGTTGTCATCTCTTCCGCAGCGGAAGGCGGCGGAAAGACGGCGGAAGGTCGGCGGAAGCAAAACGAAGGCCGCCTCCGCCAGCTAAGGCCGGCCGAAGGCGGCGGAGGCCAAAGTCGACCTCCTGAGAGATGAAAGCGTTTGGGGGTTTAGGGTTTCCGAAATCGCCCCTTAATTGCGAAGGCCTCACGGCCAGCGCGACGACGACGACGACGACGACGCGCCCACCCATGAATTCACTCCCCAGCTCGGGCCGAGGGGGGGATAGGGAAAGCGGGGGTCACGGAATCTGCTGCACGCAGCTGGTTTCGGCCCCGCTGCCGGGCCGATTCCTCGACACGTGGGCGCCGCCCGTCACGGGGAGGCGCCGGGAAAATCTCAGGAGGGAGAAAAACATACAGACACAATTAATCTTCGATTCCTTAGAAAATATGGGAAAATATGGGAAGTGGGGGGGGAGACGAAAACCCAGAAAATACGCGAAAGTATTGGGAATCTGGTTATTTCCCTACCTAGGCTCTGCCTAGAAGGGTTCTTACTCTGTTAGCTTAAAGGGGCCGGGCAGTGCTACACGCCCCGGGCGGTTCCCCCAGTCCCCGCCCCGCGGTTCCCCCAGTCCCCTGGGGGCTTTAGCTTTAGCTTTAGCTTAGCTTTAGCTTAACTTTAGCTTAGCTTTAGCTTAACTTTAGCTTAACTTTAGCTTAGCTTTAGCTCAGCTTTAGCTCAGCTTTAGCTCAGCTTTAGCTCAGCTTTAGCTCAGCTTTAGCTCAGCTTTAGCTCAGCTTTAGCTTAGCTTTAGCTTAGCTTTAGCTTAGCTTTAGCTTAGCTTTAGCTTAGCTTTAGCTTAGCTTAGCTTAGCTTAGCTTTAGCTTAGCTTTAGCTTAGCAGCTTTAGCTTAGCTTCAGCTTAGCTTCAGCTTAGCTTCAGCTTAGCTTTAGCTTAGCTTTAGCTCAGCTTTAACTTAGCTTTGTATTAGCTTTAGCTTTAGCTTAGCTTTAGCTTAGCGTTAGCTTAGCTTCAGCTTAGCTTTAGCTCAGCTTCAGCTTAGCTTTAGCTTAGCTTTAGCTTAGCTTCAGCTTAGCTTCAGCTTAGCTTCAGCTTAGCTTCAGCTTAGCTTTAGCTTAGCTTTAGCTTAGCTTTACTGTAACTACTAATGCTGCTTTCCTAGGGGCTCCAACTCCTAGGTAGGGTCGCACTGGGATAATTGTGTGTGTTTACTTGTGTGTCCCAGGGCCCCTTCAAAATCAGCGACGTGCGTGAGCTGACTCTCTGCCCTATACCCTTCGCTATTCCCCCCTTTCGCTGCCCCCGCGCGACTTCACTCCCCAGCCGCCGCCACCTGCGACGCGGCTGCACCCGGAAGAGTGGCCCTTCGCCGGAGCCGCCTCGGGTGCGCGGCCTCCGGCCTGGGCGCTCCGAGGCCTCGCCCAAGCCGAGCAGGCCTCCGCATGTCGCACCGCCTGCAGCGGCCGGCAGGCCGCGCACCAGAGGTCACTCGTGCCTATCAGGGGCAACGATAGGGGGCGATAGGCACAGGGGGGGACGCATCGACCCCCCATCGCCCATTGATCGCCGATGGGAGCCCGATGGCCCCAACCTGCCCAGGAGGGTGCGGATCTACTATGGGAGGCCCATCGCCGATCTATCGGCGATGTATCGCCGATTCCAGGTCGATGCATCCCCCCCTATGCCAGTCGCCCCCAATCGTTGCCCCTCAGCCTAGGGTCGGCAGGGGGGAAGGCCACTTGGAGGGAGGCTGCCCTGAGGTCATGGCGTCGCATGTTTTTCCAAGCGGGCGTCTTCGCCCCGTTTCGGGCCCCCCCCAGGACACTCGCAGATCGGTCTGGGAAGAAAAGTGGCGCGGAAAGGTCGGGTCCAAGGTGCTGGTCTTGATGTTTTGCGATGTTGCCATTTTTTCGCAACGTCGGATCTCAGGACGCTTCTCATAAGGCGCAGGCCTGATCTATAGATGTAAGGCTGGCGCCTTCTAAGAAGCAGCCTCATTCTAAGAAGCCTTCCCCCTCCCCCTTATCCCCTTGTGCGCGCCACCAAGGTGACCTGCACAGCGAGGACGTCGTTAGCGACGAGCTCTTCGTTAAGACGCACCTGTGCCGGTACCAGATCGTTCGCGTCACCCGCGTCGAGACCTGCCTCGATCTCCTCCACGAGGCCCGCGCGAACCGGACCGAGGGCGTCTCTTCGTGCAATGCGAGCTCGTCCAGGTCCCACGCCGTGGTGCACCTCTTCGTGCAGAATCCCACGGGCGGAGTGCCGCACCAGAGCCCAGAGGGCGGCTCGCAGAGCACCGTCGGCGCACTCACCCTGGTGGACCTGGCAGGGACGGAGAAGGAGCACGAGAACCCGTCCGAGCTGGGCAAGAGGACGGCGAGGCTGCTGAACACGTCGCTCTCGTCCCTGAATCGGTTGCTCCGCAAGCTGCAGACGGGCAGCCTGGACGGATCGGAGCGGAGGCAGAGCGTGCTGAACAAGTGCCTGTGGGAGTACCTGCGGCCAGGCTGCGGGATCGCGATGATCTTCTGCGTCAGCCCGCTGGTGCGCCACCGGGCCATCACGCTCTCCACCCTGGCCATGGCCACGGACTCCAAGCTGATACGCAGCCAGCGGAAGTCCCACTCTTAGCCGCCCTGACACGCCCGTGGTGCAACGCAACGCGTGCCGTGCTCAGAACGACCGTGCGAACACGCCGCGTGCTGGCTCGGCACGCGCTGGTCCACGCTCTGGCGAACGTGCCGCGCCAGACCTGCGCGTTCAGTCTGCGCGTTGAGCTCCGAGTCAACACGCTGCGCGTTGCGTGTTCCGTATCGGGGCAGCCAGCCTGGGTTTCGTCATAAGCGTGGGGGGGTAGGTCGGCGGTCAACCTCGCCTCGTCCTCGCGCCGCGACGGGAGTCGGAGCGCCTTCGGCGCGCGGTGGCTGCCCGCGACGGGGGTCGATGTGGGGCTGCCGGCGGGGGTGACGCCCCCCGACGCTTGTTGAGAAGCTCGGAGTGAGGTCGCACTACATCCAGATCCCCGCCGCGCAGGCCTCGCCCCCCGGCGCCCGCGCGCACATGCAGGCCACGCCGTCGCAGTCCCCGCGCTCGGCGCGCTCGTCGCTGGCCTCGCCCCCTGCGGCGAGGGGCACCGAGGTCGGCGACTCAAGGACGGGGGCCCGAGGGAGGGGGCCCCCTCGGCACAGGGCCTTTCTCTTCACCCCCCATCTAGGCCACACCCCCAAGGACCACCCGCCAGAGGGACGGGGTCGTCAAACAGTGAAAGGCTCAGCCTGGGAACCCTGTCTCGACGGCGAGCGAAGGGGGGATGTGAGAGGGAGAAGGCCCTCTCAGAATGCGGCGGGACTTCTCAGAAGCCCTCTGGACTTTGAGAGGTTTGTTTGTTTTCGGGAGAGGCTCAGAAATCTTGTCAGAAGGCCAGGGGACTTCCGAGCCTTCTGAGAAGGCCCGCCCCTTCTCACTTCCCCCTGGGCTCGCCGCCGACTGTTTCCAAAAAAGCATAAACATGAAAATTGTTGGCGCTCCGCGCGGATTTCTTGGATCGGCGCTTGAGCCCCCTGGCGCGCTCCGCGCGCGAGGGTGGAGGGTCTAGCGCCGACCCCAGAGATCCGCGCGGAGCTCCGATAGTTTCTGTTTGTGTGTTGGTTATTATTCCTCTATTCTCCTCCTCCTCCTCCTCCTCCTCCTCCTCCTCCTCCTCCTCCTCCTCCTCCTCCTCCTCCTCCTCCTCCTCCTCCTCCTCCTCCTCCCCCTCCCACTCCTCCTCCCCCTCCTCCTCCTCCTCCCCCTCTGCGGAGCCCCATCCTCAGGGGCTCCGCAGATACACATTTGCATAAGGTATATATCATGACCTTTTTCCGCATCAGGCTGCTAAATGCAACATCGTGCTTGCCGAGACAGAGAAGGACCTGCAGGGTCCTGGGAGCCTGCATCTTTTCTACCACGCGCGCACGGCCAGCTCTGGGGGCGGCGTGACAGAGAGAGAGAGAGAGAGAGACAGACAGACAGACAGACAGACAGAGAGACAGACAGACAGACAGACAGACAGACAGACAGACAGACAGACAGACAGACAGACAGACAGACAGGTCTCGACCCCTTCCCCGGGACCAGTTCTTCAGCCTGTGAGTCCTAACGGCCCCGAGGCCCAGGAAGGGCCCCCAGAGGCCGAACACAGCGAAAAAACCGCTCGTCGTGATTTTTCCTCCTCCTCCTCCTCCTCCTCCTCCTCCTCCTCCTCCTCCTCCTCCTCCTCCTCCTGAGCCCGAGGGGGTCTGAGCCCGAGGGGGTCTGGGCCCTGCAGGGGCCCCATCCTTCAGGACCCGAGCCTTGAGCCGTCGACGCCCCGAGGGGCGCGGCACGCCGAGCAGTGCGCCGCGGAGGGCGTCGAGCACCGGGGCCTCCTCGGCCAGCGGGCGCGCGCAGGACCCGAGCGCCCTCTGCGCGCTCCTCCGTGGCGAGCAGCAGGCTCCTCCTGGGCGACGTACCCCTGGCGCTGTAGCTCCACCCCAAGCCCGCCAAATCCACAGAACTGACTTCTACAGTGTTTCGTTTCTGCTTCTGTTAACGTTTTCTTGAACCCCCCAAGTGCGCAAAGCGACGCCACTAGGGCAGGTGCCCTATGTAGTAGCGTCGCTGGCCCCTGTGAACGACCCTCCCCAGGATGCACAAGAGCATCCAGCTAGCTCGAAGGTCTCTCGAGGGTACCCGCCCCACACCGACGCCCCAGACCTCGGGCGCCTCGACAAAAAAACCCGGCACCCTCCCCAAACGGGCCTCGACCTCACGCCTCGGTCCGACTGCACCCCTGGAGGAGGAGGAGGAGGAGGAGGAGGAGGAGGAGGAGGAGGAGGAGGAGGAGGAGGAGGAGGAGAGAGGGAGGAGAGGGGAGGAGGTGGAGGAGGTGGAGGGGAGGAGGAGGGAGGAGGAGGAGGAGGAGGAGGAAGAGGAGGTGGAGGAGGAAGGAGGAGGAGGAGGAGGAGAGGAGGAGGAGGAGGAGGAGGAGGAGCGGGGCCCTCGGCCAGCGGGCGCGCGCAGGACCTGAGCGCCTCGGCGCGCTCCTCCGTGGCGAGCAGCAGGCTCCGCTTCTCGGCGTCGGACGCGGCCAGCGACCGCCCCTCCGCCAAGGCCATGGGGGGGGGGCCACGGCCCGGCCCCAAACCTCGGGCGCCTCGAAAGCATCGGGGCGGAGGTGCTTCACCGCTTTCGGCCTTCCTCCTCCTCCTCCTCCTCCCTCCTCCTCCCTCCTCCTCCTCTTCCTCCTCCTCCTCCTCCTCCTCCTCCTCCTCCTCCTCCTCCTCCTCCGCCCGGCCCGGCTCGGGCGTCTCGAAAGCATCGGGGCGGAGGTGCTTCACCGCTTTCGGCCTCGCGAGGCGCTCGCCAGGCCCCTGGGGCCGTCGAAAAGGGACCTGGGGCGGAAAGACCGCTCCCGGGGAAGTGGGGTTCTTCGTGGCCTTCGGCCTCTCGCGAGGCCCTTGCCGGGCCCTGGGGCCGTCAAAAGTTGATCCGGTCCCGGGGCAGTGGTCCAGAGGTTGTTCATGGTTTTCGGCCTCTCGGGGCCCTTGCTGGGCCCCAGGGCCGTCAAATGGGGTGAAAGGCCGCTCCCAGGGCAGTGGTCGAGATGTCGGGGCAGGTTCAGGGGGGGAGAACGCTTGGCCCCAGTTGCCATCGAGGGCCTGTCGCCAAACTATCGGGCGATGCATTGCCCCCCCCCCAGTCCGTCCTCCTCCCCCTCCTCCGTCCTCCTCCCCCTCCTCCCCCTCCTCCCCCTCCCCCCCTCCTCCTCCCCTCCCCCGGTGCACCCCAGCCGCCGCGGCGGGAAGTGCCCCCGAAAACCAAGCACAGACAACACATGCCAGAGGCAGAATGGACATGAATGGGAGCAAACGGTTTAAAAGTTGCCCCCCCGTGGGCCTCAAAATCATTGAGATGGGCAGCCGAATAAAAATCTAGCCGCCAGAACTGATCATTTAATCGTGTGGCCCCCCAGCAAGTTTTCTGCCGTCGTCGTCGTCGTCGCCGTCGCCGTCGCCGTCCTCGTCGTCGTCGTCGTCGACAACAGCGGGCCTACGCAGCACCCCTCCCCCCATAGGTGCATCGTCGTCGCCGAATACAGAGGGCCTACGCAGTACACACACACACACTCCATACGGCATCCGCAGTGCGTCGTCGTCGTCGACTACGGCGGGGGGCCTACGCAGCACCCCCCCCCCCATAGGGCATCCGCAGTGCGTCGTCGTCGTTTTCATCCGTCGTCGTTGTCGGCGGCGCCGTCGCGTCGTCATCGTCGTCGTCGGTCGTCGGTCGTCGGTGTCGTCGTCGTCGTCATCGCCTACGGCGTACGCCTACGCCAACCCCCCCCCATATGGCATCCGCAGTGGTCTTCGTCGTCGTCTTCGTCTTCATCGTCCTCGTCCACATCCTCCCCCCCGTCCTCGTCGTCGTTCTCGCCGTCCGTCGTCGTCGTCATCGTCCTCATCCTCGTCGTCGTCGTTTCCGTCGTCGTCGTCGTCGACGCCGTCGTCGTCGTCGTCGTCGTCGTCGACTACAGCGGGGGGCCCGCCCCCCTGTGGTGGTCGTCTGTCGTCACAATTGCGGGCCTAATGGCCACAACCTGTTTAAGAAATGATGCCCCCCCCCGGATCCCGAGTGTCATTAATACGCCGGCCGATTTGTTTTAATTGTCCCCGTGGATGAATATTCCACGGGGGGCGAACATACGTGTGTATTGTAAACGTATACACACACGCGCACGCATTGGAAATTGCATTCGAACTTCTTGCGTGCAGATGTATAGGCTGTTCCGGTTGCCGAATAAGTAGTTCTCGTCCTACTGGAACGGTATACGTGCGCACGCTTCCCGCACAGCATGGGCCATGGCGGCCGCTTGCGCGGCGGCCTTGCCCCTCGCGCAGTGTTAGGTTTTCCCACGCAGTGTGCCAAGGCCGCCGCGCGCGCGGCGGCCCTGGCCCCTCGCGCATTGTGTTTTTCCATGCAGGGTGCGCGTGGGCCGCCGCGCGCGCGGCGGCCCACGGCCCCTCGCGCATTGTATTTTTTGTATACAAGGCGCGCGTGGGCCGTCGCGGGCGCGGCGGCCCTGGTCCCTCGCGCATGGTGTTTTTCCATACAAGGTGCGCGTGGGCCATCGCTCGCGCAGCGGCCCATGACCCCTCGCGCAGTATGTGTTTCCGTACAAGCTGCGCGTGGGCCGCCGTGCGCGCGGCTGCCTTGGCCACTCGCGCAGTGAGTTCTTCCATACAGGATGCGCGGGGGCCGTCACGCACGCAGCCGCCCATTGCCCCTCGCGCATTGTGTTGCGTTGTTCCATACAAGGTGCGCGTAGGCTGCCGCGCGCGCGGCGGCCCATGGCTCCTCGCGCACCGATTTGTCTACAATTTGCGCGTGGGCCGCCGCGCGCGCGGCGGCCCATAGCCTCTCGCGCATCGCGCATTGTGTGTTTGGATATAGGATGTGCGTGAGCCGCCGCGCCCGCGGCGGCCCTGGCCCTTCGCGCATTGTTTTTTCCATGCAAGACGCGCGTGGGCCGCCGCGCGCGCGCGGCAGCCTATTTCACATCACGCGTTGTGTTTTTGCCCATGCAAAGTGCGGGTGGGACGCCGCGCGCGCGGCGGCCCATAGCCCCACGCGCGTTGTGGTTTTCCATGCAAAACGCGCGTGGGCCGCGCCGCGCGCGGCGGCCCTTGGCGCCTCGTGCAGAATGGATTTTTCCGCACAGGGTGCGCATGGGCCGCCGCGCGCGCGGCGGCACATGGCCCTGCGCGCTTTGCGTGTTTTGTTTTGCTTTCTTATTAAAAAAAATTAAGATGCGCCCCACGGCCCCTCGCGCATCGTGCTCCTCTTTGCAGGACGTGCGTGGGCCGCCGCGCGCGCGGCGCCCCTGGCCCCTAGCGCACCTGGTTTTTCCATGTAATATGCGCGTGGGCCGCCGCGTGCGCGGCGGCCCTGGCCCCTCGACCACGCTGTGGTTTTTTCGTGCAAGACGCGCGTGCTGCCGCGCGCGCGGCGGCGCATGGGCCCTCGCGCATTGTGTTTTTTCATGCAAGATGCGCGTGGGCCGCCGCGCGCGCGGCGGCCCTGTGGCCCTCGCGCATTTGGTTGTTCTACACTAGGTTCGCGTTGGCCGCAGCGCTTGCGCGGCGGCCCATTGCCATTCGCGCCTCGCGTGTTTCTATTCAAGATGCGCGCGGGCCGCCGCGCGCGCGGGAGGGCTTTCGCATTGGGTTTTCCATGCAAGATGCGCGTGGGGCGCCGCGCGCGGCGGCCCTGGCCCCTCGCGCATCTTGCATTTTGCATCTGCCATGCAAGATGCGCGTGGCCAGCCGCGCGCGCGGCGGCCTTGGCCCCAGCGCTTTGTTTGTCCATGCAAGATGCGCGTGGGCCGCTGCGCGCGCGGCGGCCCCGGCCCCTCGCGCATTGCGGTTCGGTAATAGACGCGCGCGGGCCGCCGCGCGCGCGCCGGCCCATGGCACATTCGTGCAATGCGTTTTTGTACATGCAATGTGCGCGTGGGCCATCGCTCGCGCGGCGACTCTGGCCCCTCGCGCAGCGCGCGCATTCGCGCAAGATGCGCGCGGGCCGCCGCGCGCGCGGCGGCCCTTGGCACACTCGCGCGTTGCGCTTGTCCTTGCAAGGCGCGCGTGGGCCATCGCTCGCGCGGCGGCCCGGGCCCCTCGCGCATTGCGTTTTTTCCATGCAAGATGCGCGCAGCGGCCTTTGGCCCTTCGCGCGTTGCGCTTATCATGCGATACTCGCGTGGGCCATCGCGCCCGCGGCGGCCCTTGGCGCCTCGCGCATTGCGTTGTTTACATGCCAGATGCGCGTGGGCCGCCGCGCGCGCAGCGGTCCATGGCCCCTCGCGCAATGTGTTTTCCCATGCAAGATGCGCGTGGGCCGCGGCGCGCGCGGCGTTTCTCGCGCCTCGCGCATGGTGCTGTTTTCCCATGCAAGATGCGCGCGGGCCGCCGCGCGCGCGGCGGCCCTCAATCGGAGAGCCGCCACGCTGCCTGCGAGCTCGAGCGAACCTGCAGCGGTTGCCGATTCGTGTTCCAACGTAACATACAGTCTTTACGTTTTCATGAAATCGGCGCGGCTTACAATCCGCTGACGCGCGCGCGCGCGGCGTGAACCCGCAGCCTTTGCCGATTGGATGTCCCACTTAACGTGCGGTCTTTCTGCTTTGTTTTCGTCCATTGGTGCAGCCTACAATGCGCCGACGCGCGCGTTCGCGTGGCGGTGTCTGTTTTGCCCGCATTCGGACAATCGACTTGCTGGCCTTGGAACTAACGTGAACCCTTAGCGCTTGCCGATTTGGTTTCCATTTTCACATGCGGTCTTTACGCCTTCGTCGGTTGGTGCAGCCTACAATGCGCCGACACGCGCGCGTGGCGGTTTCTGCATTGTCAGCACTAGGAACGTCGCCATGCTGGCTTGTAAAGTGGAACCTTGGCGCTTGCTGATTGGAGCTCCACGCTCAACATGCGGTCTTTACGTTGTCGTATCTTAGTGCAGCCTACGGTGCGCCGACGCGCGCGGGCTCGCGTGGCGGTTTCTGCGTTGCCCGCATCAGGAAAGTCGCCATGCTGGTCTGGGAGCTAGAAGTACGTGAACCCTTTAGCGGTCGCCGATAGGATTTTCCACGTAACAAGCGGTCTTTCTACGTTTTCGTCCATTGGTGCAGTCTACCATGCGCCGACGCGCGCGTTCGCGTAGCGGTTTCTGTTTTGTCCGGAATAGGAACGTCGCCGCGCTGACCTGCGAATTGAAGCGAACCTTTCCTAGCGGCTGCCGATTGGGTTTCCAAGTTGGAATGCGGTCTTTACATTTTCGTCTATCGGTGCAGCCTAGAATGTATCGACGCGCGCGTGGCGGTTTTTTGTATCGCTCGCGATGGGAAAGTCGCCATGCGCGGGTCACTGCACTTTGGACATCCCCTTTTGAACGCCCAGAGTGCATTCACCAGAGTGCAGTCTGGTGAGTACACCCTGGCGAGGCGATGGGGCTGAGAGCGCACTCGTGGTGAGTGCGCGCACCGAGTGTCGGTGCTGACTGCCGGCGCCGAGTGTAACTGCCGAGTGTCGTCGCCGAATGTCGGTGCCGAGCGTCGGTGCCAACCGTCGGCGACGATCGTCGTTGACGCGCCGAGTGTCGGCGCCGATCGTCGTTGACGCAAGGGGTCTCTAAAGACTTGCACCCCGCGCGAACCCAACGCAGGAATCTGCCCCTGGACGCGGAGTGCCAGGTCGGTCGCGGGGACGTCCCCGGCGGTCCCGCCGTTTGCCCCGCCTTCTTCTTGTTGTTTTCTACATGCGCACTACAGCGCCGCGAATAAGTATTTGTTTAACTGTCCCCCCAGGCTTGTTTTCAAAATTGTTGTTAGACATTACTACGCAGCACGCCCCCCGCCCCCCCCCCCCATAGGGCATCCGCAGTGCGTCGTCGCCGTCGTGTCCGTCGTCGCCACCGTCCTCATCCTCGTCCTCGTCGTCGTCGTTTTCATTGTCGTCCGTCCTTCCCGTCGGCCCAATCGCCTTCGCGGACGACCGCGGCGACTGGGAGGAGGAGGAGGAGGAGGAGGAGGAGGAGGAGGAGGAGGAGGAGGAGGAGGAGGAGGACGACGAGGAGGGGGAGGAGAAAGCGAAGGAGGAGGAGTAGGAGAAGGAGGAGGAGGGGGAGGAGAAGGAGGAAGTCAAAACATCTTATGCTTCAAGGGTATGGATCGCAAACTGTTGGCGGCCTCGTGCCCTATTGTGGGGGCAACCAGGCCGGCGAAACCTTTTGTTTGACGAATCGGGGCCAGGAGCCAGCTGTTCCTGATCGTATGATTTCCTTTTCGCCCCCCTGGCTATTATCAGACGGGTGTGGCTGCCACGTCGCCTGCCGGCGGCGCGCAGAGTGCGGGGGGGTGGGAGGGCGAGAGCGGCAGCCTTGCCCTGAAGGATCTGGAGTCGCTGACCGAGCTGCAGTTCGAAAAGGGCTGCCCGCAGACGCTGCGCGACCTGGCGCTGCAGAACACCTCCCTGCGGCGCAAGCTGCACCGCGTCCGGGCCAAGAGCGCGGAGCGCGTCGAGAACGCGGAGCGGTGCCGCGAGCACCTCGGTGCGGACCTCGCCGCGACGCAGCGCGAGTGCGAGTCCCTGCGCGCGCTGTTCATCCGGCAGCAGCAGCAGCAGATCGCGTTCTGGACGGGCCCCTTCATGGACATGATCACGCCCAAGGACGCCACGCTCGCCCGCCACGAGCCCGCGCCTCGGCCGTTCCCGCCAGAGGCGGTGGGCGCCATGCACTGCCCGGCCGCCGCGTGGGCGCCGATGGACAGCCCCTGGGAGGGCACCCCCTCCGGGGCACTGACCGCGCGCACCTCGTCCGCGCGGCCGCTGGCGAGCTTCGGCGGTGGCGCCCTGCCGCCGCCGGCCGCCGCGGCGACGCCCACAGCACAGGTGCCGCTGGAGGCCTCAGCTCTGCGCGCCGCGGGCGCACCAGTCATGCCCGTCCCCGCCGCGGGGGATGACAGGAGCACCTGCCTCGACAGCCTTCGGATGGAGCGCGACTATTGGCGTTCCGTCGCCAGCGACCTGAGAAGGGAGATGCACGGCGGCTCTCAGAAGTCCGGCGGCGGGCACTCGCAGGGAGGCGCGCGCCAGGACTGCAAAGCCCAGGCGCCGGGCACGTGGGATTGCGGGGGGAGCAGCACGTCCCAGACGGTGCAGGAGAGCAGCGGCGGCAGCCCCAGGAGGTGCAGGAACCCCTCACGCCTCGCGTGGTCCGACACCGACAGCGAGCTAAGCTCGGTGTCTCTGACGGCAGAGGCCTAGGGCCGACCCTCGAGGGAGGAAGAGCTGTGTAAGCATACAAATTTTGGAAGGTCCGCGCGAATTTCTTGGATCGGCGCCAGACCCTCCTTGCGGCGCCTCCAGCGCTGCCCCTGGCGCGCTCCGAGCGACATGGAGGCGGGTTCAGCGCCGATCCAAGAAATCCGCGCGGGCCTCCGAAAGTTCACGCTCATGGCATGTTCCCATCTTCTGGACCCGCTCGGGGCTTCGCGGCGAAGCGTCGCGGCAGCGCTTCGCACTAGGCGACCTGGCGGCCGCGACGCGTCGCGGGCTGCGCGCCCCGTCACGAATCAGAGCTCGGAGGCTTCTGGCGGCAACCGCCCAGGGCGTGCTTGCACCAGGGGCGTTGTTTTTTGTTGTGTTCTCCCCGTGCAGCGCAGCCTGCGAGGGCGGCCACCCTCGTCGCGCCTTCCTCTTGTTGCACCCATCCCGCTCCTCCTCCTCCTCCTCCTCCTCCTCCTCCTCCTCCTCCTCCTCCTCCTCCTCCTCCTTTTCCTCCTCCTCCTCCTCCTCCTCCTCCTCCTCCTCCTCTTGTTGCACCCATCCCCTCCTCATCCCTCTCCTCCTCCCTCTACACCTCCTCCCTCTCCTCCCTCTCTCATCCTACCCCCCTCCTCTCCCTCTCCTCCTCCTCCCCCCCCCCCCTCCACTTGTTGCACCCACCACCCTCCTCCCCGCCCTCCCGCCCGCCCTCGGCATGGAGCAGATGGGGATCCTGATGGGGGGGGGTCTTGGAGTTTTGCTTGCCGTTCTCGGAGGCCCAGGGGCGGGACCCTCCCCTGGAGGGCCGGAAGACCGGCCCAGACAAGGGTCGAGGCTCAAGGGACGGGGGTCGATGCAAACGGGGGTCAGCCAGAGCGCCAGATCTTGCAGGATCCTGCAGCTCCAGGGTCGCATTGACCCGGGCTTGGGTGCAGGATCCTGCAGGATCTTGCAGGATCCTGCAGGGCCAGGGTCGCGTTGACCCGGGCTTGGGTGCAGGATCCTGCAGGATGCTGAAAGGCCCGATTTCCCTCGGGTGAGGATTGACCCGGATCAGCAGATCCCCGAACAGAACCAGGCCCCAGGGAGAAGAGAGCCCCGGGGGCCCAGGGCCCGTGTCGACCAGCTCCACTTCATGTATGGATAGGCCTCTCGTCCCCCCCCCCCGCGCAGAGAGGCGGGCGCAGGAGGAAAAGGGAAATGGAGGAGAAGGAGAAAGATCATCAAGTGGAGGAGGGGGAGGAGGAGGAGGAGGAGGAGGAGGAGGAGGAGGAGGAGGAGAAAGAGGAGGAGGATGGAGGAGGAGAAGAGAAGAGAAGAGAAGAGAAGAGAAGAGAAGAGAAGAGAAGAGAAGAGAAGAGAAGAGAAGAGAAGAGAAGAGAAGAGAAGAGAAGAGAAGAGAAGAGAAACGGTGGAGGAGAAGGTGGAGGAGAAGAGAAACGGTGGAGGAGAAGGAGTGCAAACCCAAGACGCCTCAACCATGTTGCAATAAACCCGGCCACCAAGCTCCCTCTTCACAGATCCCCAGAAAGATGTATCTTCATGGCAGGAGGTGCTCCATTGAAAGACAACCGACGGGGAATCCCGAGTCGTGCCAACACAATTCCTGGGAGTTCAACGCCGCGAATCAATTTGATTCTTGCGTTCCGAAAATCGTGAGTCGTGCCAGAACACCATTCCTGGGATTGCATCGCCGCGGATCGACGTGACTGCTGCGTCTTGACAATCCTAAGTCGTGCCAGAACACCAGTCCTGGGACTTCAGCCTTACGAATCCGTGAAATTGCTCGAAACGTTTGAGAGAAATGTGCGGGGCAGTGAGGAAAGAGCCACATGTTGAAAATCAACCGTCCTCCATCCTCCAAAGACTGCTGCGAACTTTCAAGACGAATGAGCGCGGCGTAAGGGCGAGGGCCACATTTTGAAAAGGACCCGCCCTCCAGCCTTGAAAGGCAAACTGTTCGGACGAAAGTGCGCGGCGCTAAGGCGAGAGTCACAGCTTGGAACTGGCCCGCCCTCCATTTTGGAAAGTGTTGAGAACTTGCCAGACGAATGTGCGCGGCGCCCAGGCGAGGGCAACATGTTGAAAAGGACCCACCATCCAGCTTTGAAGCTGCTGCAAACTTCTCAGACGAATGTGTGCGGCGCTCAGGCGAGAGCCGCATGTTGCAAACGACCCGCCCTCCATCCCTGAGGCTGTTGCAAATTTCAGGCTTCAGGATCAGAGATGGCTTTTTATTAGTTTAAAAAAGTACCCTGCGAAACGCCTGGCCCGCCCTAATTGTTGGCACGTCTGTGGGTGCTACGGGAGGAGTCTTATAAGGAAGAGCGATGGAGGAGGAGGAGGAGGAGGAGGAGGAGGAGAAGAACGAGCGGAGGAGGAGGAGGGGGAGAGGGAGGCACGAACGTAGGAAGATTGGGGAGAGAGGGGGGAAGAACGAGCGGAGGAGGAGCAGAAGGAGGAGGAGGAGGAAAAGGAGGAGGACAGAGGGAGGCAGACAAGAGGATGGAAGAACGAGCGGAGGAGGAGAAGGGGAGGGGAAGGGAGGACGGAGGGAAACAGGAGAGAGCAGCGAAAGGCGAGGCGGAGGAGGAGGAGGAGGAGGAGGAGGAGGAGGAGGAGGAGGAGGAAGAGCCCCCCCTTTCCCCTTCCCCTCCCCCAATCCCCCCCACCTCGGGGCCTCGGGGCGGCGACGCGGAGCCCTGCCGCGCCGCGGCCAAAGCGCTGCGGCCAAAGCGCGCAGCGCGCGCCCCGCGTTCGGGCTCGGCCGCTGACGCCGTGCGCCACCGGCAACGTTAACGCAACATTCTCGCCCGATGGGAATGTGCTCGCCCTCCTCATCGTCACCGTCCTCCTCATCGTCATCATCGGCAGCAGCATCATCATGGTCGTCGTCACCATAATCATCCGCCGCATAATATCGATTTACATGCTTCTATCTGTATATGCATACATCCATACATACAAACATACAGACATACATACATACATACGTACGTACATACATACATACCTGCACACATACATACATACACATACATGCGTACATACAGATCTACAAGCATAAATCGATGCGCACATGCATACATACATACAGGCGTACATACCCTTATTCCTGTATAAATACAGAAACATGTGCATGTGCATTACATAGGCATGTGCAGATGCATTTGTTTGCACTTACACGTATGAATATACTTTTACACGTGCATGTACATGTGCATGCACGCATCCATGTACATGCGTATGTATGCATATGTATACATGAACAAATGCATGCATGTGCACACACACACACACACTTCACCAACACGATGCATAAGTATACACACTGGTATGTGTGTGCATGCACACCTATAGCTATATGCGAATGCATGTGCGCATTGATTTGCAGCTGCAAACGCATATACTTGTGTGTATATATATATATATATATGTGTGTGTGTGTTTGCACGAGAAGGTGAGGGGTATTGGTCGAGTGATGTCTCCTGCTGTCATGATCTTCCACCAGTTGAAGAAAAGAGATATTGAACATGTGCTCCCCCAAATGTCCTGGGACAGGAGCCGTTCGTTGCATGATGTCTCCTGTTGCCATCACCTATGCTCAAGCCTCTTTTTCTCGCTTAAGAGGCGCCCATGGCCCCGGCCGGCAGCGCGGCCAGGTCCCCGTTCGCGGTCCTCGCGGTGGGGTTTGCTTGGATCAGCTGGCGCGCGGCCGAGCTCGGCTGGGCACCCGCGTGGCAGGCTGGGTCGTGGCCCCCGCCGCCGCCTGCGGCCGCGCCGGCGTCCGAGGGCTGGTGCCCCGAGAGCGCGCCGGCCTGGCTGCTGGCCTGCCCTGCCTGCGCATGCCCGCAGGTGGAGCTGCTTGGGCCCTCGCAGTCGGAGCAGCTGGCCTGGTTCCTGGGCCCGCCGGTATTGACCCACCTCGTCGGCTACGCAGTGAGCTGCTGGCGCGCGCGAGGCCGCACCGCTGCGGTACGACATGGCGCTCCTCCCGTTCGGCGAGGAGGAGTGGTACACTGAATTGGTCCTGGGACAGTTTGTCTCGATGGAATACGACGGTGATGATGGGGACCACGAGCGCGTACTCCTCTTCCCCTTGGGCGGCGGGGCCTGGTGGACCAGGACTCCCGACGGCGACGAGGACTTCCAGGACGTTGCAGGCCAGGACGCCAGCGACGGCCCAGTGCGGTGCAGCCTGCTGCCAGCGGACGGCTCGCTTCCGCCTGCGGGGCGCGGGCGTCGACGTCGGCAGCTTTACCGTTTTGCTGAGAGGCTCGGGCTGACAGAGCTGCGTGAGGGCATCCTGCGAGGCCAGCGTGCTTGCGAAGCCGAGTGCCGCGCGGGCCAGCGCCCCATCGCGCCGGAGCTCGCGCAGGATCCTGGCGGCGAGCTGGCGCCGATCGCGCGGCTCTCCGGCGGCGGGTTCCCGCCGCCCGCTCTGGGCTGGCGCGTGCGGGGCAAGCAGCCGCTGACCGAGGCTAGAGCGAAGCCGCCGAGGCTGCCAGACGCGGTCGGTGGTACTGACACCCCGCGCGGCCCTGAGGGGGAGACGGCGCTTGCCACGCGGCCGCTGCCGCTGCGGGCTGGGCATGTCGGGTTGCTGGCGGGGCCTGCCTCCTCGGCCATAGGCAGCGAGGTGGACATTCGCCGCGTCCCGTTCGTTGAGGCGACTGGCGGGGATGGCCTGGCTTTCCTGGAAGAGGGCGCGTGGTGCAGATGCGAGCAGAGGACGTGCCGGCCTACATCGACTCGCGGACCGCCGGCCTTCGTAGTTTGCTGGATGCGGCTCCTGCTGGCGCGGAGGCTGACCTCCGCGACCGCCTGGGCCAGCCGCCCCTGTCAGGTCCTGAGGGACCGCCCTCCGCTGCGGGGGCCGCTGCGCCGATCAAGAGCGAGGAGGTCAGGCTGCTGGCGATGGACTTTGACGATCAGGGAGAACGTTTCAAACCCTGGCGCGAGGCGGCCCGTGACAGCACGCAGGAGGAGTTCAGCGACCAGCCGCTGGACGCGCCGCCCAGTGCCCTCACGACGTTCCAGGGCACGCTGAGGGTCGGTGGCGACCCGCGGCTGTGGCTTAGAGAGTACCTCCGTGAAAAAAGGCCTCGCCAACACGGATCGGGTGGCCCACGAGTTGCGCTGCATCTGCGAGGCGCTGTACATGGCGGGCTGCTACGACCAGGTGAACGGGAGGGCTGATGGTACTGCAGGTGCTCTGCAAGCGGTTGGCTGGCATCGTGGCCGCGCACCCCAACCCGCAGCGCGTGCAGCGGGAGGTAGCAAAGTATTACGCGGGGGCGCAGTCGGCCGAGGGCGTTGCCAGGCCGTCGACGCGGGCGCACGCGGCGCGCAAGGTGCGCGAGGATCGCGAAGGCCAGCAGGCGCTGCGGGGCGCCCCAACTGGAGGCCACGAGGATGGCCTCGGCGCCGGCCGAGGAGGCGGCCGCGGGGGCAGCGGCGAGGAGGGCGCAGGAGGCGGGGGCGGCCGAGGACGCGGCGACGGCGGACGAGGCCGAGGCCGCGGCGCCGGCGCCCCCGGGGCCCAATGATGGGCCCGCTGGCTGGGGGGTCCCCCGACCTCGGCCCGCTTCAGGGGGCTGGCTGGTGGCCGCCCCAGATTGGCGGCCTCGCGGGGGCAGCGAAGCCTGTTCCCGCTTCCGCTGCTGCCGCCAGACTCGGCGCGCCCCGGGCGCGGGCGAGGTCGCCTCTCCATGGCGAACGACGCGCTGACAGCACTGAACTGGATGGCTGGCAGTAAGGATTTGTTGTGGGCTGATCGCGGCCCCGACGTCGTTGCCCGACGCGATGCAGGCCGACGCCCAGCGGAGGGCGCGTGAGTTGGCTGACAGCTGGCACCCGCGCCCTTCCAACCTCAGCGACGAGGTGGCTCTCGAGAAGTTGTTTCAGGGGCACTCCCCGTATCAGGCTGCGGGTTGTCCGACAAGGCTCACGCCCTTCATGCTCGACCTCGTGAGCCTTCCTGGCTCGGCGCGGGAGCATCCGCTGATCACTGGCGCGGCGCCCCCTGAGGGCATCAGATTTCTGGGGGACTATCAAGAGCACGGGCTGGCGCCATCGGCCGACGTGCATGAGGCCATCCCCCATTTCGATCCTGCGTTGAGGTTCAATCGGAAGGAGTATCATCGTCTGCTCCGCCGACTGGCGGATATTGGCATCACATCTTGGACGCCCACCCCGAAGTGCCAGGTAGGTCTTTTCACGGCGGAGAAGGACGGCGGAGCGGCCCAGCGGCTCATCGTTGACGCCAGGCGGGCCAACGAGCGTTTCAAGGCTCCGCCAGGCGCGTCGCTGCTGAGCTCGGAGGGGCTCGCCCACAACGAGGTAGAGCTGCCCGCCGACGCGCCGCTGGGCCCCGATCGGGCTGTCGAGCTGCTGGGCGACCTCTACAGTGCGATCAGGCTCTCCGACGTCTCCCACTGCCCCCATCGGCCGCGCGCGCCCGCGCGGCTGTCTGACCCTTTCTGCCCCCCCCCGGCGCCGGCCCACGTGATGGGAGCGACGGGTGCGGAGGCGAACGGCCGCCGACTCGGCCGCGCGGAGGCGGTGGCCCCGTGCTGGGCCGTCCTGCCATGGGCCCATGATCAACGATGCCACGGCGACGGGGGTTGCGCTCTCGCTGCCGGGCACCCCATTGCAGGACCGCGGGCCGCCCCTGGCGAAGAAGCCTGGGCTGGCAGAGGAGGTCTGCAGGATCGGGCATTACGCGCACGTGGACAACCTCGGCGCGATCGGGGTCCGCGAGCAGGCCGTCGGCAGGACGCTCGAGCAGCTGGAGGAGGAGGGCTTCAACCGCGAGGGCCTGCTGCTGCATAAGTCCGAGCTCTCGCGGGCGGACATCGTCGCCTTGGGCGCGGAGCTGGACGGCGCCGCCTTGAGGGCGCGCGTCACGCCCAAGCGCTTCTGGGGCATCTACGCGGCGCTGGAGGCGCTGCTGAGGCGCAGGCGGACCAGCGCCTGGTCTGTGGAGGTCGTCCTCGGCCGCTGTACTTTTGTCGCCCTTTGCTGCCGTGGGCTGATCAGCGTCTTCCACTCGGCCCACGCGTGCGCGGAGCGCGGGCGCGCTTCTGGCAGGGCTGAGCCGCTGTGGGACGAGTGCCGGGCGGAGCTGCGCGTCTTCAGGCCCCCCATGATCTTCATGGCGAGCGACTGGCTGCGCGGTTGGAACGACCTGGTGGAGGAGGCCGACAGCAGCCTTGTGGGCTACGCCGTGGCGCAGGCCTCCTGGCCCTTGCAGGCCGCGAGGGCGGCGGGCCGCACCTCCAAGCGCCTGCGCTTCCGGCGGATCGGACCCCAACGGGCCAGGGAGAGCGCCCTCGAGACCGCGGGCTCCAGGCGGCAGGCGGACGGCAGCTGGTCGGTCGCCTCCGGGGCTGACACGCGAGATAGCCACGAGCCGCCCTCGGAGGCGGCGCGAGACTGGGAGGTCGACCAGTCTTTCACTGGGGCGCCCGCCGACCCATTGAAGTCAGACTTCTGGCGATTAGCGAGAGCGCAGAAATGGCAGAGGGCACTCTTGCCAAGGAAGCTCGAGCCTTACTCAAAGGATTCGCCCGTGTCGTGACCAGCGCACACGTCCGTGATATGAGGCAGCTGCTCCTTTGTGATAATATGTCGGTCGCCCTCGCGCATGGCAGGGGCCGTGCTACAAACGTTTTGCTGATGGTCCAGATGTGCGCTTTCCAGGCCCACTGTTTGGCCAGGAATGTCATTAGCGCCGTTCGTTGGATTCCCTCCGTATTCATTTTTTTGGACGAGGGTGCCCGAGATTGTGAGGATAGCAGTGCCGGTAAGACGTTGGTCGATGAGATCCCTTCTGTGAGTGTCCAAGGCAACAGTTGAATGGAGACTTTTGGATACCTACAATCCACGAACCTTTGTAATTTAGCTGCCCCTCTTCAGGCTGCCCCTCGCTCCAGGTCGGCAGGCATTTTGGCTCAAGAACTACCATGTTCTAGGCGTGTTTCTTCCGAGCCTGCGGGCTGTCGCAGTCATGACGACCAGGAAGCGACCGGCGGGCTCGCCACCGACGGAGCTTCGGCCGGCCAAGAGCCAACGAGGCCACGCGTCCTTGGCCAACCAGCGGCGGGCGACCCTCCGCCCGCAGGACGTCCAGCTGGCCTTGCGCGATCGGCTGGGCCGCAGGCGCCAGGAGCTCGGCCCCCCGAGAACGACGACAAGCTGAGCCGCGAGCCGGCGCTGGCCGACGTCGGCGAGGGCAGCGGCACAGACGACGAGGCGAAGCCCGCGCCCGGCGCCGCGCGGAGGGCAATGCTGAGGCGCACAGGCCACCAGAGGAGACTCAAGTTCCTGGACCTCGCCTTCGCGACCGCCGCGCTCGGGGCAAGCGCCTTCCTCGAGCAGAGCTCGGTGACGCCCGGGGTGCTGGAGCGATGCTAGACCGAGGTCGGCGGCTTCATGGACTTCGCTGGCAGCCGCCCGCTGGCGCGCGACGAGCAGGCGGACGCCGCGCTGGTGGACTTCTTCAACTTCGTGTTCGCCAAGGGCTGGGATGCGAACAAGGGCGAGCAGATCTCGGCTGGCTCGATGTGCCTGGCGCCGGAGTTCTCGCGGGCTGGTGGCCGCCAGCTCCCCCGGGCCTTCCGCTGCCTGGAGGGCTGGCGGCGCCGTGCGCCTGGGAGCAGCCAGCGGAGCTGGCCGCTGGCGCTGCGGGCTGGAATAGCTTGGCGGCTGGTAGAGCGGGGCCCCTTGCAGATGGCAGTTTTCCTTCTGGTCTCCGTCAGCAGCTACCTGAGGCCGAACGAGCTGATGGGCCTCTGTCGTCGCGGTATCATCGCGCCTGCTGCGGGGATCTCCCCATTCTGGAACCTGCTGCTCTTCCCCTCGCAGCAGGCCGAGCGGAGCAAGGCGAATCTCAGCGATGCCAGCATAGCGATGGACTCTCCATGCCTGCAGTTCTTGGGGCCGATCCTGAGGGCGCTGGCCAGCGAGCGGGCCGCGAGAGGAGTCGGTCTGGACGCTCACGTACCCACAGTACCTGCTGGAGTTCAAGGCCGCGCTTTCCGAGCTCGGGGTGAGCGAGACCGCCGCGCCGTACTGGGCCAGGCACTCGGGCCCGTCAATCGACATCGCGCGGCGGTACCGCACCGTGTTGGAGCCGCAGCGCCGCGGCCAGTGGGCGAGCGTGAAGAGCGCCCAGCGGCACGAGAAGGGCGCCCGACTGGGAGAGAGCTGGGAGCTTCTCTCAGCCCCCCTTCGAGGGCTGCTCGAGGCTTGCGAGGCAGCGCTCGAGGACACACTCCTGGGCAGACCGCGCGGCGTAACGCTCCCCTGGCGGGCCACTTCAGGGGGCGGCACATCCTCGACCTCTACTCGGGCACCGCAGGAGTTGCTCGGGCGGCGGCCCAGCAGGGTTGCCATGCTCATGCGTACGACCGCGCCCACGGACCCACGGAGGACCTGACGGATGTGAAGGCGCTCAGCCGTATGAGCGTCGCGATCCGGCGGGGCGAGGTGTTGGGGGCGGTGATGGGCCCTCGGAGTGACGCCTGGGGAGGCGCCGCGGATCGAGGTCGGGATGGCCCGATGCGCTCAGTCCATGAATCCTGGGGGCTACCTGAGCCCCGTCTCACTTCGCGTCAGTGCGAGAGGCTCAGGCGCGGTAACAGGATCTTCCGATGTGCCTTGCAGATTATTCGTGTGTTGTGTCGCTGCAGTGTCCCGACCATCTTAGAACATCCTATCGATTCGCATCGTTGGCACACTCCCGAGCTTGTGAATATTATACGACGCTTTGGGGGACACACCAGTGTTTTGGATCAGTTCCAGGTTGGGCGCAGTTGGCGTGAGCGCACGAAACTTGTTGTCCTCTTTATAGATGGCGCTGACGCCGGGAAATTCGATCGCAGGCGCAGGGGAAGTTCAGGCTTGTGCAGTCGTACAGGTCGAGAGCACTTCGCGTTAGAAGGGGCCGCCCCGTCCAGAGCAATGTGGACAGCCATCGCAGCCTCTTACCCTCCAGCCCTTTGTAAGGCCATGGTCCAGTCGCTTCTTTCCCATGAACGCGACCGGATCGCTCCTCTACCTTCAGGTTGACGCCGGCCTGCTGCCCCGCCGTGTTCCTGTGTCTTTGTTTTTTCTTGGCGCCCTGTCCCGCCCATCCCTGGGAACCTACAGGCCTGGGTGGCCCTTTTCGGATTTGGGGTGTCTTGAGCGGGAGCCTTATATTTTCCAGGCCCCCGCCAATCTGTGCAATGACCGACTGGCGCCCAGGTCGCGTCGACGCGTGAATCCTTGTAGCAGAAATTGCCCCCACGAGAAAAATACAACAGCACCTGCGTGTGCTTGCGCGGGAAGGTGAGGGGCATTGTTCGGGCGATGTCTCCTGTTGCCATGATCCTCCACCAGTTGAAGAAAAGAGATATCGAACATGTGCCCCCCCAGTTGTCTTGTGATAGGAGCAGTTCGTTGCATGATGTCTCCTGCTGCCATAATATATGTTCATGTTTTTCTTCTCTCTTCCCTCCCTCCCTTGCCCTCTCTCTTTTCAAGGGACGTCTTGAGCGGTAGCCTTATACTTTCCAGGCCCCCGCCAGTCTGTGCAATGACCGACTGGCGCCCAGGTCGCGTCGACTCGCGGCACCTTGTAGCAGGAATTGTCCCCACGAGAAAAATGCAACAGCATATATATTTATATGTACATATATATATATACATACACACAAGATTGCATTGGCGCTGCGCGCCATGCACCTTGGTCCTTCGAGATCCGCACGCAAGCGGAATGCGTGCGTGCGTACATGCGCGCATGCACGTATACACGCGAACGCGCATGCACGTACCGTATATATGTCTAAGTGTCTACAATAGACTTACATTGTTGTACGTGTGTATACAGCGTACATCTGTACATATCAGTTTCTGTGTGTAAGGGTACGAACATGCATCTGCAACTCGTACGTGCTTTGTCGGTGCACGCCCGTATGCATACATATATATATATATATATGTATATAACTATGCGTTCGCATACACATGCGTATCTCCGGCGGTAGTGGCCTGACCAGTTGCTCTGGGCATCTCGCAACTGAAAGGTGCGAGGGTCTCTGGCGAAAATGGCCAGATTTCCATGGGACAATGCATCGCCGAGGTCAGTGCGCGAGGATGTCTCAAGCGAAAATGGCCTGAACACTTCCGCTCAGGACATACCGAGGATGTCTCAAGCGAAAACGGCCTGAACACCTCAGCTCAGGACAGACTGGAACTCAGTGACGCGAGGATGTTTTAAGCGAAAGTGGCGGAATACCATGGGGCAGGGCATCTCGGAACCCAGAGTTGCGAGAACGTTTCTAGCGAAAGTGGCCCGAACACCTCAGCTCAAGGAGCCCTGGAACGTAGAGTTGCGAGAAAGTCTCAAAGCGGAAGTGGCTGGACCACCTTGGGGCAGGACGTCTCCGAGGTCAGAGTTCGGAGGAGGTCTCAGGCCACAGTGGTCTGATTTCCTCAGCTCAGAGCACCTCGGAACCGAAAGTTGCGAGGATGGCTCTGGCGAAAGTGACCGGAACACCGCAGCTTAGGACATCCCCGGACGCAGAGTTGCGAGGGTGTCGCATGCGGAAGTGGCCGGACCACCTTGGGGTAGGGCACCTCCGAGGTCAGAGTTGCGAGCATGTCTTAGGCGCAACTGGCCCGAGCACTATGGGGCGGGGCATCTCCGAAGTCAGCCTTGCCAGGAAGTCTCAAGCGAAGAGTGGTCTGAACACCTCAGCTCAAGGTATCCCGAAATCCAGAGTTGCGAGAAGTCGCGGGCGAAAGTAGGCTAACCATCATGGTGCAGGGCACCTCCGAAGTCAGACTTGCGAGACTGTCTCAGGCGAAATTGGCCTGAACACCTCAGGCCAGGGCGTCTCGGACACCAGAGTTGCGAGGATGTCTCAGGCGAAAATGGCGGGACCACTGCGAGCCAAAGCGTTTCCGAGGTGGGAGTTGTGAGCCTACCTGGGCGAAGCGGATCTCACGACTCCCTCTTCCTCCTCCCCCTCCTCGTTTTCTGTCCGGGTGATACTCGCCACTCGTCCTCCGCACTCCCCTTCTTCATTTTCCCCGTATAATTCCATCTTCCTGCTTCTTCATTTTCTTATTCGCGATCTCCTGGTCCGCATCCTCTTCCTCCTCCTCTCCTCCTCATCCTCCTCCTGAGTTGCCGGCTGGGCCGGGCCGAGCAAAGCCGGCGGGTTGGTCGAAACGGGGACGCCGACGATAACGACGACGATTACGACAACGAACGATGACGACGACGACGACGACGACGACGACGACGACGACGACGACGACGACGTGTGGACGGCTGGCGCCCTCCCGGGGCGCCCCTCCCGGCCACGAAGACGACAACGACGACGACGACGACGACGACGACGACGACGACGACGACGACGACGACGACGGCAGCAACGGCGACTTCGCTGCATGCCACGAGACCCTCAACGACTGAGTCACAATGTGGAATGTCATGGGAGCAAAATCAATGAATGTTGGCATTCGGAAACATCGTGGGGGTGTTTTCGGGGCTCTCGTGTGCCGTTGTGGCGCCTTCATGGGCCGTCCTGGGGCCTTCTTGGGCCGTCTTGGGGAGCTTGGGCCCGCTGGAGCCCCCTTTGGACCCATCTTGGGCACTTCCGGGGACCTCCCATGGCCCTTTTGGGTCTGTGCTGGGAGCCCTTGGGGGGCCTCTTGGGTCCAGTATGGGCTGTCTTGGAGCTCTCGTGGGCGATCGTGGGGCCCGGCTCGGCCGTCTTGAAGCTTCCTTGGAGGCCTTTTGGGGCGTTTTGAGGCGATCTCGGGGGCTTTGAAGCCGTCTTGAAAGCTGATGAAATCCGAAAGGCGAATATGGTAAAATTGCAAGTTTTACAAAGGAAATGGGACGATTGTTGTGTTTTGAAGGCCCCTTGGAAAGCTTTTTTGGGTGCCCAGGGGGTCTTTTGGGCCGTCCTGAAGCAGTGGAGGGAGTCCCTCTTGGAGCGCTCTTGTGCTGTCTGGGGCCTCCCTTGACCTCTTGGGCTCTGTTGGGGGCCTCTTGGGGCCTCCTGGAGGCCTCTTGGGGCGGAAGGCTCGAATTGTGGGTTCGTGTTCCCCCTCTTGGGCCCCTTTTGGGGCCCTCTTGGGTGATCTTGGACGCCTCTTGGGCCGTCTTGGGGCACTCTTGGGCCGTCTTGGGGCTCTCTTGCGCAGTCGTGGCGCCCTCTTTGGATGTCTCTTGGGCCGTCTTGAACTGACTTCTGGGCCGTGGGCTGTCTTGGACCGTCGGAAGCACGGAACAGCGAGAACATGAAAAACCTTCAAACACCTTTCGAAAACAACTTACTTTTTCCGCCTCCTGAGTGTCTCGTGGGAGTCCTTTTGAAGGCATCTTGGCCGTCTTGAAGCCCTCTTGGGCTGTCTTCAAGCCAGGTATGACCATTTTTGCAACGCTCTTGTGCGGTCTTGGGCTCTCTTGGAGCGCTCTTGGGCCATCTTGGCGCCCTCTCGGACGTCTCTCGGCCCCCTTTGACGTCTTTTGGCGCCCCCCCGCCGGGCCCGAAACGGCCGGAATACAAATCAGCGGACGTTGGGCCCCCCCGGGCCCCCTGCCCATACATTTTGTTTGTTGTTGTTGTTGTTGTTGGTGTTGTTGTTGTTGTTGTTGTTGTTGTTGTTGTTTTGTTTGTGCTTGTTTTTTGTTGTTGTTTGTTATGCGTGTGTATGTATGTGTATATGTATGTATATATATATATATATATATATATATGGATTCCTTTTCTTATATGTTTACAAGCCCTGGGGGGGGGGGGAAACCCTTCCCCTCCAAAAAAAACACTGGATCCCCGGGATCTGGGGTTCTCGGGCTCCCTTGGACGTCCTTGGAACAAAGGTCACCCGGCTTTCCGGGTCTCCACAAACGCCTTGCCAGCAGACCCAGAGCGATCAGAGGGGTTATCAGAAAGGCTCCCCTAGAGGTCCCACGAGGCCACAAAGGGACCCAAAAAGACACCCCAGGAGTACCACAAACGGCCCCCAAGAGGCCTCCAAAACTGCGTTCAGGAGGCCCCCGGGAAGCCTCCCACAAATTCCAAACGAATTTCCAAGAGGCCTCTAACCCACAAGCCAGGCACGGTGGCGGGCTGGGCAGGAGGCCACTCGCGGGAGTGCGAACCGAGAACCCGCAATCTTCGCCCCAGGAGGCCCCCAGGAGGGGTCAAGAGGTCCGATGAGAGCGGAGGAGGAAGAATGAGGAAGATGCAGGAGGAGACAGAGAATGTTGACCTCATTACTCATGACTGCCTTGTTGCTTCAATGCGGTTAGCACTCGACCAGGTAGAACCTAAGCGCGCGCGAAGCGCGCGCGATGGTTCTAGTAATCTATATGTATATACACACACATATAGAACTATATGTTCAGGTTGATCTGTGATATATATATATATATATATATATGTGCAAGCATAAAAGGAAATTCTTATTATACATTTACCATCCCGGGGGTGGAACCCCCAGCCCACAAAACGGGATCCTTAGGATTCGTGGCCCCAGGGCCCCCCTGCAGAAGGTACCCCGGGCTTTCCGGGGCTCCTGGAAGCCCTCGCTCGGCTCAGGCAACGGACCCAGGTCGGTCAGGAGGGCGGCTGGACGGCCCCGCGAGAGCCCGAAGGGACTCCTGACACCCACCAGGCGCCCAGGGACGACCCAAAGTAGACCGCCAAGACGCTTTCGAAACGCAGAAAATGATCTTGGCGAAAGGCCCAACCACATGCAGTTGTGAGTACCGCAGGGCAGGAGGGAGGATCGAGGGGGAACTCCTCATGGGACCGCGAACCGCGAGAGACGGGCGAGCCGCGCGAAGCGGCTGGAACCGCATGCGGGCTGCGGGGGAGACGCATGTGATGACGGCCGCAGGGACCTTCGGTGGAGCTCCTTATGGGGCCACGAAGCGTGTGAGGGGCGTGCCGAAAATGGGCAGGGGAGGTGCGCGCGAGGACGGCCGCAGGGACTTTCGGTGTAGCTCCCTATGGGGCCGCGAAGCGTGCAAGGGGTGTTCCGACATGCCTTGGTCGGATGCGTGCGGACGGCGCCCCTGGGACCTTCGGTGGAGCTCCCGATGGAGCCGCGATCCTCGTGAGGGGTGTGCTGACATGGGTGGGTCGGACGGCGCCCCTGGGACCTTCGGTGGAGCTCCACCAATGGCGCCGCGATCCTGGTGAGGGGTGTGCCGCAAGGAGTGGGTCGGACGCATGCGGGCGGCGCCCCTGGAACTTTCGGTGGGGCTCCCTATATGGCCACGATCCCCGTGATGGGCGTGCCGGAATCATTGGGCCCGACGCATGCGGGCGGCACCCTTGGGATTTTCGGTGGAGCTCCCTATGGGCCGCGATCCTCGTGAGGCGCCCCTGGGACCTCCGGTGGAGCCCCATATATGGTCCAGGGTCTGGGCCCCCCCCCTCATGCTGATACCATCGGGCCCCCCCCCCGCGCGATGCCCCCCCCTGTGGGTGTGGTGTGGTGCTGTGGGTGTGGCGGGTGTGGCGTGTGTGGCGTGGTACTGTGGTGCTGCAGGCGAGCTCTGGAGGTCGTTGCCGCCGCCGCCGTCGTCGTCGTCGTCGGAGGGCTCTGGAGGTCGACGCCGCCGCCGCCGTCGCCGCCGCCGTCGTCGTCGTCGCCGTCGTCGTCATCGTCGTCGCCGCCGTCGATGTCGTCGTCGCCGTCGTCGTCGTCGCCGCCGCCGTCGTCGTCATCGTCGCCGTCGTCGTCGTCGCCGTTGTCGTCGCCGTCGTCGTCGTCGTCGCCGCCGTCGTCGTCGTCGCCGTCGCCGTCGTCGTCGTCGCCGCCGTCGTCGTCGTCGCCGTCGCCGTCGTCGTCGTCGCCGTTGTCGTCGCCGTCGTCGTCGTCGTCGCCGCCGCCGTCGTTGTCGTCGTCGTCGTCGTCGTCGTCGCCGTCGCCGTCGTCGTCGTCGTCGTCCCCCCCACATCCCATCAGGGGGGGGGACCCGAGGGACCCTGAGACCCATCCCATCTGGGGGGAGGCTGGGCCGTGGGCCTGGAGCCCGGGATCATATATGGTGCCACGATCCTCGTGAGGGGTGTGCCGCAATGGGTTGGAGGGACGCATGCGGGCGGCGCCTCTGGTACCTTCGGCGAAGCTCCCTATATGGCAACGATCCTCGTGAGGGGTGTGCCGACATGGCTGCGTCGGACACATGCGGGCGGCGCCATTGCACCTTCGGTGGAGCCAGGAGCTCCATATATGGCCACGATCCTAGTGATGGGTGTGCCGAAAGGGTGGGTCGGACGCATGTGGGCGGCGCCTCTGGTACCTTCGGTGGAGCTCCCTATGGGGCCGCGATCCTCGCGAGGGGTGTGCCGACATGGCTGGGTCGGACGCATGCAGGCGGCGCCCCTGGGACCTTCGGTGGAGCCCCCATATGGGGCCGCGATCCTCGTGACAGGTGTGCCGACATGGCTGGGTCGGACGCTTGCGGACGGCGCCCCTGGGACCTTTGGTGGAGCTCCCATGTGGGGCCGCGACCCTCGTCAGGGGTGTGCCAACATGGGAAAGAGCGCGATCTGTGGTCGCTTGGAGGGGGGGGGTTGGAACCCGACCCCCCCCCCCCCCCGTGGATGGAGAGGGGGAGGTTCGAACCCCCCTCCCCCTCCCCCCCCCTTGCTTCCCCTCTCCTCGGGCCGGCGCGGCACTTGGGTCGGCGGCGGCTGGCGACGGTGGCGGGGACGACGATTTCCATTTCTTGGCCGGCGCCGGCGCCTGCGGCGGCGGGCGGCGGCGGCGGGGAGCGTCGACGAGGACGACGGTGGTGGTGGTGGTGGTGGGTTGTGGTGGTGGTGGTGGTGGTGGTGGTGGTGGTTGTGAGGTGGTGGTGTAGTGGTTTGTTGTAGTGGTGGTTGCGGCGGTGGGTGGTGGTGGCGGTGGTGGTGGTTTGGTGGCTTTGGTGGGTGGTGGTGGTGGTTGGTGGTGGTGGTGGTGGTGGTGGTGGTGGTGGTGGTGGTGGTGGTGGTGGTGGTGGTGGGTGTGGTGGTGTGGTGGTGGGTGGTGGTGGTTGGTGGTAGTGTGGTGGTGGCTTGTGGTGGTGGTGGTGGTGGGTGGGTGGTGGGTTGTGGCGGTGGTTTGTCGAGGTGGTGCTTGTGGTGGTGGTGGTGGCGGTGGTGGTGGTGGCGGTGGTGTGGTGGTTTGTGGTGGTGGTGGGTTGTGCTGCTGGTAGTGGTGGTGGTTTTGGCTGTGGTGGTGGTGGTGTGGTAGATTGTGGTGGTGGTGGTAGTGGTGGTGGGAGTTGCGGTGGTGGTTGTGGTGGTGGTGGCTGTGGTGGTGGTGGTTGTGTGGTGCTGTTGGTGGTGGTGGTGGTGGTGGTGGGTTGAGGCGGTGGTGGTGGTGGTAGTGGTGGTGGTGGTGGTGGTAGTGGTGGTAATCGTCGGTGCGTCCCCGCCGTCGCCGGCGCCAGCGCCGGCGCTGCTGGCCGCCGCCAGCGCCGGCGCCGAGAGGGGGGGGGTGTTGAACCCCCCCCCCCTGGGCTGCCTCTGGTCATCGTCGCTGAGTCCCCGCCGTGGGCGCTGCTGGCGGCCGCAAGCGCCGGCACCGGCGCCGAGGAGGGGGGGGGGGGTTGAACCACCCCCCCTTGGAAGGGGGGGGGGGTTCGGGAGTGGGGGGTTGGGAGGGAGGGAAGCCCCCCTGGTTTTGATCGACGGCGCCGAGTGTTGGGGGGGGCCCACCCCCCGGTTTGAAGCGCGCCGCCGAATGTTCCCAAGGCAAGCGCCCGTGAAACGCGTCCTCTCCAACATGGGTGGGTCGGACGCTTGCGGGCGGCGCCTCTGGTACCTTCGGTGGAGCTCCATATGGGGCCGCGATCCTCGTGAGGGGTGTGTCGACATGGCTGCGTCGGACGCATGCGGGCGGCGCCTCTGGTACCTTCGGTGGAGCCCCCATATAGGGCCGCGGTCGTCGTGAGGGGTGTGCCGACATGGCTGGGTCGGACGCATGCGGGCGGCGCCCTTGGGGCCTTCGGTGTAGCTTCCCTATCGGGCCACGAAACATGTGAGGGGTGCAAGGGATGAGAGGATGGAGGAAAGGCAGGAGGGGAGGAGGAGAGGAGACGAGAGGAACGCGGGGTACTGCCTCAAAACGAGGACCCGACACCACAAGGTTGGGAAAAACATTGGCCACGGGTTTTCTACTTGATGTTGGGAATGCTTTGTTTTTTGTTTAATCTTCTGGTCGTCAGAGACTGCCCAGGAGGCCCGAAAGTTGCTCCATAAATTCCCAAAAGGGATTCCATGCAGTCCAAGAGAACCCCAAGACGGCCCCGCAGGGCCCCAAGATGGCCGGAAGACGCCCCCCGAGGTATGCCAAATCGTGACCTGGTCGTTCAGAGAGACCGCGGTTGGAAGCAGGGTAGCCCGAGGAAGCACCCAGAAGGAGCCCAGGAGGCCTCCAGAAGGGCTCAAGAAGCCCTGACAACTTTCGTGAGGCCCCCCAAGAGGGTCTCCACGGAGGAACCTCCGCAAAAAGAGCTGAGGAGGATGGGAAAAGAATTCGCAGGGTAGGGCGATAATGAGGAAGATGGCGAGGAAACATAAGGGAATGGTCACGAATAAGATCACTATAATGACAATGGCGGAGAAGGCAACAAGGAGTTATCGCTAAGTTGTATGGTCAAGCGTCCTGTCCTTCCTACTGCATGCCAAACGTCAAGGAACAAGGTGCATGGCGCGAAGCGCCAATGCAGCCTTGTACGTACACATATATATATATATATATACATATATAGATGTGTAGGTGAATACATGTGTGTTGTGACTTGTGTGTTGTGTGTTATGTGGTGTGTGCTGTGTGTTGTGTGTGTGTTGTGTGCTGTGTGTATTGTGACTCCGTGTTGTGTGTTGCGTGATATGTGTTGTGTGTTGTGTGTTGTGCGTTGAGTGTGGTGTTGTGTGTGGTGCGTGGTGTGTGTGTGTTGTGTGTGTCGTGTGGTGTGCGTGTGTGTTGTGTGGTATGTGCGCGTTGTGTGTGTGTGTTATGTTTTGTGTGGTGTGTGTGAGGGTTGCGTTGTGTGTTGCGTGTTCATGTGTGCATTTGTGCATGTGTACATGTGTGCATGTGTGCATGTGTGCATGTGTGCATGTGTATGTGCGTGTAACGGCGAAGGCGTTCCGGGGGCCAAAGCCAGATGTCCCAAACCCCCATGGGTGGACCGGGGGCCAGGGGACCCTCCAAGGTAGCCCCCAGACGGCCCCAGATGGTCCAAGACGGCCCTGGCGCCCGCTAAGACGGCCCCAGATGGTCTGCAGACCGCCCGAGAAAACTCAAGATGGCCCCAAGACGGCCCCAAGAGATGCACAAGAGGCTCCCAAGAGGCTCCCAAGAGGCGCCCAGGATGCCAACATGCCTCGGCAATTTTCTGAAAATTCATGATGTTTCCAGATCGTCTGAGCGCTTCCCCCCCCTTGGCGCGGCCGCCCTTTTCTTTTTTCCTTCCTCTTGCACGCCGGAGTTTGCCTCGATTAACCTCACGCTGGAGCGGACTGCCTATGCCTCGCCACCGACGGAAAAAGCTGTTCCAGACTCGCCTCATCGCTGCAGAGGGGCCCCTCAGGCCTCAGGATGGTCCAACAAAATCCCCACGAGGAGCCCCAAGGCGGTCGAATGGAGCCCCGAAGACCCCTCAAGATGGCCCCGAGGTGGCCGAACACGGCTTCGAGACGGCCTTCAAGACCGACAAGATGGCCGCAGATACAGTGGAGACCCGTTCCAAGAAGCACCCTGCTCGCCTCCAGGGTGCCCTGGGTTTCTTAGAGTTCGATGGTTTTGCTATGGAAAGCGTGACGTTCCCCCACCAAAATTCAATGGACGTCCTGGGGTCTCAGGGTTGGGTTTCTTGTGGATGGTTTCTTGTGGTCGGGCCCCTGCTGTAGCTTCCAGCTGGGCGGCCCCAACTGGCCCCCAAGACAACCCCTGAAACTTCCAAGGGGCCTTCAGGAGACGAGAATCACTCGATTTGTTTGTGAACTCGCCGTTTCGCTCCCGAGAGGCCTCTCAGGCCTCAGGATGGTCTGAACATGGCTCACCAGGAGCCCCAAAGCGGCGCAAGAAGGTAGACTGGGGCCCCAAGACCCCTCAAGATGGCTCCGAGACGGCCGCAAGACGGTCTCAGCTAGCTTCCAGACGGCCCCAGACAGCTCCAGATGGCTCCAAGCCGACCCCTGGAGGCCCACAAGAGTGTTCCACGAGGCCCCCAGTAGGCCAAACCTTATCAAAGACCAACGGAAAACCACAGGTTTTTGAACGTCTCGCCGTTTCGCTCCCGAGAGTCCGCTGAGGCCTAAGGGTGGACCAAGAATGGCTTTAAAGGAGCACCGAGGAGGCCCAAAACAGCCCCAGATGGCCCGTAGCGGTTTTGGTTCAAGAGCGAGTTAGGCTCAAATTTCTGGCTGAAGGCCTTGTCGTATCGAGTGCCAGGCAGGCTGGATTTCCGCACAAGCGAGGTGCTAGGCGTGTCTTTCCAATGGCGGTCCACGATTTATCTGGCGCGGTCGATCAAGCGCAGTTGTGGGCCATGGTGTTTGGCATCGTTCTGATGTTGCGGCGCCCAGTGCGACAGTTGTGCGTCGAAGGGGCTTCGATGTTACGTTGTCCCGATTGCCGTGCTCGATTGCTCGTGCTCGTCAACGACGTGAAGACGTTCGTGTTTGGAAAAAATGATGGCCTTCACAAGCACAAGCAAGCAATGAGGCTTGACATGGCGCGACACAGTTTGCGGATAGCTGGTATAGGCGGCCTCGTATGTGTTTTGCCGGCAGGGTTGATCCTCGATGATGGCCGTCCGCATATCTCTCCGAGGCGTTTGCATTACACTTTCTGCACGATCATCTGCTTGATCGTTACTGAGTTTCCAAGCCTGTTGACCCCATCTACACTTCACATTGTTGTTTCTACAATGGCAATGTCGAATATAGTGACGGTGTCACCACTGTTGCAGCATGCGGAAGCGATTGGTGCTCTGAAAGTTCAGTTGATTTGGGATTGTATGTTGCTGGGTTTGTTTAACATGAGCGCTCCAGCGAATCTGTTTTGGACGTCAGCTTGTTATCTGACCGCTACATTCACATCGCTTTTTGGAGATTCCGACGGTAGTGGTTGCGTTGACCCTAGAGTAGTGGTTGACGTTCTCAACGGCGGGTTCGGCGTTGGAGTTGTTCAAATCGTCTTCCACGTAGTTTTCTCCAAGTTTGCCGTGTCCCGTATAGAGCGTTTATTATATAGGAGGGAATTGCAAGCCGCAAAGTCGATCTTAGCAGGCGTCTGTGATTCGGTAGTGGAGGTCGATGACGAGTTTAATCTCGCGCAGCCTTCCCAAAGCTTATCGGCTTTGCTAATGCATAATCCGCCGCGAGCTTTGGTGGGAGCAAGTATATTGTCTTTTCTTGCCACGGAGGCCGATCGCGAAAAATTTTGCCAAATAACGTCCAGTACCGCGCATGACGACTTCTGCAAGGCTTTTCACGTGACCATGCGGGATAGTTGTGGTGTTGCATTGCCGGTGGAAGCATTCTGTGTACGTTTCAGTAGTAGTGAAGACAGGGAGTCTTACCTAGTCGGCTTTCGGGAGTATGCGGACTTGGCTCCACCAAGAGGCTCGCAGTCAATCGGGCATGGATTCCCGAGCGCCCCACCCATTTCTCAAGCGGCGAGCGAGGTCGAGCCCACTCAGGTTACCTCCGAGGAAATGTCTGAGTCCTCTGAAGTGTATGGTGCATCCGAGATTGCAATTTGGGCTGACGCTTTGTCACCAGAGCTCACCATTTTGAGTTGCACGAATGCCTTCGAGATGCTTGCCGGCAGTTCTTGGGCGGAAATATGCGACACCGAACCGAATCTTCTGCGATGTACTCAGCCAGACCAGCGAGATGACTTGCTAGTTTGGATTCGTTTTGCCGCCGAACAGTCGGCTGACAGTGGCAATGAAGACGGCGAGCTGCTCAGTGTGAACGGGGTTCGCTTCCGCTTCAGCCAACACCATCATCGCTTCCGCCTCTGTGTCAGCAGCACGATCTCGGTGGTCCTGTCTCCGCCAGATGGCGAGGATTGGCCCGAGGGCGTGGGCCAAGGCTCGCGCGTGGTGAAGCTCCTTATCCAGAGTCCCAGGTGGATACAGGGGCAGCGGTGGACCAGCACCGCCAGGCTCAGGAGGGGGAAAAAAAAACAGACACAATTAATCGTCGATCCCCAGGAAAATATGGAAAAATATGGGAAGTGGGGGGGAAGACAAAAACCTAGAAAATATTGGAAAATATGGGGAATCCTTTTATTTGTGTGTATAATTATTTGTGTGTCCTTGGGCCCCTTCACAGGCGCGCCACGCGAACCAGCGCGCCCGTGCCCGATGGGCCACAGCGTGGGCCGAGAGCCCCATCGCCAGCCGACGCCGCCGCGGCCGCGGCCCCCCTGGAGGACTCGGGCCGGACGAAAGGGGGGGATGGGGAAGGGGGCGTTACGAAATTTGCTGCATGCAGCTGGTTTCGGCCTCACCGGGGGGCCCATTCCTCGATACATAGCCGCCTCTGGCGCCGGGAGGCGCCAGGAAAATCAGCTACGTGAGCTGATTCTCAAACCCCCCCTTTGCTATCCCCCCCTTTCGCCCGACCCGAAGGACGCGGGAGGCGCCCGAGGCCTGGTGCAGCTCATTGGCAGGGAAGCGCAGCCGCAGACAGAGCGTCGGCCGGGCAGTTTTGCACTCTAAGTTGCAGCGTCGGCTCCTCCCGCTCGGATCAGGTGACGTCGTAGTGGTATGATAATCTGCAGAGACACGCCTCTCGAGAGGCTGCCCGTCGCACCTCGTTGCAAAGGCTACAACGACGGTCCCCCGGGGTACAGGCCTCGGAACAAATTAGCGGACACTCGTGCCAAATTCATCTGTCAATGCCTCCCCCCTCCCCCCAATGTTCAAAGTTGGCGGTGGGTCTGATGAGATGCACTTCGACCGCAGTGTTTTCCGCGCGTGCCAACATTGAGTTGGGGGGAGGGGGAATGTTCGGTAATTGTTTCCCTCTACCGTACTGTGCAACTTGTCCATGTTTCTCTGCATGCCGCGCACTGGAACTGTATATACATCTGTTTACACATGCGCCGTCGGGGCGTGCCTTCGTTTGTTCGTTCGTTCGTAGCCGCCTCTGCCGCCGATCCCAATCCAGCGACGTATGTTTGATTTGTTTGTTTGTCAGGGCGCCTGCCCAAGCATGGCAGGTAGGATTCAGGCGAGACGGTTTGGGCCTGAGC
>CAUYUJ010016013.1:0-119821 GCA_963575745.1 Prorocentrum cordatum | reverse complement strand
CCTCCTCCTCCTCCTCCTCCTCCTCCTCCTCCTCCTCCTCCTCCTCCTCCTCCTCCTCCCCTCCGCCGCCTCCGACGGGCCCCGGGGCGCTATGAACATCAGCTCTCGGCGCCCCGCGCGGACGCCTTGGGTCCTGCGCTGAGCAGGCTCGCAGGCAGGCGCCGGGCCTTGGGCATCTTCTGGAAGTCAAGCAGTGGCGAAGCGTCCTGGCGCGCCTGTAGCCCTACCAAGCAATGTTCTAAGAACCTCGTGTGGTTCCCACGAGGTGTTCTTAGTAGAACATTTCTGGCTGGGACTGTCTCGTTTTACCGCATCGGGTTGATGTTCTTAGAACATGTCTGGCTTCTGCGAACAAGTCGTCGTAGGACTACAGGAATGCCGGGACGGTCGCTCCCTGCTCCAAGGGAGAGTCCCGGGGCATCTTCTGGAAGCGCAGTCGCCGCCCCCGCTGCTGCGCTGCATGCCCTCGGAGGCTCCCGGAGGGTGCTGTGGCCACAGCGCGGCCTCCGGGGCACCGCTCGGTGCTGGGGCGACCCGAGGAGGAGAAGGAGGAGGAGGAGGAGGAGGTGGAGGTGGAGGTGGAGGTGGAGGCCCGGCCTGCTTGCGCGCCCCGGGTCTCCCTCGCGTCTCGTGTGTTCGGGGCACGGGTGGCCCTGCTCGGGTACAGGCAGCATGAAGTCGGGCCTGTCCCTCTACGGGGGGGATATTCAAAAATAGTTTAAAGATAGTCGGGGGACTATTTTGTTGTGTATTTTTGGGCATCTTATGAGTATTGTTTTAATATTTTTCTTTTTCGTCGAAAATCCCCCTGTAGGGGGACACGCCCGACCTAAAGGTAAGGGGACCCGGTTAGTAGTATGGCCCTGGAGCCCCGGACCAGAATCACGAAACCAGGTCTGCCGTAGCTGGTGTTTTTCGGGTGACGGCAGTTCGGGTTAGTGGAAAAGGGGGCGTGGGGGGCGTCCCCCAGTACACATCACCTAACCAGGTCCCACTAAACCCAGTCCTGCCAACGCCCGACTTGTGGACGACGCTCAGTGGAGAGGATCCATGTTGCCAAACAATTTCCAGATGTCTAACACATGTGTTAAGCATGTTTGCTTAAGCCTATAAAAAACCTGCTTCACGCTTATGTATAACATGTTTCAGGCATCTTAAACACATGTGTTATTCGATGATCGGAGTGCCAGGGTGCCCACTGCCATGACATCCACGAGGGTTGCCCCCTCGGAAGAGGCCCAGCCATCCGATGCCGTGATGTCCTCGCCGCGGCGGCTCCGCAGAGGCCTGGACCCCATCTCCCCCGGGGCTCCTTTCGATGCCGCCCACTCGATCCGATTCGACTTGGGGTTCCGATCTGGATGCCGATTTCTCCATGAAGGCCTACCAGCCTGCCGATTTCCGCCGGCTCGTCTGTTCTCCCGACTCGGCTGCCCATGCCCGCCGATCCGATCCACGTCGTTCGCCGATCCGATTTGTCGATTCGATGTTGGGCTCTCCTGCCCCTCTCCAGGAACGGTTGTTTGCCCTGAGTGTTTGTTTGGCAGTCCAGGGGCCCGGTGAGGGCCCCTGGAGGCTGAAAGTTGCCAAACACTTTCCGTCTTGATGTGGGTCGCGGCGCGAGGGTGTCAGGGGGCCTGGGATCTCCCGGGTGGCCTCACCAGTCAGTTCCGAGCGTGCAGTCGAGACGCCGAAATTCGCCAGCACAACGGGCCAGAGGCGTGCTGACACGTGTATTCTAGTTCGCGCGCGCGGGGCCTCCCCGTGGGGCCCCTGGACGAGAAGTACCCCGCCGAACCCTCGGCAAGATCCTGGCAAGGTCCCAGCAAGGTCCCGGCCCATTTGGATCAGAGATGGTTTTCCTCCTGGGGGCGGTTTTCGGGGCCCTCCAGATCGCCCCAGGAGCGGCCCAGGAACCTCAAGGAAGCTCCAAAAGAGCCCACGAATCGGAATCACTGCCCAAGAGCGCTCCACGACGCCTAGGGTGGCCACAAGACGGCCCAAGAGGCCCCAAAGAAGTCCCAAGAGCGCTTCAAGAGGACCCCAAAGAGGGCAGCACAAATCATTGATTCTCCTGAATAAGTTGCGATTTTGTTCGCTTTCTCGCGTTTTCGGGCATCCGACGCTCCAAGATGGCCCCAGAGGTCCCCAAGACCGCCCCAAGACGGCCCGAGAGGCCCCTAATAGGGCCCCAAGACGGTCCAAGAGGCCCCAAAACAGCCCCAGAGGGGAAACACGAGCCACCCTTTTGAGCCTTCTGCACCAAGGGGCCCCGAGAGGCCCCAAGCGGCCGTCACGAGAGCCCAGGATGCCCCATGGAGGCCCCACGAGGTCCCCAAGAGGCCCAAAAGATGCCCCACGAGGCCCCCCAAAGGTCCCCAAGAGGCCCCAAGAGGCCACGAACGCGCAGTCAAACGCCTGCGATGGCAGAATACGGGCCGGCGGAATGGGCGAAGCGACTGAAGAAGGACAATATTGGATTCAGGAATGGTTTTGGCTTTCGGGCCGTTCCTTCGGTCCAAGTCGGGGGGCCGGCCTATTTGCGGCCGACGGTTGCCGTGGCCCGAAAAGCCCCTTCGGTCCTCATGCAGTTCTCCTTGTGGCAGCACAGTGGCTGTGCACGTCGGTCGTTGAAAGTAGGTATTTCTGGACTCCCAGATCCCAGTCTACCTCAAGCGCCTTCCCACTTCGGGACTCGACCTGCTTTCGCTGTGCTGTGTTACCATCTGCGAGGGCCTGAACCCAACATACTTGACCCGCCTTCCTGATCACTTCATGTTTTGACCGACTTCTTCCGACCGGCGCGTATGGCAGCACAGTGGTTGCAAGCCTTCGGGCGCTCCGAGACGCGACCCGCACCGGCACGCGTCCTCCTCGGCTCGACCCGGCCCGCCGGCCGCTGGCCCCGTCGCCCTTCCGCTGCCACGGCCCCCCAGCCGGCCATGAGCTCAGCTGCCTCGGCACGCCCGTTTTGCTGCGCAACACGTGCCGTGCTCCGAGCGTCCGTGTCAATACGCTGCGCGATGGCTCAACGCATTGGCCCACGCTGTGGCGAACGTATCGCGTCGGGCCCACGTGTTCGGTCCACGTGCTGAGCTGCGCATACGCTGCGCGGTGCGCATCGGGGCAGTTGAGGCAATGAGGGAGGAGGGGAGGGAGAGGGGGGAGGTGATAGAGGGGGAGGATCGTAGACACGCGACCTGCGATAGGTAACGCCGATGCCTGTTTTGGGAATCGCAGGTGGTGATGGTTCGTGGCCAACCCAGGTGTGGGCAAGGCTTGCTCACGTGTTCCTACCATCTGTTCTGCACGAGTTCGGCGTCGCAAAAACGCAAAAACCAGATTCCCAACATCGCCGTTGACCAACATCGCCGTTAGCGTGGCCTTGGGCGTGGCATCGCTCGGACGTGCGTGTCTTTTCTCGGCGAGGGCCCTCGAGGAGCATCCTGGATCATCGAGCCGACAAAAAGAGCACGCACCATTTTCGACACATGCACGGGGAGTGGACGTCCGACCAAGGGCAAGTGGGAGGAGGCAAGAAGGAGGAGGCCGCCTGGGGGTGAAGGAGGAGATCTGGCGCATTTTCGGGCTCGGCCCGATGGTGTCCGGCGCCGCTGCCGAGAGAGGTCCTGGCTCGCGCCCTCGCCCATTCCTGGCCTCGCCCCTCCGGCGCCCTCGAGCGGTCTGGAGGCGGAGGGGATGGTCAGGAGAGGAGCAAGCACGGACACAGGTGATCGGAAATGCCCAGGGAAATGCGGAAACTACGGGAAGTGGAGGGGCAGAGCGACGTCCAGAAGCTGTGAAAGATCCATAGGGGGGGGGGGACTCCTGGGAGCTGTGTCTGTGTGCTTGTGTGTCCCCGGGCGCCTTTTCAGGTTCGGGGGCGGAGGAGGGTGAGGAAGCAGAAGAAACGTGAGGATTCCTCTGAGTCCCCTCGACGCCCTTCTCATCCTCCTCCTCATCCTCTTCCTCCTCCTCGTACCCCCTCCTCCTCTTCCTCCTCTCCTCCCTCCTCTTCCTCCTCCTCCTCCTCCTCCTTACTCTCCTCCTCCTCCTCCTCCTCCTCTCCTCCTCCTCCCTCTTCGTCCCCCTAGAGATGAGTGTCGTCTCTTCTCCTCCATGTCTACTCCTCCGCCCAACCACTCCTTCTTCTTCTTCTCCTCCTCCCCTCCTCCTCCTCCTCTAACTCCTTCTCCTCCTCCTCCTCCTCCTCCTCCCACCTCCTCCTCCTCCCAACTGCCCCCACTCCTCCTCCTCCCACTTCTCCTCCATTCTCTTCCACTTTCCTCGCTCCTCCGATTCCTCGTCGTCGTCGTCCTCCTCCCCATCTTCAGAAAGTCGTCCCGGGATCCGTCCTGAGTTGCGCTGTGACCAGAAATTCGAGGTTCCTCGAGCGTGTACGACGAGATGCCCTCCCTGAGGCCCCGAGAAGGCCCAACAGCATTCAAGCACCTTGAGCCTCGAACCTCGGTCCTCGGTCCCTTCTCTTACCCTCGATCCCCCTCGATCCTCAATCTCGATCCTCCAGTCTCCCTCCCCTAACCTTGGTCCTTGAACCTCGAGCCTCGAGTCTCCCTCTTGCCCTCGATCCTCGATCCCCCTCGCTCGGCGCACCTCCATCATCGATCCTCGGGGGCGGATCCAGGATCGAGGCTCGAGGCTCGACGATCGAGGGGGATCGAGGCTCGATGATCGAGGACCACGCATCCCAGACATGCGACGCCCCGATTTTTTTTTTCAGCACTCCGCCCCCAGAAGTCCCGACCCCTTCCCCGGGGCCAGTGATCCCGTCCCGAGCTGTGTTGTTCGACGGCCCCAGGTTCCCGGGCAAGGGCACCTCTATACGGTGCCGTTGTTGATACGCGTGCCGCGTGCTGATCATGTAGTAACAATGCAGGGATTGACTACTAAAAACAACGATGAGTTCATGCATAAATTCATTCATACATTAATCATGTGTTTAAAGTCCGTTATTTTTAAGCATCCGATATATCAAGCATTGCCCTGTATGCATGAATTCATTCATAAATTAAACAACGATGACTTCATGCATGAATTCATTCATAAACTAATCATGCGTTTAAAGTCCGTTATGTTTAAGCATCCGATGTATCAAGCATTGCCCTGCATGGAGCCCGACAAAAGCTACCCAGCAACAATTCCCGTCATGATCTTTGTGTGCCTGCCACGACGCGAGCATGCCTGGAGAGCGAGAGTCGAGCCCCGACGCTCGCTCCTCTTCCTTATGAGGAAAATCCTGGAGGCCTCGCGCGGCGCGTAATAGTTGTCCTATCTGGTCCACACGTCAGCTCCGGGAGTTCTGGGTCGACGCTGGCGCGGCCATGCTCCGGCGCCAATCCGACGCACCTCCGACGCCAACCCGACGGGAGCCCGACGCAGATCCCGCGTGGCTCCCGCGCACATCGGGCCTCGCGTTGCCGCGCGAGGCCTCCGGGAGTTTCCTCGCAGTCCTCCCCCTCCGCCAGGCAAGGAGGGAGGAGGGGAGGGGGAGGGGGGAGGTGATAGAGGGGAGGTGATAGAGGGGAGGTAGAGGGGGAGGGGGGAGGTGATAGAGGGGGAGGTGATAGATAGTAGGGGGAGGAGTTTCCTCGCCAATCCTCCCCCCCCGCCAGGCGGGCCCCGCCCGCGCGGCGGCCGTGCCGCCGGCCCGGGGCGCGGCGCCGATCTGCGGCGCGCCGCCGGCCGCCGCGGCGACGCCCTGGCCGCGGGGCGCCCTGCAGTGGAGGGGCGGCGCCGCGCCTCCCGCGGGGGCGGAGGGTCGGAGGGCACCAACTATACACCAACGCCGATCCTGGCCCAGGATCACCCTGGGCCCAGTATACGCCTTCTTGCCCCAAGGCAGGAGGGCGTATACACCGCTCCTGGGCCCAGGGTGATCCTGGCCAGGATCGGTGTTGGTGTATAGTTGGTGCCTCCCTAAAGGGGCCCGTTCGGTGGCTTCGGGCTCGCCTCGCTGCGACGCGGTTCGCCCCGGGAGTCGCTGCGCTTCGCCAGGGGCTCGCTCCGAGGCTTCCTCGGCTCGCTGCGATGCCATGGCGATCGCTTCGGATGCCGACGCGATTCGCCAAGGGATTCGATTCGACTTGCCAGGGGCTCGTTCCGATGCTTCCGGCTCGCTGCGATGCCATGGCGATTGTTTCGGATGTCGACGCGATTCGACTCGGGATTTTTCACGGTGTGTGTGTGTGTGTGTGTGTGTGTGGATTCCGATGTTTCTCAAAATGGAGGCCTATGATGTAGCTTGCCGATGTCCGCTGACTCGTCTTTCCTCCCGACTCGGCTGCCCGTGTCCGCCGATCCGATCCACGTCGCCGATCCGATTTGTTGATTCGATGATGAGCTCTCCTGCCCCTTTCCAGGATTGGTTATTTGTCCTGAGTTGTTGTTGAACAACAGTCCAGGGGCCCGGTGAGGGCCCCTGGAGGCCGAAAGTTGGCAAACACGTTCCGTCTTGATGTGGTTCACGGAGCGAGGGTGTCAGGTGACCTGTGATCTCTCGGGTGGCCGCACCAGTCAGTCCCGAGCGCAAAGGCGAGACGCTGAAAGTCGATCCATTTCGATCGCCGATCTTCTTTATCGATTCGACTCTGGGTTCTCCTGCCTAAAAACCATGCCCTTCCTTGACGCCCCCCTCGCCTCGACCCAAGTTGTACCTATGCGGGCGGCGGGCGGCTTGGATGGCGCGGGGGACGTCAATGAAGGTGCTCGTCACGAGAGGGGCCTCGGTCCCTACCTATCGCGACCGGACAAAACATTGGTAGCGCATGATCTGGCCAGACAACATGCAGCGTCCTGACAAACTCTGGACGGAGGTTTTTTGAATCGATTGTCATCATTTCGGGGCCCTTCTGGGTTCCTGGGACCGTCCAAAAGCGGCTCAAGATGAAGAACACATATCCTAGGGAAGGGGTCGGGACATTTGGGGACCGCGCATTGAAAAGCATCAGGACATGAGATCCCGACACCCCTCAGATGTTGACGTCGCAACGGATCGGGAGCGGACCGAACAGTGCCGCAGAAAGATGAGGTCCAGGGCTCTGGCCGAGCTCTTGTTCTTATGTTTTCGGTCCCCCCTTCCTCTCCGCCCTCTCCGCCCTCATATTCCCCAGTTCATTGAATGCCCGATCTTTTCCGTCGCAATCGGTAGCGACCGATCGGCGGTTTAAATCGATCGTGACCGATTCCAAGATCGGTCGCGACCGATTGGTCGCCATCGATCGGTCGCAAGTTGGATCAGAGCATTCGCCATCGATATCGGAATTTGGATCAGCATTGATAGCAATCGATCTCGTCGGCCGCGACCAGAAAGGTCTGGCACCCCGATGATCAGCGTTGCAGGGGAGCACAAGGTACCGACACCCCTGAGATGCCGGCGTCGCATGTTTTCACGATGTGCGCTTCTTGTGACCCGTTTCGGGCCCCGGGACCCTCACAGCTCGAGGCGGGTCGACAGATGCCGCAAAAACGTGGGGTCCAGGGCTACGGCCAATCTGTAAAACTATGGTTCAATGTGTTCGCCATGAGGAGGAGGAGGAGGAGGAGGAGGAGGAGGAGGAGGAGGAGGAGGAGGAGGAGGAGCAGTTGGAGGAGGAGGAGGAGGATGCCAATGCCGCTGCTCGTCCTGGACAGGCCCCGTCGCCACGGCCGGGTTCGCCTCGGAGGCCTGGTCAGCGCGCAGGGCGGTGTCATCGGCACCTCTTCGTTCAGCGGCGCTTCCCCTGCTGCCTCCGCAGTTGCAATGGAGAAGGGGCGCCTCCCCTCCTGCCTCCTCCGCATACACGTTGTTCAGTTCTAGTTATTCGAGAGATCTTTGGTTTTTGGGGGCCGAGATCCTTTCATTTCTAAGGGCCTCTTCCTGGCCACTAGGGGGCCAGGAACAATTAGAAACGAGCACAATTAGAAATGAGCGCGTTTAGACATGAACGCCGTGTACATATATTCCTCTTCCTATATTTTTGCAAGCCCGGGGGGGGGGGGGAAACAACCATCACCCTCCCCCCCCAAGACTGGACCCTCGGGATCTGGGGTTCTCGGGCTCCCTTGGACGTCCTTGGGAAAGGTCACCCGGCTTTCCGGGTCTCCACAAACGCCTTGCCAGCAGACCCAGAGCGATCCGAGGGGTCATCAGAAAGGCTCAAGGGAGGCCCCAGACAGCACAAGAGCGCTCCAAGAGGGACTCCAATTGCGTCAGGACGGCCCAAAAGACCCCCAAGGCACCCCAACAAGCTTTCCAAGGGGCCTTTCTAGCACAAGAATCGTCCCATTCCCTTCGTAAAACTTACAATATTAGCATATTCGCCTTTCGGATTTCATCAGCTTTCAAGACGGTTTCAAAGCCCCCGAGATCGCCTCAAGACGCCCCAAAAGGCCCCTTAGAAAGCTTGAAGACGGCCGAGCAGGGCCCCACGATCGCCCACAAGAGCCCTAAGACAGCCCATAATGGAACCGGGCTCCCAGTACAGACCCAAAAGGGCCATGGGAGGTCCCCGGAAGTGCCCAAGACGGGTCCAACGGGGGCTCCAGCGGGCCCAAGCTCCCCAAGACGGCCCAAGAAGGCCCCAGGACGGCCCATGAAGGCGCCAAAACGGCCCACGAAGGCCCCGAAAACACCCCCACGATGTTTCCGAATGCCAACATAAAGACCCCCAAGGCACCCCAACAAGCTTTCCAAGGGGCCTTCAAAGCACAAAAATCGTCTCATTCCCTTTGTAAAACTTACAATTTTAGCATATTCGCCTTTCGGATTTCATCAGCTTTCAAGACGGTTTCAAAGCCCCCGAGATCGCCTCAAGACGCCCCAAAAGGCCCCCTAGAAAGCTTCAAGACGGCCGAGCCGGGCCCCACGATCGCCCACGAGAGCCCCAAGACAGCCCAGAATGGAACCAAGAGGCCCCCCAAGGGCTCCCAACACAGACCCAAAAGGGCCATGGGGGGTCCCCGGAAGTGCCAAGCTCCCCAAGACGGCCCAAGAAGGCCCCAGGACGGCCCATGAAGGCGCCAAAACGGCCCACGAGGGCCCCCAAAACACCCCCACGATGTTTCCGAATGCCAACATTCATTGATTTTGCTCCGATGACATTTCACATTGTGACCCAGTCGTTGAGGGTCTCGTGACATGCAGCGAAGATGCCCGACGATGCCCGTACGAGTTGCATATGCATGTTCGTACCGTTACACACATAAAGTTAGATATACATACGCAACAATGTAAGTCGATTGTATACACCTAGACATTCATACGGAACGTGCATGCACGTGCGCGTGTATACATGCATGCGCGCATGTACGCACGGACGCATTCCGCTTGCGTGCAGAACTCAAAGGACCAAGGTGCATGGCGCGCAGCGCCAATGCAGTCTTGCATATATATATACACATACATACATACATACATACATACATACATACATACATACATACATACATACATACATATATATATACATACATACATACATACATACATACATACATACATACATACATACATACATACATACATACATACAAGACTGCAGTGGCGCTTCGCGCCATGCACCTTGGTCCTTGAAGTTTGGTATGCAGGCGGAATATCAGGAAGGTCAAGCCAACAGTTTAGCGATAACTCCTTGTTGCCTTTTCTGGCATCGCCGCTATAATAATGTTTTTCGTTGCCCTTCCTCCATATTTGTTTTCTTCATTTTCGCCATACCCTGCGCATTCTCCCCATTCTCCGCAGCTCTTTTTTGCGGCGGCTCCTCCTTGGAGAGCCTCTGGGGGCCTCACAAAAGTTGTTTCAGGCTTTCTGGAGGCCTTCTGGAGGCCTCCTGGGCGTATTCTGGGGGCCTCTGGGGGCTCCCTCGGGCCACCCTGCCTCCAACCGCGGTCTCCCTGAACGACCGGGTCACGATTTGGAATACTTCGGAGGGTGCCTTGGGGCCATCTTGGGCCGCCATGGGGCTCTCTGAGGGCCATCTTGGACCCGTGTTGTGCCGTTTTGGGCCTCTCTTGGACTGCCTGGAAGCCCTTTCGGATGGTTGTGGGGCGATTTTGGAGCCTCCCAGGCGGCTTCGGAAGCCCAGAAGACCGCCGTCTTGGAGCGTCGGCAAGTCGAAAAGAGGAGAACCCCACAATTCACGAAGAACCAACGGAAATTCAATGATTTGTGCCTCTTGGGGCCTTCTTGGGAGTGCTCTTGGAGGCCTCTTTGGGGCCGTCCTGGAGGCCTCTTGGGCCATCTTGAGGTCACGTCGGTCACTCTTGGAGCGCTCTTGTGCTGTCCTGGGGGTCTCTGGGACGTCTCCGATGACCCCCCTGATCGCCCTAGGTGTGATGGGAAGGCTTGGCACAACGCCCTGCGAGGCCCAGGGGGCCGCTTCGAGGCCCGTCCGGAGGGTCCCACAGCTCCAGATCCCGGGAGTCTGCTTTTTTGGGGGTGGGGGGGGGGTCCCCCCGCCCGGGCTTACAAAATATAGGAAGAGGAATAGGTGTGTGTGTGTGTATACATCTCTCTCTATATATATATATATATATACTCTATGTTATATATATATAGATAGATAGATAGATCCATTTCGCGCTGTTGGCGGGTTGCGTGCATCCCAGCAGCCTGCGCATTTTTTGGCCCATGAATGCGCCAGACAAGTTGCAGGCCCCCGTGGCGATTATCTTTTCAAGTCGGGCGTGTCCCTCTACAGGAGGAACCTTCAAACATAGCAAACAAAATAGTCTGAGGGCGATTGTTCGACAAACTCTTTGATTATTTTTGAATAGTGTTGGATGTGTTTAATGTTTCATCCAAAATCCGACTGTAGGGGGGACATGCCCGACCTAAGATTATCTAGACAGGTTGGATTTCTCTGATCTGGACGCCCGCAACGGGTACGGCAACACTGGACGAGATGCCCAGCAGCAAATGTTGTCCAGAACCGACAGCGGCCGCTGATGGGCAGGCGGCCTTCCGTCTCAGATGGACAAGGACCGCGGCGACGCCCACAACGAGGCATGCTCAGAATGAATGAGAACTGCTGTTGGACTTTGTACGGTAGGTTTGCGTCGTGTCGACCAGCGGCGACCCCAGCGCGGGCGTTCAAGGTTGAACGCCGCCGGCGACCCAGAATCGGTCGATGTTGAACGATCGGACGTTGCGGCAGCGGCCGATCGTTCAAGGTTGAACGATCCAGCGCGGTGTCAGGAACCAACGCCAGGGTCGACACGGCACGGACCTGCAGTACACACTTGTGTCGTACCCGCCGCTTCGGGCGGCCCTAGCTGTGAGGAAGTTGTGGTTTGAAGTTGTTTGGTGTGTTTGTGAAGTTTTTGATGTTTTTTTTGTTTGATTTTTTTTGTTGATGTTTTTTGAAGTTGAATTTTTTGTTCTTTTTTGTGATTGGTCTTGAATTGAATTTTATTTTGTTGGATAGTTGTTAAAGTTTTTTGAAGTGTTTGTGAATTGATTTTTATTGTTTTGTTTGAATGATTTGTTGTTGTTTGTATTTTGATTTTGATGTTGTTTTGTTTTTTTGTTTTTTTTTTGTTGGATTGTTTTTTTTGAAGTTGTAGTATTTGTGTTTTTGTTTGTTGTTTTTTTTTTTTTTTTTTTGTTGAAGTTTGAATGATTGTGCATGTGGTTTTGTTTGAATTTTTTTTTTTGATTTGTTGATGTTTGATTTTTTTTTTTTGTTTTTTGTTTTGAATTTTTGTTGTTGAAGTGGTTGGCCTGATGAGGGGGGCGTCGCTGCCGTTCCTCGGCCACGCGCGGAGGGTGGCACACGGGGAGGGGGAGGGCGTCCTATAAAAGCACCCCTGCTCCTAGGACACCTTTGTCTGTAGGTGCAGGGGCGGCGCCTTGCCTGCAGATGCAGGGCCAGCGCCTGCTTTCAGAAGCAGCCTCTTCCTAGGACGCCTCCCCCTCCAACACCTCCTCCTCAGAGGCCTTTTCTCCCCTCCTCCCCCCCCACAAACACAAGTCAAAGCAAGCGCAAGGATTCAACATAACAAAACAAATGCAAGCACGCAGCAAAAATGAATAAGTTATTAATGCATTCCAGAAATCGATAATAATAGGTAGATCGCATGGAAAATAACCTTCCCCCCTCCCCATGCCCGTTTGTGGCCTCCCACCTCCTCATGTCGCGAAGAAGTAGCCGGCCTCCGCGAGCTCTCTCCAGGCCCCCCTCTTCTCAGGAGGGAAGACGACCCCACAGACACAACGAATCGCCGATTCCCCAGAAGATGTGGAGCATGTAGGAAGTGAAGGGGAAGACGAACATCAAGAAAACATGGAAAACAGAAGGAATGTTGGGATCTGCGTCTATCTATAGCTTATTATTTATCCGTGTGTCCCTGGGCTCCTTCACCCATTCCCCTTCCGCCGCCTCTTCACAAGTAGCGCGGCGCCGAAAATGCGCGCAGGTGGGCCCTGGCGAGCCAGGGGGGCAACTGAGAAGTGGCGGGCTTTCTCAGGAGGCTTGGAAGCCCCCGGGCCTTCTTAGAGGTTTCCCAAGTCTTCCCTGAAGACAACAAACAACTCTCAGAAGGCGCGAGGACTTCTGGGAAGTCTCGCCGCCTTCTGCGAAGGCCTTCTACTTTTCACTTCCCCCCCTCACGCGTCGCCGATTAGGGGCCTCGCCACTTCACCCTCCCCCATGCAGCAAGCACGTTCGCAGAAGTCTAGAGACAAGTTACCCTCATTCTCGAGGGATTGAGGGGGGTCGTGCTGGGAAGATGCTGGTCTGTTCTAAGCGCCAGGGGCCGTTTTTGACAGGGTTCCGAACGGCGGCGGCCAGGAATTACTGGGGCGTGGCCGTTCCCAAGTTGGCAGGGGCGCCGCCAAGGGGACCAATGGCGATGGATGCAAGAGTCCTGCGCAGATCTCCGGAAGCTAGGTGGTTTTGTTATCTTGTCGTAGGAGTGGGGACAACGAGGAGAAGGGACGACGAGGACGACGACAGCGCTGGTGATGCCGGCCACGGCCCTCCGTTTGCATCTGCCGCGGCCCGTAGCGGTGCTAGACGTTTGATCCATGCACGTGCTGCTGCCCCCGACGCAGGCCGCCAGAGAGGGCAGCGCATGGTTAAAAGCCTGGCCTTCTGAGGCTAAGCCTTCAGTGCGACCAACAAGGGACCCAAAGAGAGCCCCGAGACAGTCCCAGAGGGCCCTAAGTCGGCTCAACAGGCCCCCAGATGTGCCACAGACGCTCGAGATTGGTCCATCCTTGGCCCAAACCGGCCCGACTGATCTCCAAGGTTTTCCATGACACCTCCCCAGATGCTTCCCCACGCCTCCCCCGTCTGGAGCTCTGGCGTGAGCCGGGGTAGCTGTGCCCTCTCCTCCGGCGTTCCATGGTTTTGTGACGCAGGCCCCTGGGCCTCTCATCACTTCCCAGCCCGAGAGTCTTTGTGCGTGTGTGAATGTGTGTCAGGTCCGACAGGCGGCCTCCAGAGGCCGTAGCCGTCCAAAGGCTTTTCGCCCCGATCGCTGCCCAGCGGGTAGTTTTTGATCGACCCAGCGCCTGAGAGGGGGCCCCTGGAGATCCCCCTTTTCGTTCGCCCCGAAGGGAAGACCAGGAGGAGGAGGAGGAGGAGGAGGAGGACGAGCGGTGCCAGGAGGCGCTAGGAAAACCAGCTGCGTGAGCTGATTCTCTGACCGACCCTCTGCTATCCTACCCTTTCGCCCCCCCGCCCCCCCCCCCCGGAAGAAGCGCCGCCTCCAGGAGGCGGCTCCTCAGTGGTCTGGACATTGTCCCTGTGACCCGCTCTTCAGCTCGTCAACCCAGGCCGTCTTGCGACGGTCCCGGGGCCCGGCGAGGGCCCCCGAAGGCCGAACGTTGTCCAACCCTTTCCGTCGTGATTCTTGTTTCGACGAGAGGATGTCAGGGCCGAGGGTATGCTCAAGTCGTCACAAGACCGTTTCTTTATCCCCTGGCGATAAATGGCGTGACGAGACGGGGAGGGGTGGAGGGGGCCAGTCGGGTAGCGATTCGCGTCGGCACCGAAGAGTGATTGATTCCCAGACGGCGCCAGCGCGAATCGTGACGTGACCACGGGTCGGGTATAGCAAGGGCCCCAGTAATGGGAGCTTTTAGTGATAGGGCACCAGCGCCAAACGAACATTCAAGAATCGGTAAACCAGGCCTGCCGTAGCTTGTGTTTTCCCAGTGATGGCAGTTCCGGTTAGTGAAATGGGCCCAGCACGCATCACCAAACCTTGTCCACTAAACCCAGTCTTGCCAGTACCCGACCCAGACATCCGGCCGTCTCAATTTTTTCGATGCGTGGTCCTTGGAGGTCTGGACCACTTCCCTAGGGCCAGTTTGTCGTCCTGAGTCGTTTTTTGACGGTCCCCAGGCCCGGCGAGGGCCCCTGGAGGCCGAAAACTGCCAAAAACTGGCCGGTCCAATTGCTCCCAGAGATCCGACGAATTGTTTTTTTCAATACGAGTTCCCCAGAAGTGTCGGCCCATATCCCAGGAAGAGCTTTTCATCCTGAGTCCTGCTTTGACAGTCCGGGGGCCCGGCGAGGGCCCCTCGAGGCTGAGAATTCTGAAAAAAACAGTTTTGATTTTTGGGAATAAGGGTTTTGGGGTGTTGAATTTAGGTTTAGAAAAATGGTAAAAACGTATTAAAACAAATGGGTTTTGGGGTGCGGATCTCTGGGAACGAGGGGGCGGCGCCGGTCACGGGCGACATCGCGGATGCAGTCAACCCGCGTGGTAAGGCTGGGGAACCTTCCCAAGGGTACTCTTGGCGTCCTTCAGGAGGGGGAAAAAAACACACAGACACAATTAATCGTCGATTCCCCAGAAAACATGGGAAAATATGGGGAGTGGGGGGGAAGACAAACACCCAGAAATCATAGAAAAATATTGGGAATCCTGTTATTTGTGTGTATTTATTCGTGTGTCCCAGGGCCCCTTCAATCCTGGCCTCCCCGGCCCATCCTTGGCCACTTTCGCTGGCCGCGCCTCGCTCGAGAAGCTTCGCCATATGGCCCTCCCAGGTCCTTGCCTCCTCATCGCGCATCCTCACAGTCGGCCCTGATTCGTAGGTCGACCCTGCCAGATCAAGGGCACCCTGGTGTCCTCTGCCTCGCCACCCAAATGCCTCCTTACACCCCGATGGGACTGTGGCCCACGGGAGGGTCTTGTGTCCGCTCGCGCGTCCTCTCTAATGCAAGCTCGACTCCATGCTGCGGGCCGGCTGTCGTGGAAGACGGGCTCCGTTTGAGCGCCAATGGAGGCGTGGGGGGCGGGGGAGGAGGAGGAGGAGGAGGAGGAGGAGGAGGAGGAGGAGGAGGAGGAGGAGGAGGAGGAGGAGGAGGAGGAGGAGGAGGGGGAGAAGGTAGAAAGAGGAGGAGGAGGAGGTGGGGGAGGAGGAGGAGGGGAGGAGGGGAGGATGAGGAGGAGGAGGAAGGTCGAGGTGGAGGAGGAAGGAAGGGGAGGAGGTGGAGGGCGAGGCAGGAGGAGGAGGAGGAGGAGGAGGAGGAGGAGGAGGTAGAGGAGGAGGTGGAGGAGGAGGGAGGAGGAGGAAGGAGGAGGAGGAGGAGGAGGAGGGGGGGCCCCTCCGGCCAGCCCAGCGGGGGCGTGGGGGGGGGGGCGTGCCAGGCCGGCCGCGGGCAGCCCCCGCTCCTGCAGCTCCGCCGAGTGCGCGCGCTCCAGCGGCTGGTTCTCGTGCCGCAGCGAGGACCTTTTGACCGCCAGGGGGCCAGCTCACCACCCACCAAACCACCCCAACCCAACCCCGTAGGAGGCGGAGGAGGAGGAGGAGGAGGAGGAGGAGGAGGAGGAGGAGGCGGAGGAGGCGGAGGAGGAGGAGGAGGAGGCGGAGGAGGAGGCGGAGGAGGCGGAGGCGGAGGAGGCGGAGGAGGAGGAGGAGGAGGAGGCGGAGGAGGAGGAGGAGGAGGAGGCGGAGGTGGCGGAGGAGGAGGAGGAGCAGGAGGAGGAGGAGGAGGAGGACTGGCTATGGGTATGGGTGCGGGTTGTCGGACCCTGGGGAACGCTCCCGTTCGAGCGGGGGCCTCCATCCGACAACACGCACCCATAGCCCTCTCCGACACCCCTATGGGTATGGGTGTGTGTTGTTGGTTCGTCAAGGGGCCAGGTGCGCAGGCGCCCTTCGCGTTGGGAGCGAGTCGCGGCGGGAGGCTCTTCCACATCTTCGGCCTCGGGGGCCCCTACACCGGGCCTCGGGACCGTCGAAGGCCGAGCATGGATGAAAAACCGGTCCCGGGGAAGGGGTCCAGACCTCTGGGGGTCGACGTCGTGACACAAACCATGACGCAGGAGGTCCGGGCAATCCGTTACCGAACACTTGGGTAACCATTGTTTGACGAGCGAGCCGTCCACGAGTTCGAAACCTTCGTTGGGATCTCACGAGCTGTCTCTTCGTTACCGAGATTCGACCCCTTCCGGTCGCGACCGGCACTTGGCGTGCTGGAGCGTGTTACCGAACATTTCTGGTCGCGGAAGATTCGGGGCGGGGGCGCTCTTCGGAGGGCGGTCTGCTGTCGGGGTAGTTGCTCCTTTTTCTTGTGTGTTTCCCTCTCCCTCCCTCCTCTGCAGCCCTGGCGCGCCACGGCCAGCGTCCGAGCGGGCCATGTACGGATATCAAATGTCCCCCCTGCCCGCTACACGAGCCTGGGGGGCCCACACTCAGTTGCGTCCTAGTGCGTGACTGTTTTTAACTACTCTTCCTTTTCCATGTGGGATTCGGCTCTCAGCGTTGCTGCCTTTCTTGGGTCCTCCTCGTATCTCTGACTCTTGGAAGGCTCAAGATATCAGCTGTGCAATGAGGTTTGCGGGTGCCATCTGATGCCCAGCCGCTACGCGCAGACCAGATGTGCGGGTGCTTGTGACGACCTCTACTTTGCCACATCGTAGGATTTTCTCGTTTGCCTGGGGAAAATGGCAGGCATACCAGCAAGAGCGCAGGGTGTGCGATCTGTGTGAGGAAGCGAAGTACCAGACCTTCCCACGTGCGTGGCGAATCAGCTGCCCCGTTGGACACCTACACGGAGGGTGGGCTCCGTGCGAATCAACAGCAGGAGGGAAACAAACGCACAGACACAATTCAATTAATCGTCGATTACCCAGAACATGGGAAGAGGGGGTGGAGGACGAAAACAAAACAAGAAAATGTAGGGAGTCGGTTTATTTGTGTGTATAGATTGGTGTGTCCTGGGGCCCCTTTACAACAGTGGCCAGTTCGACCAGTGGTTGTTCGTTGTTTACTACCCGTAGCTTCGCAATACAGACATGGATGCCTGCAGGGGTCTCGCAAAAGGGTGACGGGTTGGGCTCGCAGCGTGGTGCAACAGTGCCGACAGCGCTCCACGGTTGTGGTCGGGATTGAACCACATGTTTCCCTTGGGGTGCGGAAGGTGGGGCAGGCACTTGCGAGGTCTACGCTGGACGACCAGCACGTGGAACCCCGTTCTTCTAGCGTGGTGTCCTTAAGCAGTAAGACGGGCGGTGCGATACCTTCAAGTGATCCCAGACGCGAGGCCGAGAGACCACGCGCCATTGCTGTAGAGAACCGAGTATCAGCGACAGGCGCCTGATGCTTCCCTTGTGGAATCGAAGTGGGACCGCGACGCATTACACAATATGTTGCAGCATGATGGCACATGCGCCGACGGCACGAACGACGCACCGTGGGGGCCGAAACCGATCTCCAATGACCCGGGGAGCCGGATCAATTGATCAAGAGGGAGTAGCGCATTTTCGACATCGAGCATGTGGATATGTTTTTGCAAGAAGCTGACCTACATAACCGCGAAGGATACACCAGTAGTGTGTGGCAGGTTTTTTATGCGATTGGCGCTAAGTGCCGTGACCCGAGACCGTGCCTTCAATGTCCCAGACCACTACAAACCGAGTCTCCACGAGTGGTCCGCCATTCTGCCGGCTTCTGCGAAGGATGGGGGCCTCTTTGCTTTTGGTGGTGGACGACCCCCAGGTGCCCGCGATAACAGAGTTGGAAAAGGCCAGAAGAGGATGAACCAGAACAGCACAATGTCGCTTGGGATGATTGGGTGGGTACCCAGCGACAGTTACGCAAGGCCGCGAGGCGCCGCTTCACGCTCGGCCGTTCTGCGCTTGCGGAGCTGCGGTTTGGGATTTTGCAGCGTGCTTCGTTTCGAATCATCGGCGAATGGCCGTTCGCGGCTCACAGGAGCGAGCGCCAACATATCCAGACGATGAATCGCATGCGCGTGCAGCGCCCAGCATTCACAGAACGCCTTTGGCGAGACGCTGCAGCTCTCCAGTGGGAACCTCGAAAGTGGCGCCAAAGCTATGGGGCTCATTGTTTGTTAGTGTCCGCGTGGGACGGCCTGGCATAGGGCCCCGCGCGTGCACTCCGACTGACCTCGTCTCCAACCACGCGCTTGATGGCACGCCCACCATTGGCCCCAACAGAACGCCCAATTGGCCGCCGAGGTCCACAGCTGGAGACTCAATAAGCTCGGCATCTCGCATCTGCTGGTCAAGGAAGGTGCGGCCAATGCGTCTCCTTCGGCCTCCCACGCCGAGCTTGCGAGGGCCCTCATGCAGGTGGCGACGCCCTCGCAGGATAGGGCTCTCTTCCACCGGCACCGCGAGAGGGCTGCGATGGAAATTAGGGCGGAAGAGAAGGTTGGGCATTTTCGATCACGTCAAGGATCTCGGATGGGGGACGGGAGTTCTCGCGATCGATGCGATCTTTGTTTTCTTAGACCTGTTGAGAGGTGGCGAGGCGCGCTGACCTCGATGCCCGACCACGCGAAGCTCTGCGGCGTCGACGCACATGTTGTCTTGCAAGGGCTGCCAGAGCGACGGCGCGCGGGTTGACGGACGAGGTGCACGACTTTTCGGCGCGAGACTGTCCCGACGTATACACCAGACACTCCTGCTCAGCGCCCGGAACCAAATTGACGTTCGCGGTCGGCTTATGGACTCGAGTTCGATCTTGATTCTGGGGATCACAGTGGGAGGGTGCTGTTCGAAATCCCGAAAAAGAAACGCGCATGCCAGCGATGTCATGCCCAGTGCCCTGCGCTGCCGCGCGTGCTCTTCTGTCAAGGCACGTGCCTGTGCCTGGCGCGGCCACTGCCGAGAGCCTCCGCCCCGGTGGCATGGGGCAATTGACGGGGGGATGTGGGGCGGAGATACGACGACGAGTGAAGCTGCGAGATCTGCGTGGCGACGGATGAGAATGTTTTGGGAGAAGACACGCTCGCTCTGAACGGAGCGGATGGCTTTCAAGGGTGTGCTTCTGTCCGCTGCGCATTCAGGCTTGGAGTTTCGCCAGCCAGGAAGGCAAGACCTTCGGCGGCTGGGCGTCGCCATCATTGGCATCGCGCGATTGTTGGTTCGCGATCGCGGGCCTGTCTTCGCAGGTGATGCACCAGGCGGGGCGCGCCCGAAGTATCGCTCGCTGCCCGAGGCCACTGCGTTGAAGGAAGTTGCGAATGACCAACTCCAGAGCTGAACTGCTTGTCCGAAGGCTTCCCCAGTGGAGACGCTCCGCCGCCTGCCCCCGCAACAGCCGACAGCCCCTGGCCGCGATCTCCGGGGCCATCGACAGCGTTGAGGAGGCCCCGGCTTTCGCGGTCAACTCCTTCGTGGGGACGACGTCGAACCTTTGGGCTCAACAGGCGCAGGAGGACCTCCAGGGCCTCGGGCGCCGAGAAGAGGGGCCCGAGTTCTTGGAGACGCACTCGGTTCGGGAGATCGTTGGGAGCGACGCTGCTTCTAGGGGCCTCGCGAGGTTCAACCCTGAGTTGTTTCTGCTCTGCGAGGGGCCCCAAGAGGCTCATCACTTCTCCCGCCAGATGCAGGATCCAACGAGACTCTTGCATGCGAGCTGCCTAGAGATGGCCCCGACGGCCTGCGGTCAGATTGTTTCTGCGCTGCTGGCGCTCTACGGGCTCATGGATGTCAACGCCCCTCACGCAAACTACGAGTGCCCGCGCATCTTTTGGCGGTCACCAAGCACTGTCTGCATTGTGCGTCGTCTTTCAAGGGCGCGGCGACGGCAGAGTCGACGCGTGGCTCGATCGGCGAGGCAGGTGTCTCTGCGACTGGAGCCCGTAGGCGACGGAGCCTGTCTCCCGTTCGGACCTGCGCTGCCCCTTCTGCCCCGACATCGAGGCCGTGCCCGAGTGCTCCTCTGATGGCGGGCCACCCAGCTCTGCGCGCGCCTCGCCGTGTGAGCCCTTGGCAGATATCCTAGGGGCGCCTCCGAAGCGTTCGCGCCCCTCCTGCTCCTGACCCAGTTGGTCTACTACGAGACGCCGCCCGATCGACCTGGCCCAGCGCGCCCCCAGCGCAGACGCGGGCGAGCGCGCCCGGGCGAGCGCGCCGGAGCGCGCGCGGTCGAGGGGCGGAGAGGGAGAGCGCGGAGCCCCGCGCCGGGGGGGGCGCCCCGGGGCTCGAGGCCCGCCGTCGCCCACGGCAGGGGGCGAGGCCCTGGGCCCGGCGCGCCGCCGCAGCGTCGTCAGTCCACAGGCAACGCCGGTTCGGTTCTCTCCAGGGCCTCCGGCGGCGCCGACAACGCCCACGGACTCCTTCCTCCTCCTCCTCCTCCCTCCTCCTCCTCCTCCTCCTCCTCCTCCTCCTCCTCCTCCTCCTCCGCCTCCTCCTCCTCCTCCCAGGGTCTTCGGCGGCGCCGGCAACGCCCACGGACTCCAGAGAACCGGCTCCGTGCCGCTTCAGCGCGCCCCGATGCCGATCGAGTTGGCCCAGGCGCTCATTCCCGCGGTCAGGCGACCATCCCTTCCCAAAAGCACAGAGGATGGCAGCGCTGGGGTCGACGACCTCTGCGACTGCGCATCTGAAGGCGGACCGCGAGGTATGTCAAGCGGCGCAGCTTACAGGCCGTTATTTTACGAAGGAGGCGCAGCGTTTGCGCAAACGGAACCGACGAGCTCTACGAGAAGGGCTACGAGTCGAGGCCCTCGAGAAGTTGGGAGGGCCGTGCCCCCCGCGCCTGTGCCTGGCGCTCGTCGGAGCGTTGCCGCAGCAGGGCGACAAGGTGGGGGCGCAGACGGCTGCCTCCATCAAGGAGTATGTGGATCGAGTCCGAGGCAAAGCGGGGTTGACCAACGATGCCCTCGCGAGCCAAGCGAAGTATTGTCGAGTGTGCTACACCAACGATGGTGCCCCGCGATGAAGTTTCTCCTGGAGGCCAGCGGCGCGGGAGTTCAGACGGCGGCGTTCGCCGCCCTTGTCCAGTTGGGCGCGAGCATCGAGAAGGGCACCCCGCCCAAGTCCGACCAGGAGCGTCCCATGCCGTTGGCCGGTTTTGTAGAAGGCTGTGCGGCCTGGCCCCAGGGATATTTCCGTTCTGGGTTAGCCGATGGCGCACTTGAGCCCCCCCCCGTGCGATTGCACCGCTAACAGTAGCGCGTTCTAGGCCCTTCATCTGGTTTGGGTTTTTGTTGGGCGCCCCACGACTGACTCGAGGACCTGCAAAGCTCCGCCGCCGCCTCCTCCTGTTTTTCCTCCTCCTCCCCCCATTCACTTCCTCCTCTTCCTCCTCCTCATCTTCCTCCTCCTCCTCCTCGTCCTCCTCCTCCTCCTCCTCCTTCTCCTCTTCCTCCTCCTCCTCCTCCTCCTCCTCCTCCTCCTCCTCCTCCCTCTCCTCCTCTTCCTCCTCCTCCTCCTCCTCCTCCTCCTCCTCCTCCTCCTCCTCCTCCTCCTTCTCCTCCTCCTCCTCCTCCCCCCCTCCATGCACGGCAGCGTCGTATCATCGCACGCGCTTGCGTGCGACGGCGGCCGGGAACGATCATCAGCGGCGTGCTTTCCTTTAGATCTGGGTCCCGGCCTCCCAAGTGGGGTCCAGATAGGTGGGGTCGGAGGGTCGCGCTGCACTTCCGATGCATCAGCAATCCGGCTCGTCGCGGATCCCGGTTTTCTCCACACCGGCGTTGCCAATGCATCGCCGACGTCGGCGAAGCATCGCCGAAAGATCGCCGATGAATCGGCCATGTATCGGCCATGCGGCGCGATCTTCCGACCCTATCGATCAAGATTCCATTTGGGGCGCTTTTGGTGGGGGCTCTCGTCGGAGGGCGTTCTGCTCAGAGGAGGACCATGTACCGTAACCGCTGCCCCTGCCTCGTTTTCGCCCTTTGGAGCCTCCTGGGAGGCCCTCGGCGCAATGGCTGGATTCGCATCGGCATCCTGGCCACAACGCACCCCATCAGAGGTCCGGGGAGCAGCTCGGACCCCGGCCGGGCGTGTGGGTGGGGGGGGCGCTCGTTGGCGGGCGGTCGGATCCGACCTCTCGATGTGATGCTGAGTGGCCCTGCATTGGGATGGCGGCGGGGTTGCCAAGAGGAACGCTGAGTCGGGCTGTACAGTGAGCGGCTTGAATAAGGAACACTTACTTTTCAGAAGGGGCTCGGTCGTTCCTTAGGTTTGCATGCGTTATTTACAGTTCCTTATGCGTTATTTGTTATTAATCGTTCCTTATGTGTTATTCCTTGGGATAAAAAAAGGGGCTTCGTTCCTTATTTATCGATCCTTAGGTCAGGCCGATGACTGTATCTGGCCTGAGTTGGATCAGAAGTGGGTGGCATGGCAAGTACCCTATGCGGCTTAAGGGGGTACTGATCTGATCTCAGTGGGCGGAGCCCACTTCGCGAAGGTATCCGATCACACTGAGCTGTGTGGGGGACATGCAACCCACTTCTAAGCTATGGTAGGTCAGGTATGACCACCTTCGCATCCGCATCCGCTTCAAGCCCTCGATTCCCCGAGCAACCCCCGCGGTCGTCTCAGTGATCCTACAGGAGGCGGCCCAGCCCGTGTGGAGTTGGCGATGGTGGCGGTGGCTTTTGCTCTCTTGCTTATGGTTCCTGCCCATCGGGCAGGGGGGTCAGGCAGGCATAGGGTCCCTGACATCCTCGCGTTACAAAAGAATTGCGACTTCAGTTTTCGTGCAGGTGTTCAGCCTCGTGGGGGGGTCCAGACCTCTGGAAGCCTCTGGGGGGGGGCTCGCCTTGGAGGGCATTTTGCTGTAGGCCCAGGTAAGTTGACTTGCATGCCGGTTCCCCCGCCCCCCCGTCCCGCAGAGAAGTGAAGGGCGTAGATGAGATTCGGTCCCAACATGTCTGCTGACATGGCCCGCAAGGGCTCTTCCTCGTCCTCCTCCCTCCTCCCTCGTCCTCTTTCTCCCAAACTCGGCATCGTCGTCGCCGAATTCTCCCGAATTCTCCTCCTCCTCCTCCTCCTCCTCCTCCTCCTCCTCCTCCTCCTCCTCCTCCCTCCTTCTCCCCCCTCCACCCCCTCCACGCTACTGCCTGCGAAGCCGGCCGGGAGCGACCATCAGAGGCGTGTTTTCCATTCATGTTGGATCCATGCCGCCCAGATGGGTTCCGAGTAGTTGGGGTCGGAGGGTCCCGCCGCATCGCCGATGAATCGGCGATGAGGCTCGATGTGGAGCCCGAATCTATGCACGCCGACAGCGCCGATGCATCGCCGATTGCGCTGGTGCATCGGCGATGCATCGGCGATGTATCGGCGATGCGGCGCGATCCTCCGACCCCATCTACTCCGACCCCACCTGGGATGCCTCTGGTGCTTGATGGAGCTGTGCACCGACCAGAAATCCAGAGAAAAGGCATTCAAGTTCGTGGTGTCGAGATGTTGCTTCAGAATGGCAAGAATCGGGGCTGGACCCTGGGCGGTTTATCGAAGATTCTTGTTTGCAGAACTTCGTATCTCTGGGCATGGGCAGCCGTTTAAGAAATGGCCTTCGAGTGAAGTCCAGTTGCTTAGCTGGGAACTTCCTCAACTTCAAGCGTACTGTAGACTCAGGCAGGCTTCCTCGCATGCAGGCCTTACAAGACGGGTGGCGAGGCTTCCAGGAGGGCTTTGGGCTTCTCGGTGGGCCGCGGGCGCTTCCGAGAAGGCTTCTCAGGCGCCAGATGCCAATACATATGTAATGATGCAGCGTGCTGCTCGTTTATGTTTGCGGCACTTGGGGCTTGGAAATTCCCGCCATATTACTGTTATTGTTTAGGTTTTAGTTGGTTGCTTGCAGCATTAATTGGTTCGCCTGGTTCATCTCATCCACCTCCACCTTCCTCTCACGCACCCTCCCCCTACTCCTTACCCCCCCTCCATTCTCCCTCCCTCCCTTTCTCCCTCCCCCTCCCTGCCCTCCTTCCTCCTCCACCTGCTGCTGCTACTTCGTTCTCGTCCTGCTCCTCCTCCTCCTCCTCCTCATCCGTCGGGCTGCGTCTCCTGTGGGGAACCTGAGTTGTTTGGCAGGGACTGAGCTTGCACTCGGAAGTCCCGCCAGTCTGAGTGTCGTGAATTCCTCCTCCGCATCCCCGCTCCTCCTCCTCCTCCTCCTTCTCCTCCTCCTTCTCCTTCGTCTCCTCCTCCTCCACCTCCTCCTCCTCCTCCTGAGACTCCCTTACCATAGTTGACCCTGAAGTACAAGATTGACATCAGTTCCAGGGATGTGGAGGGCGGGCCGCTTCCAACAGGTGGCTCTCGTGTTGGCGCCGCGCACATTCGTTCTACACAAAGTACCAGAGCTTCACTGATTGAGGGCGGGTTGATTTAGAACTGTGGTCATTATTTTAGCACCGTGCACGTTCGCCATACCCTTGCAACAACTTCAAGGACTGAGAACGGGTGGTTTTCAGAATGTGGTTCTCGCCTTAGCGCCGCGCACATGCGTCTTCAACATTTGCACGAGTTTCACGGATTCAGGGCGGTTGGATTTCAAAATGCGGTTCTCGCTTCAGTGCTTGGCACATTCGTTTCAACAGTTCACAAGAATGTCATTGGTTCTCATGGTTACCGTTGCAGAAATGAGGTGTGGGAGCGATTCAGGATTGTCGGGGCTTAACAGTTCCGTTGGTTCGCGGTGTTGCAATCCCAGGAATGGTGCTCTTGGCGCGGTTCTGGATCGTCAAGGTGCAACAGTCATGGCGATTCGTGGCGTTGAAGTCCTGAGACTGGAGTTCTGTCACCGTTCAAGATTTTCACACGGTTGCCCCCCAATGGGGCATTTCTTTCAGTGGAAATGAACTCTTGCAGGGGCGTATGAGGAGGGAGTTTGGAAGAGAATGTAGTCTAGCATCGTTGATGATTCTTAGGCTTACGTTGGTCCTCGTCCGTCTCCTGCCGTTATTTTTGTGTGCGCAATCTCGCGACCGTTTGGTTTAGGAGGTTTGGTGGGCTGCACACGGTTCTTGGAGGTGTAGGGGGTCTCGACTTCCACAAGGTAGATTTCGAATTTGGTATTCCACGAGGTGTCGGGGTTGTTGGTGGGTCCTGCGGGCTCAGGGTTTAGCGGCCCTGGGGGGTTCAGGAGTGATTGGGAGGAAGCAGGGAAAGGCGTCTGGTGGCCTCACCTAGCATCGCGCAAGCATCATGGAAACTCGAGGAGGTAAGGTTGTGGTTCATGGGTCCTGGAGCCTCTAGGGATGCTATGGAATTCGCATTCATCTCACTGCCATGTGTCATCCCTACTACCCAAGCGCAGTCCCAGGGGTTCGCTCTACGGTAACCCCCGAGTTTGCTCTGACAGTCTCCACCCGGCTTACTTGCGAGTGGGAGATACCGTTTGTTGGGGCGTGTTGCCTTGAGAAGTCAGTGGAGGTTGAGAGGAGGCAGTGGAGGTTGGGTGGGGGTCGGATTGGTGGGTGTGACGTCTGAGGGCCCATGACAGATCATCCTCCTCCTGCCAGCTCTCCTTCTCCTGCTCACTGCTTCTTCTTGATGTTCTTCCAAAACGAGCTCCAGCTCCCGACTCCCACTGTCGGAAACTGGAACATCTACATTACCAGTGGCGGACTTTTCTTCAATCCCAGGACCTTCTGAGGGTCGGGGACGACGTCGAGGTGGTGTGGTGCACACTTAGTTCGTCCGCTTCATGGGAAAATAACGGAAGCTAGATACACCAGCATCTTGTATACACCAGGATCTTCTTTCTTGTGCGATTTTCGGTGCAGGGCCGGAAACAGAGTCGGTGTACGGCAGGTTCGCGTCGTGTGGGCCGGCGGCCACCCCGCCGCGGGCGTTCAACATTCAACGCCGCCAGCGACCCAGAATCGGTCGATGTTGAACGATCTGACGTTTCGGTCCCCGGGGTGTCAGAAAGCATCGCCGAAGTCGGCACGACAGGAACTTGCTGTAGAGAGTTCGGCTCCCTGCACTGCGAGTCAGACGTTGCTCCGTGCCGCTGCCGAGGGCGAGGAGGCACGCCTCGTCCATCCGCCTGGCTCCCGCGTGCCCGTCTCGTGTGCGTCATGTGAGAGTCACCCCTTGGCCCGCCGCGCAGTGACCCTCGGAAAACAGCGAGGGGGAAAAGAAGGAGGAGAACGAGGAGGAGGAGGAGGAGAACGAGGAGGAGGAGGAGGAGGAGGAGGAGGAGGAGGAGGGAGAGGAGGAGGAGGAGGAGGAGGAGGACGGGGAGAAGGAGGAGGAGTCCCAGAAAGAGAAGGAGGAGGACTAGGAGGAGGAGAATAAGGAAGAGGAGGAGGAGGAGGAGGAGGAAGAGGCAGAGGACGAGGAGGAGGAGGAGGAGGAGGAGGAGGAGGAGGAATGACGAGAGGATGAGCAGACGGAGGAACTTCGGCCAGGATTACGAGGAGTCTTGGGGGGAGGGGAATGGGATGGATCAGGGTGAGGAGAGAGACAGGGGGGGGGGGGCAGGAGGAGGAATTACGAGAGGAGGTGTTGAGAATGAGCATCGGCAGGATGGAGCCGTGCGAGGAAGAGGATGGGACCGATCAGGCGAAGGAGGAGGAGGAGGAGGAGGAGGAGGAGGAGAGGAGACGGGGAGGAGAAAAGGGGAGGGGAGGGGAGGAGGAGGAGGAGGAGGAGGAGGAGAGGAGGAGGAGGAGGAGGAGGAGGGAGGAGGAGGAGGAGGATGAGGAGGAGGAGGAGGAGGAGGCGGAGGAGGAGGAGGAGGAGGGGGACGGGGAGGGGGAGGGGGAGGAGTAGAGAGGGGGGGGGGGGGATCCGAGGAGAGGGGGGGGGTGGGGCGAGATCGAGTTGCAGCAGGGCGATCCTGCGTGCCGTTGCAGCACCGCCAAAGTGACGAGCACTGCAGGCGGGCGCTGCGCTTGCCGCCCCGTCCGCAGGCACTCGCCGGAGGGAGGCCGCCATGTGCTCACCGGGAGGAGGGGAAGGGGGACCCGGCGGAGCCCGGGCGTCGGTCCTTGCGTGAGGCCCGGCACGGGCGGGCGGGCGCGGGGGCGGGCAGGGCGACAGCGCGGCCATGGAGGCTACGGGGAGGCGGCCACCAGGCATCAGTTTGTCGATCTCAGGGGAACAAGAAGTGGCATAAGAAGTGGCATAAGCATAACAACTCGGAGGTCCGCGCGGACTTCTTGCATCCGCGCTGGACCCCCCTCCCTGGCGCGCGGAGCGGCCAGGGGCGGCGCCGGAGGCGCCGCCGGGGGGCCCCAGCGCCGATCCGAGAAATCCGCGCGGACCTCCGAGTTTTTATGTTTATGCCACTTTTTGTTCCCCTAGATCTAGCTTGTTGCGCGTAGCCTCCGCCGCCTGCAGTGCGGTGGGGGCGTTCGTGAGGGAACGTGCCCAGGAGGCTTCAGACCCTGGAAGGTTCCTGCTCTGGTGAGGGCGGCGGTGACATCCGTGGCCACTCCACGATTGGCGTTCCACCGGCTTCCAGACCCTGGATTCCTTACCGAAGGTGTCCTTATCCAATGCCTTCACCGTGGGGGAGGGGACAGCGAATCCCCAGGGACAGACTCGGGGAGCTGGCGGAGCTTTTGCGCGCTGCCCTGGCGATGAGGCGTCCTGCGCCCGGCTTCCCGTAGCCTCTTCTGGTCGAGTCATCAGTCGCGTTGCCGGGACAGCTTGCTGCGGCAATGTACAGGTGTGGAATTTGCAATGTCATCTCGCGTGACCTCAGGGAGCACGACAAGCATTTGAGCGGGAAGCGCCACAAGCGCAATTTCAGTCTTGCTGCGGCTGCGGGAGACGGGGCACGGGCCCGCACTGAACACGCACATGGTGTTCATGCTCACTCGGCGGGATCGCATGGAGCTAAGCGGCAGCGGCAGCGAGCCAGAGACTTGGCCAGCGTGGATGCCGCCATGGAGCGACTAGCGGCAGATGCGTCCGTTGAGACAGAGGCATTATTGTTTGGAATGTTGACTGGTGGTGGTCCTTCTCCTGGGGACTCTGGTGAGAGTGCGAACACTGCTCCACCCCAGTCTGAATGTGATGCCGCGGTTGGTCGCAGATTGCAGCATGATGAGTCTTCCCCGGCAGTCGCACCCATGTCATCTGAGCAGGTATCTGCCGTAAAGACTCACCTCGAGAGCAGGGGCGGAGCCGACAGGATCACCCGCGTCGGCTCCAAGTTCGGGCTGCGCAAAATGCAGCTGGCTGGGCATTTTCACATCGTATGGGTAGAGGCCTCCTCGGAGCACTTCGTGAGTCTGTCCGCCTCCTTGCCCCAGGCGCCCGCGCATCCTCCGGAGGCCGACGGTGAGGCCGGTGAGGAAGCCGAGGACCTGGACGGCGAGCCCCTGCTCGAGAGCGAGCTCATCGCGGCCGTCCGCGAGCAGCGCATGCTTGAGGAGCTGGCACAGCTGCACACGACGGCGGGCCAGGGGCCGGCACGCGCGGGCAGCCGCCCCCCGGGCCGCGTGGGCCTCCGCGGCGTCGGCTCGGAGTGAGGACGCCCGGCGTCGGTCGCGCGGCCGTTCGACGGAGGTCGTCTGCGCTCGGAGCGGCAGCGGCGGGGGGCGGAGTGGCGCGCAGGTGCCCCTTCACGGCCTCGCAGCGGGCGGCGGGCACGGCGATGCCGAGCGGGCTGCTCGGAGCGTGCTGGCCTCGGGGGCCACGGATCGGGGGTTGAGGACAGATCGGGGGATGCGTCGACCCGCCATCGCCCATGGGTCGCCGAGAGGCGCCCGATAGCCCCGACCTGCCCGGGAACAGGGGTGCGGATTCGCTCTCGGGGTTGCTTGCCGATCTATAGGGCAACGAACAATGACATAAAAACATGACAGCTCGGAGGTCCGCGCGGATTTCTTGCATTCGCGCTGGACCCCCCTCCCTGGCGCGCGGAGCGCGCCAGGGGCGGCGCCGGAGGCGCCGCCGGGGGGCCCCAGCGCCGATCCGAGAAATCCGTGCGGATCTCCGAGTTATTATGTTTATGTCATTGTTCGTTTCCCTAGATCTATCGGCGATGTATCTTCGATTCCTGGTCGATGCATCCCCCCCCTATGCCGGTCCCCCCTATCGTTGCCCCTCACGGCAGCACTTCAGCATCGGCGGCATGGCCAAGGCGGAGGACGCGCAGATTCCCCGCATGGCCTCGCAGCGACGGCGGGCATCGCGATCTTGCCGCCTCTGTGAATGTAAGTCGGGCATGTCCCTCTAAAGGGGGAAAATCCCAATAGCCAAAAAGTAGTCAGGGGACGATGTGTTGGGTATCTGTGAATATTTTCAAGTCCTTTCTGATTTGTTTGACTTTTCCTTCAAAAATCCGCCTGAAGGGGGGACCTGCCCGACCTACATGTAGATTGAGCTTCTCCAGGAGTGCAGGCAGCACCTCCGTAGCGGCCTGGCCCGTGCAGCACAAGCGCGGCAGCATCCAGGTGGCAAGGTCTCGAGCTCTGGGGTTTGATCGGAGGATGAAAAAGGTACCCTTAACCGCTGCCCTTCGACCGTTCACCTCGTTGTGGGCCTTCTGGGAGGCCCTCGCCGCCACCGCTGGATTCGCCTCGAAGCGCTGGTCAAAACGCACCCGGGAGAAGTCCGGGGAGTAGCGGCATCGGTTTTTTGGATTCCCCAGGAAGTAGAAGCCGGGTACATGGGCACTGGCGGTGCCTTTGCGGCGTGCCTTGTGCATAGTGTTCTTGCGATGTCACGCCTGAGAGCAGCGATCATACCAAGTCAGGGATGAGGTTGTCGTGCGCGCGCACGCGTCGAGTGAGTGAGAGTGATCGTTTGTGTGTGTGTGTTTGGGTGTGGGGTTATACCTGCTCGGTCGTGACACCTCATCGCCGGAGGAGGAACAAGTGTGTGAGTGTACGTACGCATGCCGATCGCGTACCGCTTGAGAATACATGAAACGAGACGGCAAACAGGGAACACGAGGGCATAACGCACATATTGTAGGACACCAAGGAGCATCACCATTCGTATACATGAACGCTACGCTGGCGAAGGCACGGCAACCACGTAGATCATGCAGCAAGCTAAAGTTGAACACTACTACGGGGAGGGAAGCTTGCCAACCCTCATATCGTTGGCGACGCGGAGGTTGAGGATATATCGTGCCGTCTCGTGTCGCTTTACATTTGCGATCTTGAGCGGGGTGACTACAGCTACCATGACGGGCATTCTGGCAGAATTTGAATTTGTTTTTGTCTTGTCGATGCTTGGCACGGCGGAGGAGGAGGGGGGAGGAGGAGGAGGGAGGAAGAGGCGGGGGGAGGGGAGGGAGGAGGAGGGGAGGGAGGAGAGGAGGGGGGGGAGGAGGAGGAAGAGGAGGAGGGAGCAGGGAGGAGGGAGGAGAGAGGAGGAGGGAGGAGAGAGGGGAGGGGGAGAGGGAGAGGAGGAAGAGGAGGAGGAGAGGGGAGGGAGGTAGGAGGAGGGAGGGGGAGGATGAGGAGGATGGAGGGAGGGGGGGGAGGAGGAGGAGGAGGATAGACGAGGATGAAGAGGGGCAGGAGGAGGGCCCGTCCCTTCAGAGATCGGCTCCTGGACACGGAAGAGGCTAGAAACAGAGCCGGGAGCCTCCACTCTCGATCGTCGGACCTCGAGAGCATCGACCGGGGAGCGTCGATCTGCGAGCCTCGATCGTCGAGTCCCGAACCTCGATCGTGGAGCCCCTTCTATCGGGGCTCCTTTTGATCCGACCGATCCGATATGGGAGGAGGAGGAGGAGGAGGAGGAGGAGGAGGAGGAGGAGGAGGAGTCTGTTTGCCAGCCCGATCAGATCCGGTTCCGGTCTGCCGACCCTTCGACTCCGGCGTTGTGGTGGGCCTTGGATTTTTTGGTTCCGTGCCGGTGGGCCCCGATCCGACGCCCGCTCCACGTGAGCCGAGCTTCGGATCGGTGCTGCCTGATCTCGGAGAGGCGGGCTGTCTCGAGATAGGGGTCGCGATGGCGGTGGTGGCGGCGGTTTTCTTCTTGCTTGCCCTCTTCCCGGGGGGGGGGGAGGCAGGCCTTGGAGGAGCACGCATCGCTCCCGAGCGCCCTCACGGGCTGTCAGAGCGTCCCAGGGCGCTCTGGACCTGGCCGCGGCCAGTTCTGGGCGACGCCTGGGCGCACTGCCCAGAGGTCGGCTCCCCCCTCCCACCGATGGATTCTCGGTGACGGCGGTCCCCTGTTTCTCTGGGAGGAGGGGCGACGCCGGATCGAGGCGGTCGTGGGCGCTTCGATCCGATCCGATCCGACTTCCCGGTTCGATGCTGACCTGCCCAGCCCCGCTGCCCGACGGCGGCTGGCGGGCCCCCCCCCCCCCCAGCAGGAGTCTGTCCTCTCGGAGCTGTCCGCGGGGACGCCCAGGAGACGGCCCCTCTCGCCTTCCGAGTTTCGGCCCCCTCCCTCCTCCCCCCCTGCCTCCCTCCTCCTGCCTCCCTTCCCGCCTCCTCTCATCCGTCCCTCCTCCTTCCCTCTTCCCCTCCTTCCTCCTCCCCCTCTCCTCCTCCTCCTCCTCCTCCTTCTCCTTCTCTTCCCCTTCCTCCTCCGCTGGCGAAGCGCGGGCGGCTCCCGTGTGAGTCACCCTCGGAGCAACGGGCAGATCGCAGGGTGGGTCTCAGTGGACTGCGCACAGGCCGTGGGCGGGCGGTCGGTGGATCGCGGGCGGGTCCCGATGGGTCGGTGGCCGCGGGCAGGTCGCGGGCGGGGCGCAGGCGGGTCGCGAGCGGGGACAGGTCGCAGTCGAGGCGTGGGCGGGCGCAGGGGTCGCTTTGGAGCCCGATAGAGTTCGGTACCGTCGTCGATCGCGTCTGAGGCAGCAGATGGCGCAGACGGTTGGTGCACCACGATGAAGGGTTATGGAACGCCCAATCCCAGGGCGAGCACGTAGCACCTCGCAATTGCGGATAAGAGTCAGGGGGCGGGTGGGTGGGTCGCGGGGTGGGTCGCGGGGTGGGTGAGTCGCTTGAGGAACGACGAAAACAACAATCAGTTTCATATTGTTCGCTCTTACTGGCACGCGTGTCTTGCATTCCGTATACCCCAACCCTCGATACCCGCTCTTTTCGTCTTCGATTGCACCCCCTTTCGGGGGGAATCTCTTCCTTGTCGGCCACTGATTGAAATGCGAAGAAGTCTCGAGCGAGAGCGCCGTTCCTGAGTTCGGGGGCCTCTCTGGCCAGGGGCTCTCGGAATACTATCGAACGGGAGCCCTTGTCGCCGTGTCAGGGCCTTCACCAACTTGCCTGAATTATGGGAAGGTCTCGAGCGAAAGCGCCGTTCCTGAGTCTGGGGCCTTCTTGGCCAGGGGTCTCGGAGTAAACCGTGAGGAAGTATCGAGCAGGAGCCTTTGTCGTCGTGGCTGGGCCTCCGCCAACTTAATGGACTTGCGATGAAAGTCTCGAGCGAGAGCGCCGTTCCTGAGTTCGGGGGCCTCTCTGGCCAGGGTGTCTCGGTGTAAATTGTGAGGAACTATCGAGCGGGAGCCATCGTTGTCGTAGCTGGGCCTGCAAGGGCCCACATTTAGGCTCAAGCCAACGCTCGAGCGGGAGCCTCGTTTTCAGAGAAGATGTAGCCGGCGTCGAGGCGAGACCGCGCGGAACGGCTTCCGGAGATCAACAACAATTACTCTTCAGGAATGAGTATTCGTTGACAACAACAACAACAAGAACCCGCGCAGCGGAATCACATGTCAACCGCGCACCCAGGGACAATGAATGACCGTTCGGCCGCCTCACTCTGAAAAACTAATCTCTTGGGGGGCTGAGCCATGCTGTACCCCTTACCACCGCTGTTGCCGATACTGCCAGCTGCGAGATGATATCGTTTGTTGTTTCAGGTTCTTTCAGCGCACATGTGTACCGGCAGGACTTGGCAATCGCAGCGGTCCCCTGTGAGCCCGCACGTGTGGTTCAACGATGCCGTCAACGTGGTGCTGCGCTGATATGTCTTGTTTCGAGGTTGTGTAGTTGTTTGTGCTAGCCCTTATTGAGAGCGTTCCCAATGCTCAGGTAAGGCACTGACCTGCATCGGCAAGATCGCTTTGCCACGTGTCGCCTTGAGCTCGATAGTTGTGTGTAACGAAAAGAGAGAGAGAGAGAGAGAGAGAGAGAGAACTAGGGAGAGAGAGGGACAGAGCACGACCACGTTTTTTCGGATTTGGGGCCTTGGTAGGAAGCTTAATTGAAAGTAATAGATGCAGGGACCTGGCAGCATGTCGAAGCACATGTTGCGTCTTCGTCAAGTGTGTATGTGTGTGTGTTCTTGACATGGGTGGTCCATTTGGCTACATGATGAAGGTGTACAGGTCACACGCGGGGGTACATATGCGTCACTATGAAAACCAGGTATAGTGTTGCACGCAAGCCGCCATATTCTTCCACACGCTTACTCACGCAACGCGGTGGAGCATACGCAGTGCGATCGCATAGCGCGCTGTTGTGTGTTGCCTGTTGCCATGTACATTCTTCCGATGCGTGTTGGTGATGCACTTGCAGCGCCTTGCTCACGACAATCATCTCGCATGTGCGGTCGGCATCTCTTTTCCACCTGTCGCAGCGTTGGAGAATCTGACATGTCTCTGACTACGCGTGTCAGGGCGTAGAGGATGCTTATAAAATCATGTGGGGTCTGCCAGCTGCCCGATTCCATAACATCGCCGATGGTCCAGAGTTGGAGTTCAGACCCAGACATCAATTTTCCAGACACGGGCCCCCGACCTCTCGATCACTTTCCCTGGAACGGGATTCTATGCCGAGTCGTTCTTGTGTCGGCCCCAAGGCCCGGTAAGGGCCCCGCGAGGCCGCAAACGATGGAGCACTTCCGTCTTGATTTTTTTCGAGACGTTAGGATGTCTGGAGAGAGACGTGGCAAGTCTCCTTCCCTCCTCCTCCTCCTCCTCCCGAACCTGTGTACCCCATATTCTCCCTCCTCCTCCTCCTTCCCCTCCCCCTCCTCCCCCTCCTCCCTCCTCCCTCCCTCTTCCTCCTATCCCCCCTCCTCCCTCCTCCTCTCCTTCCTTCGCTCCTCCTCCTCCTCCTCCTCCTCCTTCTCCCAAACGGGTGCACCCCATCTCCGTCCTCCTCCCCCTCCGATCCTTCCTTCCTCCCCCTCCTCCTTCGTCCCTCCCGCCTCCTCCCCCTCACCCCTCCTCCCTCCTCCTCAACAGACATACAGAACGGAGCTTGTTGCTTCGTGGAAGAAAGAACACAGAGCGAGACGTCAAGGAATGAAATACTTACGCCTGGCTGGCGCAGCGGCAAAATGAGAGGCGTGAAGAGATAGAAACATACAAGGGCACAGAGTATGCGCCAGCCAGGCTGTGAAGTTCCTCTCCTTCGCACCCCCTCACCTGGTTATCTACCACCGCTCCCCCTCCCACTCCTCCCCCCCTCCCTCCTACATCCTCCAATCCCCCCCCTGCCTCCTCCTCTCTTTCAATCCTCCTCCTCCCTCCTCCTCCTCCTCCTCCTCCTCCTCCCTCCTCCTCCTCCTCCCCCTCCTCCTCCTCGAATGGGTGCACCCTACCTTCTTCCTCCTTTCCCTCCTCCCTCCTCCCTTCTTCTCTCCCTCCCTCATCCCTCCTCCTCTTCTTCCTTCTTTCTTTAACGTTGACCAGACGTAATAAACGTTGATCAGACGTAAAGGACTGTGCATTTGGCGTCGAAGCAGAACACAGTGCGAGGCATCAAGGAAGAATAATTACGACTGGCTGGCGCAACGGCAAAATGAGAGGCGTGAAGAGACGGAAGAAACCGTTGGCCCGCAAGGGCACAGAGTATGCGCCAGCCAAGCGGTGAAGTCCCTCTCCTTCGCACCCCCTCACCTGCTCATCTCCCCCCCTCCCCCTTCCCCTCCTCCCCCTCCTCACCCTCCTCCCTCGTCCCTCCTCCTGCCTCCTCCTCTCTGTTCTTCGCTCCGCCTCCTCCTCCTCCTTCTCCTCCTCCCGAATGGGTGCACCCCATCTCCTTCCTCATTCCCCCCCTCCCACTCCTTCCCCTCCTCCCTCCTCCTGCCTCCCTCCTCCCTCCTCTCCCTCCCCCCTCCTCCTTCCTCCCTTCTCCTTTTCGTTCTCTTTTTAACGTTGATCTGACGTGTAATGAACTGAGCATTTGGCGTATTTTTGTTTATTGCTTATGTTATATAAAAACAGTGCGAGGCATCGATAAATACAATGCTTACGCCTGGCTGGCGCAGCGGCAAAGTGAGAGGCGTGAAGAGATGGAAAAACCCGTGGGCCCGCAAGGGCACAGAGTATGCGCCAGCCAGGCTGTGAAGTTCCTCTCCTTCGCACCCCCTCACCTGCTCATCTACCCCAAGCCCTCCCAGGTCAAGGCCCTCACCGCGGGACAGTGCTGCAGTTAATGAAAATGCCCTCACCGAGGGATTCTGTATAAATATGTCGACAACGCTCATCCCAACTCTGTTATGCTAGTTCCTAAACTATACATCTCCCGCTACGCCTAGGGTACCACGACTCATGGCAAACAAATGGCTTTCCATGCAGGCAGATCAACTGAGAGATGCCTACTGCATAGTCTGACTTGGTGGCCACTTGCCTCACGTATCAGCAACAATGGAGGCGGCACGGACCAAGGAGCTGTTCGTCTGGGGCGCTGTTGCGATCTGGCATACACCGCGACATCAGGGTGATGATCAAAATGCTGCTCAGAAACTAGGTGAAGCATAAGTCTGGCGGTCAACACGCACTCAGCGGTCGACTCGCGCGTCCTCCTTCCTCCATCTGCCCACCTACTTTGAACCTCCCCCTCCATACCCCCCCGCTACGCGTATGGTACCACGAAGGGTTGCAGAAAGAATCGGCCTCCCATGCACGCGAATCAACTCAGATGTACCGGCTCCACAGTCTGTCTTGGTGGCCATTTGCCTGATGTGTCAGCAAACATGGAGGCGGAGCGGACCGAGGAGCGGAGCAACATTCAGCCGCTGTTCGTCTCGGGCGCTGCTGCGCCCTGGCATGCACCGCGACATCAGGGCGATGAGCAAGATGCTGCTCAGAGGCTCGGAAGCTCGGTGAAGCACATCTCTGGCGGTCAACACGCACTCGGCGGCCGACTCGCGCGTCCTCCCTCCTCCATCTGCCCACCTCGCCCCACCTCGTCCGTACCTCCCCCTGGTGGCCACGTGCCTCATGGGCCTGCCACCGCGGCCGAGGAGCGGGGCCACACTCGAGCCGCTGTTCGTGTCGCGCGCCGCCGCGTGACCCTGACATGCACCGCGACGTCGGGGCGATCGGTCCTCGGCACGCTGCTGCGGAGGCAACCGGGCGGTCGCTGTGAATGCCGTCTCCTCCACCACTCTTGCAATCCTCGCCCCTCCCCTCCACTGGCGCCGCGGGCGCACACTCGGGCATGGCACACTGCCCTCACCAGGACTGGTGGCAGAGAGAGCGGCCTCTCACACGCGCCATGCAGCTGAGAGATGCCAGCTCCATGGCTTGCTATGGTGGCTACGTGCCTCAAGGGCCCACCGCTGCGGCCAGCAATGTGGCCGACAAGCGGGGCCATTCGGCCGCTGTGCGTCTCGGGCGCCGCAGCTTTCCAAGGTACACCGCAACCGCAGGGCGATCGGACCACAACAGATTGCAGAGGGAGCGACCAAGCACTAGCAACGAATGCCGTCAACTTCCCCACCACCCCCGATACCATCCACACCACCTCCACACACCCTCCACACTGTGACCCGGGCATCAAGAATGATGGCGCAAAGCAACGGCCAATCCCACACGCGAAACGCTTGCGGTCTCTCAAAGTCCATGGCCTGCCCTGGTGGCCACGTGCCGCACGGGTCCACCACCGCGGCAGGGAGTATCGGCGCAGACCGAGGAGCGGGGCTGCACTCGCCGCTGTTCGTCTCGGGCGTCGCTTCGCGGGGCGCCACAGCATCAAGGTGCTCGGCCCAGAGCGGGTTGCAGAGGATGCAACCGAACGCTTACAATGACTGCCGCTTGCTCCCCCACCAGCATCCTCAACCATCTCCGCCCCGCCCCCTCTCAGCGGCCTTCGCCGAGGGTCGGGCCGCAGTCGGCGACACCTTCCCGTAGGAAGTACCCTTACCATCTCCCAGCCACTCGCGCACAACCCACGCACAGACACACACACAGACAAGCACACGCACGCACACACATACACATACACACACTCACACACGCACACGCACACACGCACACACGCACACACATGCACACCCGTATCCGTCCCACAAGAGGAGGGAAGAGAAGATCAACGAGGGGGGGGGATAGGGTAAAGAAAATCAAGAAATGGGCGGACCTGGGTGGGAGGGGGAGGTTGGTGACGCCGCTGATACGTGAGTGAGATATCCCAAACGTGATATCTGATCATGTTCGCGCAGCACGAAATATTGAACAAAGGCTTGGCATATGATGTCGAACTGTTGTTCGTCAGCGGATAGGGTGTCAACCAGGCCCTCTATTCCGCCTCCTTTGTTGGCGTGTTTCCAAATCTGACCAAACTCAACAGAATTGACGACCTCGTTGTGGTATTCAAACTTTCCTGCGGAGTGCGTAAACGCTGCAAGCAACGTGTTGTGTGGTCTTGATGTGATCTCGAAATTGTCAGCTTTGACTGATACAGTCCGAGTACCATAGATTAATTGCCGACTTGAATCAGAGCTCTTTGCAACAATAACGCCCTTCACGCCACTGAGCTCGCTCATTTTCTAGAGGCGTGCGAGTCTGACCTTCATTCCTGGCTGGGCGTCGGGAAGGGCGTCGGGTGGGGAATCGCCGGAAGTGTCTTGGGGAAGGGCGTCGGGTGGGGAGTCATCGGGGGCATCGTGGGGAAGGGCGTCGAGAAGGGGTCGTCGTTGGCTTCTTTGTTTGCACGGATGTTCGTCGGTAGTGACATTTCCATACGCGCTGCAGTCCTCCTGCACGGTAGGTCGGTGGTTGGTATTCTGCTGGGCGGTAGTTTGTTGTGCGGTGGTTGGTAGTTTGTTGGTCAGTGGTTGGCAGTCTGCCCGGGGGTCTGCTGGTCTGTAGTTGGTAGCCTGCTGTTCTGTAGTTCGTGTGTCGGTGGACTGGTCCGCTCGATTGTAGTCTGTCAATCCGCGGTCTATGACTCGCTGGTCGATAGGTCTGCTCGTCGGTGGGTGGTGGTCGGCGGTTGGTATTCTCCTCGGTGGAGTGCTCTCGTGGAACGGTAGGTATGTTCGTCAGTACCCGGTAGCTGGTGGTCTGCTGGTCGATAGGTCTGTTCGTCGGTAGGTGCTCGGTGGTGTGGTGGTCAGCAGGTCTGCCCGTCAGTGGGCGGTGGTGTGTGGCTGCTGCCCTGTGAGTCGGTGGTCGGTAGTCTGCTCTTCGGCTGGCGGTGGATTGCTGGTCGGTAGGTTTGCTGGTCGGTCGGTCTGCTGGTCGGTGGGTCTGCTTTTAGGTCGGACTGCTGGTCGGTAGGTCTGCTTGTCGGTGGGCCGTGGTCTGCTGGTCCGTGAGTCTGCTGATCGGTGTGGGGCTGCTGGTCGGTAGGGCTGGTGCTCGGTGGGTCTGCTCGGCGGTGGGCCTGCTGGGCGGTAGGTCTGCTGGTCGGTGGTCTGCTGGTCGAATGGTCAGCTGGTCGGTGGGCAGTGGACTGCTGGTCGGTGGGTCTGTGGGTCGATTTGTCAGCTGGTTAGTGGGTCTGCTGGTGGGTGGTTCGGCGGGTCGGCGGTGGGCACTCTGCTGGTCGGCGTAGATTGGTAGGTGCGTGTCGCGAGGAGGGGTGTCTTCCGGGGGGTCGCGGGCGTGGGGAGAGGTGTCGTGGGGTTGGGCATCGGGTAGGGCGTCAGGCTGGGCGGCGGGTAGTGCGTCGGGCTGGGCGTCCGGTGGGGCGTCGAGCTAGGCATCCCGGCTGTCGTGGTAGCCGTCGTGGTGGTTGGCGTCGGATTGGGCGCCGTGGTCGCCGTCGTGATGTGCTTCGTGGAAGTCGTGCCCGTCGTGGTGGCCGTCGCGGTAGTTGTCGCTGTAGTCGCAGTAGTCGTGGTAGTCTTCGATGAAGTCGTCGTCAAAGTGTCGGGTACGACTTCAGACAGGGCGTCGGGAAGGCCGCGGGTTCGGTCGTCTGGAGGGGCGTTGGGGTCGTTGTCATCAGAGTGGTGGTCGTCGTCGCCGGCGCGGTGGTTGTCGTAGTGCGGTTGTCGTGATGGTCGCGCGTTGCTTGTAGTTGGTGTCGTCGCTGTCGCGTCTGTGTACCTTGGTGGACCTACGAGTGGTAGCAGTTCCTGTGTACCGTCGTGGGGAAGGGCGACGTGGGAAGGGCGTCGTGGGGAAGGGTATCGTGGGGAACGGTGGCGTCGATAACGTCGGGAGTAGAAGCCGCTTCGCTGTGAAGAAAAGAAATGTGGGGAAGTGTAGCTGGTGCCTTGTCGTCGTATGTGTCGTGCTCGTCGGTGTCCTTTCAGTCGTGGTAGTTACATGCAGCCCGTGACTGGGGAGGTGGCACGTCCTGCGAATGGATACATGGAGCAGCAAGCCCTGGACGGGGCGGTACAAGCCAAATTGGCGGCAGGCTTGGTAAGATGGGCGGGGGTAGGAGTCGGCGGTCGGTGTGGCTGCTGGTCAGTAGTCGGTGGTCCGCTGTTTGGTGCGATGTAGTCCGCTGTCTGCTGGTCGGTGGGTGGTTTGTTGGATGGCAGGCTGTTGTTTTGCTGGTTTGTGCTGCCGTGGTGGCTGTTGTTGTGGTTGCCACGTTGCTGTAGTGGTGGCTGTTGTGGTAGCTGTCGTGGTTGTTGTCGTGGTGGCTGCCGTGGTGGTTGTCGTGGCAGCTGTGGTGGTAACCGTAGTGGTAGCTGTCGTAGTAGTTGTCGTGATGGCTGTCGTGGTGGTTGCTGCGTTGCTGCTGTAGTTGCTGTCGTGGTGGCTGTCATGCTGGCTGTCGTGTTGCTGCCGTGGTACCTGTCGTGGTGGCTGTCGCGTTGCCGTCGTGATGGGTGTCGTGGTTGCTATCGTGGTAGCAGTCGTAGTAGTTGTCGTGGCGATTGCCGTGGTGATTGTCGTAGTAGCTTTAGTGGTGGCTGTCGTGGCAGTCGTCGCCGTGGCTGTCGCGGTGGCTGCCGGGGTGGTTGCCGTGGTGGTTGTCGTGGTTGTTGCCGTGGTGGCTGTCGTATTGTTGCCCTTATGGTTGGCGCGTCGGTTCTCGCGTTGTTGTAGCGGTGGTTGTCGATGTGGTTGTGGTGGTGGTTGTCGTGGTGGTTGCAGCGTTGTTGTCGTAATGTCTTGTCGTCGTGGTTGTCGTATTGGTTGTCGCGTTGCATCCGTGGTGCCTGTCGTCGTGGCTCCCGCGTTGCTGTAGTGGTTCCTGTCGTGGTGGCTGCCACGGTAGCCATCGTAATAGTTGTTGTGGTGGTTGCAGTGGTGCTTGTCGTGGTAATTGGCTGTTGTGCTAACTGTATTGGTAGCTGTCGTAGTAGTTGTTGTGGTGGCTGTCGCTGTGGTTGTCGCGTTGTTGCCGTAGTTGCTGTCGTGGTGGCTGTCGTTGTGGCTGTCGCGTTGCTGCCGTGGTCGTGGCGGGTGTCTTGTTACAGCGTTGCTTTCGTTGTGGCTGGCGCGTTGGCTGCCGCTTTGCTGTAGCGGTGATTGTTGTGGTGGTTGCCGTAGGAGCTGTCGCGGTGGTTGTCGTGGTGGCTGTCGCGGTTGTCGTAGCGTTGCTATCGTAATGGCCGTCGTTGTGACAGTCGTGGTGGCTGTCGCGATGGCCATCGTAATAGTTGTGGTGGCTGCAGTGGAAGCTGTAGTGGTGGCTGTCGCATTAGTTGTCGTGGACGCTGTCACGGTGGCTTTCGTGCTGCTTTCGTCGTGTTTGTCGTAGTGGCCGTCGCGTTGCTGCCCTGGTGTCTTCCGTGTTGGTTGTCGCGTTGTTGTCGCTGTGGCTGTCGTGGTGATTGTCGTGGTAGTTCTCGTGGTGGCTGCCGTGGTGGTTGTTGTGCTGGCTGTCGCAGTGGTAGCTGTCGTTGTGACTTGACTGTCTTGGATGTTGTCGTGGTGGCTGCCGTGGTGGTTGGCGTGATAGCTGTCGTGGTGGCTGTCTGGCCTGCAGGTCGGTGAATATGCGAATTCTGAGTACTAGTGCCATGCCAATCGGTATCACCATGTTTTGAACTGTCGATGCATGTGGGTAGTCGTCCCAGATCTTCTTTAAGATACGTGAGTGCGATGCGCTCGTGCTTAGAATCCGATCCTATTGAGCGTCTCTCCATACTGTGTGCTAAGTGGGACGCTGCCGATAATAATGATACATGCAGTCACTCTTAGCCTCAACGCTATATGGTTAGGGCTGACGTGCGAGAATACGAGGGATGGGGATAGGATGTAATGTGTGAGCGTTGGAAGCATCTCATACGGTGAGCGGACTGCCCACCTAAGGGGGACACGCATAACAGCCCCAGGCCCGCTCTGGCCCGAGGTTGCTTTCCTTCCCTCCTCTTCCTCCTCCCGAACCGGTGCACCCCATCTCCCTCCTCCTCCCCCTCCTCCCTCTCCTTCCTCCCTCCTCCCTACGCCCCCTCCCTCCTCCCTTTCCCCCCCTCCCTCCTCCCTCCTACCCTTTGCCCTTCCTCTTCCTCTCCTTCCCTCCCTCTCCCCCCCTCCGCAATTACACAATATGAATACTACTCTCCTCTCCCCCTTGGTGGCGTCTGGGGAATGTCCGGCCCCCCTCCGCGCACTGTTTTTTTACACAGGTTTCCCGGGCGTTGGGTTTTCGTTGAGCTTGTTTTCAAAGTGCTGCTCTCGCTGAAGCGCTGACCTCATTTTCGGGCTACCGCTCGTTCCGAATCGTGCTCCCGCTGCAGCGTTGGCGTCATTTCCGCGCTTCCGCTCGTCCCGAATCGTGCTTCCGCTGCAGCGCTGGCGTCATTATTTCCAGCGCCGTGCCCCTGTATGGTTTTCGGTCGTTCCCAACAGGCCCTGTCGATTCGTTGATTTGTTGGGCCGCAGAAGCCCCCCACCACTTTGGGTTTTCGTCACGCTATGCAGTGTCAGGCGTCCTCATGTCCGCGCTTCCGCGCTGATTTTTTGTTTCCAAATGCTGCTCTCGCTGAAGCGCTGGCTTCATTTTCGGGCTACCGCTCGTTCCGAATCGTGCTCCCGCTGCAGCGCTGGCCTCATTTTCGCGCTTCCGCTTGTTCCGAATCGTGCTTCCGCTGCAGCGCTGGCGTCATTATTTCCAGCGCCATGCCACGGCATGGTTTCCGGTCCTTCCAAATAGGCCCCACAATCTAGGAAATGCCCCCCTCCGAAGAAACCATCGGAAGTTCTTACGCAAACGGTGTCGATTCGTTGATTTGTTGGGCCGCGGAAGCCCCCTGCACTTGGATTGTCGCCACGCCATGCAATGTCAAGCTACGCGTCTTCATTTCCGCGCTTCCGCGCTGAGTTTTTGTTTCAAAATGCTGCTCTCGCTGAAGCGCTGGCTTCAATTTCGAGCTACCGCTCGTTCCGAATCGTGCTCCCGCTGCAGCGCTGGCGTCATTTTCGCGCTTCCGCTCGTTCCGAATCGTGCTTCCGCTGCAGCGCTGGCGTCATTATTTCCAGCGCCGTGCCCCTGTATGGTTTTCGGTCGTTCCCAACAGGCCCCAAAATCTAGGAAATGGACCCCCGTAGAAACCAGCGGAAGTGATTCCACATTCGGTGTCGATTCGTTGATTTGTTGGGCCGCAGAAGCCCCCCACCACTTTGGGTTTTCGTCACGCTATGCAATGTCAGGCGTCCTCATGTCCGCGCTTCCGCGCTGATTTTTTGTTTCCAAATGCTGCTCTCGCTGAAGCGCTGGCTTCATTTTCGGGCTACCGCTCGTTCCGAATCGTGCTCCCGCTGCAGCGCTGGCCTCATTTTCGCGCTTCCGCTCGTTCCGAATCGTGCTTCCGCTGCAGCGCTGGCGTCATTATTTCCAGCGCCGTGCCCCTGTATTGTTTTCGGTCGTTCCCAACAGGCCCCAAAATCTAGAAAATTGCCCTTCCGAAGAAACCATCGGAAGTGATTACACATTCGGTGTCGATTCGTTGATCTTCTGGGCCGCAACAGCCCCCCCCACTTTGGGGCGTAACCACTTTGAGGCGTCCCCACGCCATGCTATGTCATGCTACGCGCTGATCTCCGACACCATGCTATGCCATGTAATGCTATGCGATGCTCCGACATCCGATTGTGCGAATAGAGGAGATCTACGCCATGGTAAGGGGTGGGAGGGAGTGGTAGGACGTCAGATATGACGCGACCGCACCTAGCTTGCCCATTCCCCACTCCCCCTTCTTTCCTCCTCCTCCTCCTCCTCCTCCTCCTCCTCCTCCTCCCTCCTTTCCTTCCCTCCTTCCCTCCTCCTCCCCCCGAACCGGTGCACCCCATCTCCCCGAACTGCGCCGCCGTGGCCCGCGCCGCGCACCTCGCGCGGACGCCGGCCGCCGCGCACCTCGTGGCAAGCCGCCAGCCGCCCCCGCCGCCGCCGCGGGCCTCCGCGGCCCTGGGCTCGGCGTGCCCGGCCCGTCTGCGAGCAGCCGGCCCTTGACGCTTGACCGCCATCGAGGTTTAGAGGGTCGAGAGGTTCGTTTCTTTATGATGTTTTCTGTTTTGCGGCGGTGTCGGGTTCGAGCTTCGAGGTTTTCGGGCGTCGTCGGCGGTTCTCAGCGGTTTTCTAGCCTTGGGATGCACTCCAGCAGCTGCGCCTCGCCGAGGGCGTTCCAGGGGTGCCCGCCTCCTGCTGTCGGCTGCGCGAAAGAGTGACCTTGCGCCAGATCGCTGAATTCGAAGGGGAAGAAACAGCACAAACATTAACTGTCAGCGTTCCGCGCGGATTCCTTGGATTTGCGCTGGGGCCCCCTGGCGGCGCTTCCGGCGGCGGCCCTAGGGGGTTCCAGCGCAGATCCACGAAACCCGCGCGGAGCGCGGAGAGTTCATGTTTATGGTGTGTTTTCTTCTTCTAGGCTTGCGCGCTCGGGTCTGGCCTCTCCGCGCCCCCCCGGTCGCTCTGTCCTGGGATCACTCCTGCGTGTCGTCGACGACGGAAGGGCTGCGGGAGGGCCCCGCGGGACAGACTTGGGGGTGGCGGCGCGGACCTCGGTGGCCCCGTTGGCGGGTGCCTCGTCCCTCGCGCGCCCCTCGCGCCAGCTCTCGCGGGCTCAGCGACTCGTTTTTTCGTTGGCGTGCGGGGATCAGGCCAGAATAGATCGGGGAAGATCAGCGTGCAGATCAAGGCAGACCCAGACAGGCCTGCCACCCAGGAAGGCGACGCTCGTCCAGGCGTGGCTTCCTCGCCTGTCTCTTCCTCCGCGGCCGCCGCCCCTTCCTCTGCCGCGCGCCCAGGTGTCAGCTCGCGGCCGAGTGGCCCCTCTTGGCCGAACGCGTCTTGCTCCGAGTCGCCGCGACCAAGCAACAACAAATGCTCTCACACCCCGTCGTCGAGAGTTGCCCGCAAAAAAGCCGCGATCCGCGGCGGCGCCGCCCGGGAGTGGGCTGCCCTGGACCCCCCACCCCACTCTGAGGCGGCACTGGCGCGGTTCTTGACATTACTCCGGAGGGAAGAAGCACACGGACAGGATGAATCGTCGATTCCCCCAAAAGTACAGTCGGAGCCCTGAAGAAGGAACCCTCTTCGTTAGGGAGGGGCTCCGCGTTCCTTGAGTGTTTCGCGCCTCAGGTTTTCCTTAGGTTTTCGATCGGAAATCGAGGTTCAATTTATGGAAAAAAGGGGCTTCGTTCCTTATTTAGGGTTCCTTCGGTCAAGGCCCCGACTGTATGGGAAACTATCGGAGGCCCCGGATGTGTGTCTCTATGCATTTGTGTGTGTGTGTGTGTCCCTGGGCCCCTTCAATTGCAGGCAGGGAAAGGGGGGGCGGTGGCCCCGAGTAGAACCTCTGAGAGGTCCTGGCGTCGCAGCTGCTCCGCACAGCGGGCGGCGCTGCCCTGCGCAGCCGCGCGCAGAGGGGGGCCGTGGGGGAGGGGCAAGGCTTCTTCAGAAGCACCCCTGCTTCTCAGCGGGCGCGGGCCTCGTCGGTATATCACCACCCACCAATCCACCCCAACCCAACCCGAAGGCTCAGATTTACCCTCGATTTCCAGTGGGGGGAGGGTCGGAAACCATAGAAAAAACACATGTGAAACCCTTACCCCCCCCCCCCAACCCGAAATTCGGGTCTTCTTGTTGGGTTGGGGTGGTCTGGTAGGCAGTCATAGGTGCAGAGCGGGCGCCTTCTGAGAGGCAGCCTTCTTCTGGAAGTGAGGCCCCTTGTGCGAGCCGCCAGTGTGCTTCGGGCTCGATCCGGCCCGACGGAGGCCGCAGAAAGATGGGGTCAAGGGCTCTTGTCGAGTTTTCGTGCGCGATCCTCCATCTCCTCCTTCCCCACCTTCCGACCTTCGCGGGAGTTGCTGGAGAAGTCATCGAAATTCATGGACCCATTCCGCAATTCCAGGAAACCCACATGGGGTGTTCCAAGAAGGGCACTGCGTTCGAGGACAGAAGGGATTGTCATCTCTTCCGTGGCGGAAGGCGGCGGAAGTTCGGCAGAAGTAAAAGCGGGGCCGCCTTTTGCCGGCGGACGGGCGGCGGAGGTAAAGATTGCGCCCCCCGGGAGAGGAGCGCATTTCTGGCCTCGGGGCTTCCGGAGTCGGCCACGCAGTTCGCATCGGAGGAGGGTGCGGGACGGGAAAATGACCACAGCCTTTGCTTCTTGTTGGCGCCGCCTTCCCGCCGGCCGAAGAAGAAGCGCAGTGGTCGTGGTCTCTTCCCCGGTGCCAAGCGTCACGGACAGGACCACAAACCACTGCTTTGCTTCTGCTGGCTGGCAGGCGGCAACAAGAGAAAAAAGCAGTGGCGGTGGTCGCTTTCACGTCCCGTAGGAAGGTCAGGGCGGGGAGGAGGGAGGAGGGAGAAGGGAGGAGGGAGGAGGGAGGAGGGAGGAGGGAGAGGCCCAGAAGAGTGATGGGGGAGGGGATGCTGCAGTTTTTTTTTGGGGGGGGGGGGGGCGGCGGCCCCATGAGTGCCCTCTCGCGTAAACTGCTGGGGCGGGCGCCCCTGAGGCTCGCGGGGGCGCGGGCGGGCGAGGGGGGCGAGGGCGAGGAGGAGGGGGCCATAGGCTGTGCGAGGGCGGCGGGGCTTCGCAGAGGCCCTCGCGCCGTCGGTGAAGCATGCGGCGCCCTCGGGGAAGGCCTCTGCAGAGACTGCTTCTCAGAAGGCCGGGGGCCCTCCGAGCCTTCCGAGGAGGCCCGCCCCTTCTCACGTCCCCCTTTGGGCGTGCCGCCGAGACCGGGGGGGGGGGGGGACGGCCGTCGGCGGCCCTGGGTAATGGGCGCTGTCGCGAGCAGTTTTTCTGGTGTTGGCGCCTCTCCCACTCGTTTGCTGCACTCATGCTTCAGTCGGGCCCGTCCCTCGACAGGAGGAACATTCAAACATAGTCAAAATCTAGCCTGGGGGCGATTTTTTGTTATCATTTCGACTATTCTGGGGTATGTTTTGCGTATTTTGAATTTCCCTCCAAAACCCGCCTGTAGGAGGACATGCTCGACCTAAACTCATGCGTGCACTGCGCGATCATCCTACCAGTCGGACCTTAGACGTCTCGTCACTGTCGGGGGGCCACGGTCCAGGGTGCTGTGCGACCTATCCCTCGTGGACGCTGGTGTTATTGATCACTTCGTTTCGCTGCTGTCTGCTAGAAGATCACATGGTGGCTATGATCAGTCAACCGTGAGCCGCGCATGTTGCGAGTTATGTGATTCGGCGCGAGCTGAGGTTGCAAAACCTCCACCACCAGCCTGTGCTCCTGTGGGGAGAGCTCTTGTTCGGCAGAAGGCCGCTAGTTGTTTCATCGCAGCGCCCCCGTCACATCTCGACGCATGCGCTTCATTATTTTGTTGCAGGCAGCAGCATTCTGGTGTTGATCTTGTCACGCGCCATGAGTCGGTGAGGGGTGCCTTCTGAGCGTATGGACAGGCTTGCAAGCCTAAGCGATTGTAGAGGCAGAGTGCGCCCCAACGCAGACATGTACAACTCCAATGGTCTACGGGTCTGTGCTATAGAATGTGAGGGGTGTTGCGCACGTGAGCAATCTTTCGCACGATGCATGCAGGCTGTCGTCAGAATTGCTCAATACGTACACGCTCCTGCAGTTCGGGGAGTGGCAATGGTAATCGGCTGAGCCTTGCGTATGATTGGCTGTTTTTTCTTGCGTGGTGATTACCACTCAGAGTGTAACTCTTGCAGGCTGTAGGCCCGCTAACATTTAGAGGTTCAATGTTGAGAATGCTCGCTGTGCGCATGCTTCGCGGTAGAATAAAGCTCGCGCCCACATCTTGCCCTTGGAAGAATCCATTGGATGTAAGTCGCATGACCTTGACATTTGCCAGCTACGAACGTGTGGCATAATGCGATCCCCTCGTGCTGTAATGTGTTATCGCGGCCCTCTCTCTTGCGCTTGGCGTTGTCTTGAGGGTCCGCATGTTTGCCAGTAGGTTTAGAGGGTTGCTTATTATGCAGTTCGTTCTGCGAGGTCACAGTTTGCATTATGACGTGGGGCCAGACTTAATCTTCCAACTTGTCCACAGCTTTTACATGCGGCTATCCGTACGCCACCTGCCTCCGTGTCTAACACGTCGCCTCGTAATGTCAGCCTCATTGATACCCCTATGGTATACTGTATACGCGCTTGCGCGTGTAAGCAAGGGCACGCAGACGTACACCAGTGCAGGAAGGTACTCCCACACGGTATTCCCACACGGTACTCCCACACGGTAACAATAGCGCAGTTGTGAGCGGGTGTTGCTCAGAGGCCGTGTAAACTAGCACGTGCTATTCATACCACTTACAATTGAACGATGACACCAGTCGATGAGCGAGTAATTCAGCAACTTACGAGCACGTCAGAGTGAGGGGGCCGAACGGTCATTCACTGTCCCTGGGTGCGTGGCTGAAGTGAGATTCCGCGGTGCGGATTCGTGTTGTTGTTGTTGTTGTTGTTGTTGTTTGTTGTTGTTGTTTGTTGTCGTCGTCCCACCCGCAACCCGCCCCGCGACCCACCCGCGACCCACCCCGCGACCCACCCCGCGACCCACCCGCGACCCACCCGCGACCCACCCGCGACCCACCCCGCGACCCACCCGCGACCCACCCCGCGACCCACCCCGCGACCCACCCGCGACCCACCCGCGACCCACACCCGCGACCCACCCCGCGCCCGCGGCCCACCCCGCGACCCCCCCGCGACCCGCCCGCGGCCCGCGACCCACCCGCGACCCGCCCGACCCACCCGCGACCCACCCGCGACCCACCCGCGACCCACCCGCGACCCACCTTCGACCCAAACCACGTTCAAGGTACAAACCAACATTTTCGGCGCCTGCGGCGGGCTTTTTTTGCATTCCTTCCAGGTGGAGAGCCCGCGACCCACCCCGCGATCAACTCGCGACCAACCCGCGACCCAAACCACGTTCAGGGTACAAACCACATTTTTCGGCGCCTGCGGCGGGCATCTTTTGAATCGTTCTAGGTGGAGAGACCGCGGCCCACCCGCGACCACGTTCAGGGTACAAACCAATTTTTTCGGCGCCTGCGGCGAGCATCTTTTGCATTCGTTCCCGGTGGAGAACCCGCGGCCCACCCGCGACCCAAACCACGTTCAGTGTACAAACCAATTTTTTCGGCGCCTGCGGCGGGCTGCTTTTGCAGGAGGACGAGGAGGGGGAGGAGGAGGAGGGAGGAGGAGGAGGAGGAGGAGGAGGAGGAGGAGCAGCAGGAGGAGGAGGAGGAGGAGCAGCAGGAGGAGGAGGAGGAGGAGGGAGGGGACGACGACGATGACGTCGACGACGACGACGACGACGAAAAGGAGGAGGGTGGAGGATCGGGAGGGGGGGAAGAGGAGGAGGACGACGAGGAGGAACATGACGACAATGGGAGGACGATGATGGAAGGACGAGGGGGGGAGAGGGAGGACGAGGAAGAAGCGGAGGAGGAGGAGGACGAGGTGGAGGAGGAGGACGACGATGACGATGAGAACGAGGACGAGGACGAGGAAGAGGAGGAGGAGTAGGAGGCGGAGGAGGAGGAGGAGGAGGAGGAGGAGGAGGAGGAGGAGAAGGAGGAGGAGGAGAGCGCCATCGACAAGGAAGGTGGGGGCCACGAGGTCCGCCGGCTTGACGACGCCCGCGTCGCCCGCGCCCGCCCCCTCACTCTTATCCGCAATTGCGGGGTATATATATACTTCTTAAGAAAGCCCTTCGACATCCCGCAGCGGTGCCAGCACAGCTGTAACAATCGGGACCCGTAGGCGCCATCCTAGTGAGCCGTTTCGTTATGTTCAGCAGCTTAGCCGATGCGGCGAGCACACTCGCGGGGCTCGCTCCATCCCCACGATGGGAACCATCCGTTTTGTCCATGATGTTGTCGGACTTCCCCACGTCAGGGTTCCAACTTGCCCCCGCTCTCCGGGAGCTGGGTGGTTATAGGGGCGTCCTATCTGGTGGGCGGCACACGGTGCTGGTGGCGCCATTCCTCATGCATGACAAGGCATCCCGATGTCCCCTCGTCCTGTGCGGCGCGGCCTCCCTGGAAGGGGCAGACGATGCTGGTGGGGCCCGTGGAGTGGGGCGGGCACAGTCCCTGATGACGCGCTGGCGTGCGGGACAGAGAGGTCGCCGATCTCGGCTCCGCACTTTCTCCGATACAAGGTCGATCCGTGCGCGAGGAGGCATCCGAAGCTGATTCGCAAACCACCCGTGCGCTACCCCCCGCATCGGCGTTGGCATATCCCTAGCCGAGAACCGGCACAATCCCGTGCATGCTGGCGCAGTTTGGATTATTTCGGCTCAATTCCTCGCTTAATCCAGCCACATCCGGCTCAATGGCCCCTTCATCGGGCTTCTTCGCATTATGACGAAAACCCCAGGGGGGGAATTGTTTCCTAAGTTAATTTGTTTCATTCAAAATATTACAACCGTAAAATCCTAGCAGCACAAAGCATTCGTCGCCTAATTTAGGACATCGGGTTTTAGGGTAATCCCTAATCATGTGGGTGGGTTCATCTGAGGCATCTGCCAACAAGCACCCCATCCCTAATATTCCAGGCCCTCCTAGCTTGGGTTCCCCCCCAAAGGATTAGGGGTGCTTGTGTTGCTCCTCATCGTTCTCCCCCGTCTTCATGCCTAGGCGGGGAAGGGCGGCGGGGGGGCAACCTTCCACGGAGTGCCCGTCGGTCCTCAACGTTGCTCGGCGATGGACCCAACCATAGGCAGTTGTGAGTAACGCAATTGTGAGTGTTGTCATTGGTGGAGCTCCCTATGGGGCCAGGAAGCGTGTGAGAGGTGTGCCGAAATTTGTGTGGCGTTCGCATGCGACCGCAGCCACTGGGGCCTTCGGTGGAGCTCCCTATGGGGCCACGAAGCGTGTGAATGGTATGCCAGAATGGGCGCGGCGGGCGCATGCGAACGCAGCTCATGGGGCCTTCAGTGGAGCTCTCGATGGGGCCACGAAGCGTGTGAGCGCTGGGGGCGAAATAGGTGAATGGGGCGCATGCGAACGCAGTAACTGGGGGCTTCGGTGGAGCTCCCGATGAGGCTCCGAAACGTGTGAGCGCTGTGCCGAAATGGGTGAAGCGGGCGCATGCGAACGCAGTAACTTGGGCTTTCTGTGGAGCTCCCTATGGGGCCACGCAGCGTGTGAGGGGTGTGCCGAAATGGGTGTGGCGGGCGCATGCGACCGCAGCCACTGGGGCCTTCGGTGGAGCTCCCGATGGGGCCACGAAACGCAAGAGGGTTGTGCCGCAATCGCTGCGGCGGGCACATGCGAACGCAGCCACGAGGGCCTTCGGTGGAGCTTCCTATGGGGCCACGAAGCGTGTGAGGCGGGGGGCGAAATGGGTGAGGCGGGCGCATGCGAACGCAGCCACTGCGGCCTTCGGTGGAGCTCCCGATGGAGCCACGAAGCGTGTGAGGGCTGTGCCGAAATGGGTGTGGCGGGCGCATGCGAACGCAGCCACTGCGGCTTTCGGTGGAGCTCCCGATGGGGCCAGGAAGCGTGTGAGGCGTGTACCGGAATCGGTGCGGCGGGCGGATGCGATCGCAGCCATTGGGGCCTTCGGTGGAGCTCCCTATGGGGCCACGAAACGTGTCAAGGGTGTGCGGAAATCGGTGCGGCGGGCACGTGCGAACGCAGCCACTAGGGCCTTCTGTGGAGCTCCCTATGGGGCCACGAAGCGTGCGATGGGTGTGCCGAAATGGGTGGGGCTGCGAAACGTGTGAGGGGTGTGCCGAAATTGATGCGGCGGGAACATGCGAGGGCAGCCACTGGGGCCTTCGGTGGAGCATCCCATGGGGCCACGAAACGTTTGAGCGGTGTGCCGAAATCGGTGCGGCGGGCACATGCGAGCGCAGCCATTCGGTGGTGCTCCCTATGGGGTCAAGAAACGTGCGAGGGGGTTGCCGGAACGGTTGACTGGTGCAGAGGCAAGGATGGGAGGAGGGAGAAGGAAGGAGGGGGAGGAGGAGGAGGAGAGGAGATGAGGGACGCGGCGCGTTGTCTATTCAAAACGGGACCCAACACCACAGGATTGTTGAGACAAATGTGCGTGTGTGTTCTTGCGCCAGAGGCGGGCTCGATGCGGACCCGACATGGATTTAGCGCGGATTCGACGCAGATTCGACGAGTCCAAGATTCGGCGGTGAGCGAGGGGAAACATGAGAAGGAGAAGGCCTTCTCAGAAGGCGGCGGGACTCCCTAGAAGCCCTCGCGCCTCCTGAGAAGTTTTCTGCGTCTTCGGGGAAGGCTGAGAAAACGTATTAGAAGGCAGGGGGGCCCGCGAGCCTTCCGAGAAGGCCCGCCACTTCTCGCTTCCGCCCCGGGCTCGCCGCCGAGAGATGGCTTCGACGCTGATTCGACGCGGATAGGGGCGCGACCAGGCACACCACGTCCCCCGAAGATGCAGCACAGCTGTGATAGCCTCAGGGGCCTCGGAGGAGCCCTGCATGTGTGCCGTCTCAGAGAGCCCGCCCCTTCTCCCTTCACTACCTTGGCGCGCTGCCGAATATGGCCATTTTCGCATCCCGGCCCTGCCCCCTGCCCCTCCTCCTCCTCCTCCTCCTCCTCCTCCTCCTCCTCCTCCTCCTCCTCCTCCTCCTCCTCCTCCTCCTCCTCTCTCGGATGCAAGTCCTGGATCCTGGGAGGTGAAATTCCGAATGGGCGCTAGTATATCCCTGTTCGATCATTTTCCGAGCCTACTTGAAATTCGCCTCGTGAGGGTCAACCCCGCGCAATCCGGCTAAATCCCGTAAAGTCCGGGTTAATCTTGGGTTAGTCCGGCCTGATCCGGCTCAATGGCCTCCTACTCGGGTTGAATCGCCCCTAATCGTTTTGGGGGAGACTTCCCGGGAGTTGCCTCCTAACCCCCTCCCCACCCTCACCCCCTCGGGGGTGTCAGACATCCAGTCAGGGGGAAAGGGCACAGCGGGGAGATGGGCCGAAGAGGAGGGGGAGTTTGCTCGTCGTCGATCAGGGCTCTGGTGCGTCACTCTGTCCGGGAGCGTCTGGTTTCGCCTTCGCGGGGCGATCGCTGATCTATCGACGATGTCTCGCCGATTTTGGGCGTATGGCTCTCTCTCTCTCTCTCTCTCTCTCTCCCTATCGCTCTCCCTTGGGCGAGCCGAGCTTGCGTTCTGTCCTCCGTCGCATCACGGTCGCTGCCCAGGGCACATGCCGCGCCCCCGGGGAATGGCAGCGGTGGTTTGGTAGGGGGAGGGGTTGGTGTGCGCGCGCGTGCTGTAACTGTGGCAGAGCTGCCCCGCTCCGACGCGCCCCACCCCCCTGGGTAACGCCCGTTACCGGCACTAGTGTTATGATGTTCCAACCTACGTGAGCCTTGACCACCAGCAAGAATTTCGATCACCAGAAACATGCCCCCTAAACACGAGGGTGTTCACGTGTCGGGCCCTGGGAGACACTCGTCCGACACTGCTTCGACATTCCTTCGACACTTTTCCGGGTGCTCGAACTAATTTCTGGGATATGGTGTGTAAGTACGATGTGGGCAAGATAAACTAGCATGAAAAACATATTCGCACCACTTTCCATCCCGCCTGGCCACCTCTCGGAAGCTAGACCTCAAGCCGACTGAGTCTATCGACCAGTTGAGCCTGCGGCGGGCCTCTGTGGGCCTCGGGGCAGTCAGTTGTCCTGTCGAAGGATCCCGAGCATCTGCAAGAGTCAGCACCGGGAGGCATGTGGGGCGAACGGGGAGCTCCCTATAGGGTGAAGTCGAGCGTGTCCCTCTACAGGAGCAATGTTCAACAAATGACAACAGAAAAAGTACGCGGACGATTGTTGATTATGTTTTGAAAATTCTGGGTTTTGTTTACACAACTATTTTTTCGTTTTCCCCCAACAATCCGCCTGTAGGAGGACATGCCCGACCTAACTATAGGGCCACGGGGCGTGTGAGAGGTGTGCCGACGTGGGCGTGGAGACCGCGTGCGACCCCTCCTCCTCGGGAGACTTTGGTGAAGCTCCCTGAGGGGCCACGACACGAGGGAGGGGTGCGCCGAAAAGCGCTGGGGAACCGCATGTGAACGCACCCCCTGGTCGCTTCGGTGCAGCTCCCGATGGAGCCACCAAGCGTCTGATGTGTATGTGTGTGTGCCGAAATGGGCTTGGGAGCCTCATGTGACTCCCTCTTGGGGCCTTTGGTGAAGCTCCCTACGGGACCATGATGCGTGTGATGGGTGTGCCGAAATGGGCCGACGGGGCCTCATGTGACCCCCCCCCCTTGCGTTGTAGTTCCCTTCCCTACGGAGCCGCGAAACGTTTGAGCAATGTGCCGAAATGGGCGGGGGAACCGCGTGTGCCCCCCCATCCCCACTTGGTGCCTTAGGTGTCGCTCCCTGTGGGGCCACGAAACGTGTGAGGAGTGTGCCTAAATGGGATGGGTGGCCGCGGCGGCGACGACAACGACGCTGACGTGGGTCAGAGTCCCCATGGATGCTTCTTGGGGTCTCTTCGGAACGCTCTCGGGGGCCTGTTGGGGGCCTCTTGGGAGCCTCTTGGGAGCCTCTTGGGAGCCTCTCGGGGCTTCCTAGGGACCTCTTGGGGGCCTCTTGTGGCCTCTTGGGGGCCTCTTGGGCGCTGGGCGCCTCTTGGTTCCTCCTGGGAGCCTCTCGGGGCCGAGGGCTCAAAATGTCCGTTCTGGTACCTCGTCTGGGCACCCTCTTGAAGCCGGCTTGCGGGCCTCTTGGGCCATCTTGGAGGCGTCTTGGGCCGTCCTGGGGCCCTCTTGGGCCGTTTTGGGTCCCTCCTGGAGCCCTCGTCGGCCGTCTTGGAGCGACCTGAGGGGCCTCTTGGGCCGTCTTGGAGCGTCGGGAAGCGGAAGAGGCGAGAACGCCGAACATGCATCAAAAACGTATGGGAAATCAGTAGTTGTTCCTTTTGCGGCCCTCTTGGGAACTCCTGGAGGCCTCTTGGGGCGTCTTGCAGGGCCCGTGGGCCGTCTGGAGGCCGTCAAGGCGTCTTAGACAGATCATTCGGCAATTGGGGGCCTTCTTGGACCGTCTTGGGGGCCTCCTGGGGCATTCTTGGCCCGTCTTGGAGCTTTTTATGGCCCCGGGACCCCCAGGGGGGAGTCGTATCTGACCCAGGACCCCCCCGGGACCCCCCTTGCGACTCCTCCCCAGGATTCCCCTCCCTCCTCGTGGGGGAGGGATCAAAAGCAAGGGGCTCCCCTTCGAGTCAATTACGACGTCGCTCAATTTCGCTTTGGCTGGCGCGCTGGACGAGGAGGGCCTAGGGAAGGGGGGGGAGGGAGCGGCGACGGGCCCAGCGCTTGAGGACGAGGGCCCAGGGAAATGGGGGGCGCAAGGAAAGGGGATGACAGAGACGACGACTAACGAATGAGGGAGACGACGACTCGAACGGACAAGCCTCTCACACACGCCGACAGCGTCAGCGGATTTGAAGGTGTTCGCGAGGTGTTCAAATGTTTTCAACGGTTTTCGATGTGTCGTTCGACAGTGTTCCCCCCGAGTCGGCACATCCCTCCCTGTCCCCTTGGAAGCCCCAACTGCGACCCCAGTCGGGGCGCGACCACGCGCTTGCCCTGCACAGTCAGGCACACCCCTTCCGCCTCGATTTGGTACGACGCTCGCGCATGTCGCGCACCCTAAGGGAGCTCCATGTACAGCCTCAGCGAGGGCGTTCGTATGCGGCCCCCGATCCAATTCGGCGTAGACTTCACGCGTGGCGTGCCCCCTGGGGAGTTCCAACTGCAGTCCCGGCGGGGCGCTCCATCCTTTCCGCACTGCCTCCTGCCGTCCTCCCTCCCGTGGCGCACAGTCTGTGATGCGTGGGGCCGCCCCGTGCGCTGCATTTCGCCATGCTGACGTGTCCGATCCTCGGGTCATGTCATTGGCAGCATTGCACGGACAAGGCGCACTGCTTGGCAAACACCTACTTAGGAGGAGGAGGAGGAGGAGGAGGAGGAGGAGGAGGAGGAGGGAGGAGGAGCAGGAGGAGGAGGAGGAGGAGGAGGAGGAGGAGGAGGAGGAGGAGAGAGGAGAGAGGAGAGAGGAGAGAGGAGAGAGGAGAGAGGACGTCGCCGAATTGACGAAGCGGACTTCGTGGGGCTGCACGGGTCCGATGGAATCCGCTGGTTTCCAGTGGACTCCCTTCGACGCCATCGGACCCGAGTGCCATTCCTCTGTCAATTGCACACCGTTGGGCTCCACAGGACCTCACTGCCCCCCTTTAGCCCAATGGACTCCAGTGCGCTCCATCATACTCCATGGAAGCCCATTGAGCTCCATTCGATTCCAGCGAGGTAGGACTTCCATGAGCAAGCCTATCTGGGAGAGGGGTGATCAAATTGGCATGCTTGGCCTTGCCACGCAGGAGGTCACACGATCTGCGCCGGGAATGCTGCCCACCTGGTCGGTGCTTCTCAGCGTTCCGTAGGGGAGGCCCCCACTGAGACGCCTGCGAGAACGCACATCATGTCGGCGCACCCCTCGCGCGCAGCCGCGCCATCGGACCGCGGCCGCCGCCAGTGAGAAGGGTGCCGCTGCCGCCGCTGGCCCTGCCGCTGCTGATGCTCCTCACCCCTCTGTGCGAGGCGTGGACTTCTCCAGCAGCACCGCCTGAGGGATCGATCTTCGAGGCCTTCGGCAGGCAGTGGATATGGACATCTATCTTTGCCCTCCCCCAAGGGCCTGCATACATCCATATCCACAGCCTGCCTGCATACATCCATATCCACAGCCTGCCGAGGTCCCCGAAGATCGATTCCCCATGCAGTTTGGCTGTGGATGAATCCCCGCCTCGCACTCGGTGCATCCGCGGACATCACGGCCGAAGATCGCCCGGCATGTGTGGCATCCGACCGCCGCCATTCGAAGAAGAAAGAGTTGCATAAGCACCAATGTTTGGAGCTCCGTGCGAATTTCTTGGATCGGCGCTGGTCCCCCCGGCGGCGCCTCCGGGGCCGCCCCTGGCTCGCTCCGCGCGCCAGGGAAGGGATTTCAGCGCAGACAAGGAATCCGCGCGGACCCTCGGTGGGTATGTTTATACAGCTTTTCTTGTCATCTACTGAGATCACCGCTGAGGGTGCTAAGGGGATAGGGGAAAGCGGATGCTAAGATGGGTTATCCCTGGCCTACCCTAGCTTACAGCTTTGTTGCAGGCGCACTGAGTGGCTTCGGGGGAGGGAGCGATCCGGGCTAAGTGGGCTCCGCCCACGTCGCGGAATGAATCGAACCACCCTGAACCACCTAGGGCACGTGCAGCCCAGAGGTAAGCTAGGTTAGGCCAGATGGGGTGTAGGAGGCGGTGGGCCGGTTGGAAGACGGAGTGGGCCCGGCCCACCAAGGCGGCTTTCCAGTCGGGGAAGCGTAAGACTCGGGTAAGCTGGAACTCGGGTTTGCCGACGATTTTTGACGAGCGCGTCCTGGATTTTGACGGTCCGATGTTCGTGGGATGTTTGCAGCGGGAGCTCGCGTCAAATTTCAGATTTGATTGGGCCTCGTCATTTTCGTGATGTCCCTGTCATGCCAACCCGAGTCCCCCGTACATGAGTCCTACGTCTCCCCGATCCAGCTGCGCGTGGGCCCCGGCGACGAGGCGCGGGTCAGGGGTTGCCAGAGGTGTCCCTGACCCGAAGGTGCCCTCGCGCGGAGAGATTCGGGCGCCCCCCCCCCCCCCCCTACCCAGATGCGACCCACCTGAGCGACGCCAAAAAACACGGGGTCGTTGGCGCCGACATTGGCGCGTAAGCTGCCCGCGGAAGTTCGCGCTTAAGCGCCCTTGTCTCCACAGCAGCGTGCCGCGCTGGCGGCCCGCCGAAGCCACCGCGCAAGGTCGCTGCGTCATCTCGCCTGAGACCCGCTTTCGACCGTCGCTCACCTCAGCATCCGCCTCAAACCCCGCCACCCCATGATAGTCAACGTGCGACGAGCAGCGCGCACCTGGAGGCCCTGCCGTGCACGCTGCTCGGTCGGGCACCTCACGCAGAGTGCACGTCGCAGGAGGTGCACTCGATACGCGGCTGCACAGCGTTTAGTCAAGGGCATAAAAAAGGCCCCTACCCTGGTTTACGAGGCGCTGTGCGCTGAAACTCCTGTGGGCTGACAGGGTAAAACCTGCGTGATGTGCCGCGTCCTGGCGGCTCTAGGCTTTGGGGGTTCCCAGGAGGTTTACAGACCACGCACTTGTAACCCAGGGTATGGTCGTTTTTTCGTCCCTCAATTTAGCGTGCACTTCGTAGCAACCGCCTCGGTCATCTCAGTAGCCGTGGGCGTCCGCGTGCGCCATGCGCCCCGGGCGCGGCCCTCCGCCGCCAAGGCGCGCCCGGGCGGCGGCTGGCGAGGCCGTGGCGGGCCCGCCGCGGCCGCGCGGCTGCTGGCCGCTTGCGGGGGCGCCGCCGCGGTGCGCGGGGCGGAGGCTCGGCCTCCATCCTGCTCCTCCTCCTCCTCCTCCTCCTCCTCCTCCTCCTCCTCCTCCTCCTCCTCTCTCTTCCTCCTCCTCCTCCTCCTCCTCCTCCTCCTCCTCCTCCTCCTTTTTGTCCTCCTCCTCCTCCTCCTGCTCCTCCTGCTCCTCAGCCGCCGTTTCGCAGCGCGGGGGGGGATTTCGGCGCGCGAGGCGAGCCCGACGTGCTACCGCGTCCAGTCGCGGGGCCGCAGCAGGGCAGGGGGCCGCGGGGAAGGGAGGGGTGGCATGCGTGGCGCGCGCAGCACATCGTGGTGAGCGGCACGTACACGTACGACAGCATGCGCGTGGCCACCTACAACCCCATGCACGCCGCGTACCACGATAGGATTATTGACATCAGTACTGCATTAAAGGACTGGGAAGTCATCATCCTCACCGGTACGAGCAATCGTGCCCTCGAAGACCAGCCAGCACAGCAACACCATTTCGGACATCATTGGGGAGTGCAGCTTGGTTATAAGAAGGGCAGGTTGACGAGCACGGCGTGTGGGGTCAGTTTTCTTGTCAAAAGCAACCTGCCCACGCAATCCCTCCACACGGCGATGAGACCCCCCTCGGAACTCCAAGGTAGAGTAGCAGGCATCCGATTGCAGACAGCACAGATCGACACGGCGATTTTCGGTGTTTATTTTGCCCCCACGTCGGTGCAACGACACGGTGAGATAGCTCGTAAAATAACTAAGTGGCTGGATGACCAGATAGACAAGCTGGGGGTGAGGACCAACATTATCGTAGGTGGTGACGTCAACTCGGACTTCGGTCTCTCTCGAGACCGCGACGGCAGCGTCCACACTACGAAGAGTATCAGCTTAGGAGGCCATCGCCCGAAACTTGAGAACCAGAACGGTCTCGAGTTCAGAGAGTTCTGCGAGCGCAACCAGTTATTCATAGCATCGGCCAGCAGTAAAGTCAACGACACCTTTTTCGGCCCCACTGGTGGACAAAGCCGTATTGATCACATAGCGTTCCCAGTCAATGCAAGACACCAGCTACGAGCGTGTGCAGCACTTACGACAGCTGGGAAAAGGTTGCAGACGATCAAAGCACGAGGCCATCGAGATCACGTCCCTGTTGGTCTTGACTTGGATGTCAGTCTTTTCCATCATCGAAGTAAGAGACAAAAAGAAGAGCGCCCAGACCGCAGTGCCCTGATAAGATGTTTGACCAGAGGCTACAAGAGGAGAGACTTCTTCGAGAATGTTGACAAGGACTTATCGGAGGTAGGAGAAGACTCTTTCCAAAAAGCTCTTCTGCAAAAATCTCCAGACGCATATTGGGGCATCTTCGGCCTGTGTGTGCGACAGGCTCTACTAGACACGTTCCCAGAGCAGCCCCTGTACGTAGACAACATGTACGAGCACATGCGCGCGTACCGCATGCGCATGTTGGGCAGGAGGAGGGAGCTGAGGGAAAAGATGGTGGACTGCAAGGGGGAGGAGGAGTTTTTGGACGTCTGCGAGGATCTTAAGGAAATCACAGCATGCATGAAAAAGATCAGAAAGCAGTACCTCCTACGGAAGAGAGCGGATCTCGCAGGCCAGATTTGGAACGCTTATGTGGAACAACGTTATTCGGACATGCACAAATTGAGAGTACTCTACCAGGGCAACGGGAGGGGGCCCAAGCGTCGGTATTATTACAGTCCCAGAACAGGATGGAACAACAGGACATGGGAGGAGGAATTGGGGAAGACGGCAAAGGATGGAGGATTGGCAGGTGTAGCTATAAACTGGAACGACGAGCTCAGTCATTATAGGTACGACTGTGAAGACTACGAACTTGCCTATGTTGGTGCTGACCTTCTCCATCTAGTACAGAAAGACCGACGTTCGATGCTCAGATATTGCCGCAGGGCGGCAAAAAGACGTGCTTATCCCAGCTGGGGCCTCCCCACAGAAGCAGTGTGGTTACTATTGCAGCCGAGTGTCAACATGGAGTCTCCTAATAAGTTGAGCGAGTTGAATGAACAAAGGCAGATTAGACAGGCTGAAAAAATGGAGGAGGAGGAGGAGATGGAGAGATTCACTGCGGAGTTTACGTACCGAGTGGGCAGGAGGCTACTGGAGAAGATGGGGTGGACTAGGGGAGAGGGACTCGGGGCGCCTGGACCTGACGGCGCCGCTCGACCGCCAGAGGAGCCGCCGGTGGGTGACTTGTGGCAGTTTCGTCGGGAGGAAAGGGCAGGCTTGGGGAGTGCGGAGTTGTGCGCCGAAGCGTACGCGTTTGAGAAGGTGCTGCAGGATTATCTAGTACACATCCGTCGGTGTCAAGCCATGCCCCTCTGCAGCTACAGGTCCCTGAGCTTCTCGAGTGACAAGGCAAATGGCAAAAACAACATAAGTGGCAAGCGCATCATGCACTGCTATGATGCATTCTCCATGGCCTGGCACTCGGGGATACCCTACCGAGCACAGAAAGTATGGACGCCTACATGGGCACAGGGGGGGATAGCACACAGAAGCAGAGAGAGCATCATCACCATCATCATGTGTAACAAGTGGAGGGCGGAGTGCAATAAGAAGAGTCTCATCGTGAGCAACTACGATTGTACCAATCCTTTCGCAGCGACAGAAAGAGAACGTCTTGAGATCCAAGCAGAGGAACATGCATGCCCCGAGGACGTCCCATTTGCTATCGCGACGGTGAGACAGCAGACGATGACCATGGAGACGTCAGACGGTACATTAGACATCAGGTCCACCACAGGTACTCAGATGGGATTTACTACAGCTCCCAGAGATTTTATCAATACATACAACAAGGAGGTGGAGGAGTGGAGGATGGGAGAGAGAGCGCACGGAGAGCACAGATGGTTCTTTACCACAGATCCTCGTCACCCTGACCTACCCCCTATTGATACCCAATTGAGTGTGTTCATGGACGACATTACGAAGAGCACTGTCATTGAGGAGGGGGCATCGGCGGCTAAGGTCACCGAGATACTGAACGGCAGCACATCTAGGTTGGAAAGTTGCTTGGCCAAAGGGCAGTGGACGCTCAACCCCAGCAAAACTAACCATCTACTCGATCTACGGGGGGCCCGACACTACCAGACTACACGCCGCTTGAGACGTAGTAAAGAACTGAAGGGTCAAGCCCTTCGAGAGATGCGTGTATTAGGTCCGCATTTACCGAGTGAGCAGGGCATGTTGAGCGAGGTACTCAGGAGAAGTCAAGCTGCCAGACAGGCTCGGCGACAATGCGGGTGCTTCTGGACGTCCTCCACAGCTAAATGTATACGACGGGCGATGTTTCAGGCCTTCGTAGTGGAAGCCGCTCTTAGTGGATTATCTGCCTTCGTCATCCCTGATAAGTTTGTCAGCATCCTAGACCAGACCCTGGGGAAGTTTTTGAGGGTGCTATCTAAAGGAGAGATGAGCTGGGTAACGGAGGAGGGGGAGAGGAGGTGCAGGTCCACGAAGTTTGTTTTCAGAGCATGGCAGATACCTAGATGTGCTACACAGTTGAGAGTACGAAGGATTCGGGATTACCTCCGCTGGGCGAAGTATCCAGATGATCATCAGGCGGTGGTAGCTGCGGTGTTTGGCACAGCTTGGATGGACCAGGCTCCCAGATTATCCGAAGACTTCAGAGTGCACAGCGAGTCGACCCCCTGGGCTAAACAATTCGTGTCCGACCTCGATCATTTGGCTTCCGTCGACCCCGAGTTCGCCGAGTGGTACCATGCGAGAAGCGACGACATCAGCATATTGAAACGAGGGAGCCCAGAGAACGACAGATTTCTGCAAACGGACCCGTCGTACTTGAATGCAGTCGAGAGGTACGGGGAGGTGTCGCCTGGTATAGAGGAGGAGGAGGAGCAGGCGATGGAGGAGTACTACAGACCATATTGGTGTGATCACACGAAGGAGGAGGAGGGAGGAGAAAAAACGACCTGTGGCAAAAGGTTTTTGAGTGCAACAGGCCTTATCGCCCATCGTCGTGAGGCACACGGTGTGACACCTCTATTGAGTAAGATTATCATCACAAACCAGTGCCCCTGGTGCAGAAGCTGTTTCGTGAATAGAGCAGGTGCCTTGGACCATGGTCGCAGGGCAGCATTGAGGTTTGGAAAGTGTTTTGTAGATCACTCGAAGTGGAGCCACGAAGTGCAGGTCCCCGACGACTTGAGTTGCCGCGCATGTGCTTTCTCGGCTCAAAATTTTGAGAGCTTTCAGGAGCACGTCCGACAGCACTTGCCAGGACCACATTCGGTGGTGGAGGCTGCCTGTCGAGACTGCGGGGACGAGGACGTCGTGGAGAGTGAAGAGGGCACCGCCAGGAGGAGAGCCTGGCCTAGAACGAGACAAGAAGGAGGCACGACAAGAGGGTGGAGCTCGAGGAAAGGGCGGCAAGGCGAAGGACGGCGAGAGCACGGACATCAGGGAGGCCCTGGTCACCGTGCAGAAGCTCGTGTTGCGCAACAGCCAGGAGAACCGCGACATGATGAACGGCATTTTCGACTTCTGGCTGGTCCCAGGATCGTCGGCAATGGTCACGGCAGGGGCCGACACAGGCCTCGACTACAACAACACGGTGAAGAGGTTGGGGAAGGGCCATGGGCAGGGGCCGCCGCATGTGCACATCGCGATGGCGGTGGTCGAGAAGGCGGTGGAGGTGCTCGACGAGCAAGACAAGTGGCAGGCGGAGAGCAAGCTCTTGCTCAAGGAGTGGGTCGGGGCGGCCAGCGGCGAGCACGGACAGAGGCTCGTGGACGCGACCTTCAGCATGTTCAGGATCAAGAAGGCCTACCAGCGCGAGTCGGACCTGGAGGAGATGTACAAGGTCATGTTCGGCATCAGGCCGCTGGTCGACTTCAAGACGGCGCTGCGCTTGGCGGAGGCGCCCTCGGAGGTCATCGCGCAGGTACGCCAATTTCAGCCAGCGCTTCTTCGAGAGGCGCTGAATCACGCGTGGTTCCTGCAGAAAGGGGTGATGCCTATGGGGGCAGGGCCGAAGACAGAGTTGGAGAGGGCAGTAGAGGCTCAGCTGAAGCAGCTGATCAAACAGGGAACGCTGAAGAGGAGCTGAGACGTAGGTAAGGTCAAGTGATTGTAGATATTGCACACGACCCGAGGCGACAGCAGACGCTTCGCAGCATGGTAGCAGGTGGCAGTGAGCATGCTAGTAGACTCTTGCAGCAGGTGAAAGAATATCGCAGCTCACTGCAGAATACGCTTCAATTTGACAATATATGACGAGATGCCGCCCCTGGCGGCAACGGCGCGCCTCCCAGAGAGGCAGCAGGCGCCGCTCCCGATATCGCATTATAGGGGGGAGGGGGCTCAGCCCCAAGGCATCCCCTAGCCAGCTAGGGATAGCCTAGAGGCTTTGTCTCCTCCCTCCACTTCTTCATATCCCCCGCGGGATCTTCCTCGCCGACGGGGCATCGCGCGCAGTCTTTGCACCGCCGCGTCGCCTCATGCCGTGGCGGCCTGCTGCTTTTGCAGGCGGCCCAGCCTCCATATTCAACGGAGGGGCCTCGCTCAGCTGCAGGATGACAGACTGATGGCCCCCAACTGAGCACCACCACCACCACCTCCTGCTCCTCCTCGTCCTCCTTCTCCTCCTCCTCATCCTCATCATCTCTGCTTCTCTCTCCTCCGCCTCCTCCTCCCCCTCCGCCTTCTCCTCTCTCATCCTCCTTCTCCTCTTCCTACTCCTGTTTCTCCTCCTTCACCTCTTCCTCCTCCCTCCTCCTCTTCCTCGTCTTCCTTTTCCTCCTCCTCCGCCTCCTTCATCTCCCTCGTCTCTCTCCTCCCTCCGCCCTCCGCCCTCCTCACTACTCACTCCTCCTCCTCCTCCTCCTCCTCCTCCTCCTCCTCCTCCTCCTCCTCCTCCTCCTCCTCCTCCTCCTCCCCTCCTCCTCCTCCTCTCCTCCTACTCCTCTACTCCTCCGCCTCCCCGTCCCTCCTCCCCGCCTCCGCCTCCTCCCCTCTCTCCTCCTCCTCCTCCTCCTCCTCCTCCTCCTCCTCCTCCTCCTCCTCCTGCTCCTTATCCTCCTCCTCCTCCTCCTCCTCCTCCCTCCTCCTCCTCCTCCTCCTCCTCCTCTCCTCTCCCTCCTCCTCCTCCACCTCCACCTCCTCCTCTCCTCCTCCTTCGCCTTCTCCTCCTGCTCCTCCTCCTTCGTCTTTGTCCGGGTCCTCCCTCCTCCTCGCCCCCCCTCCTCATCCTCATCGTCCTCCTTCTCCTCCTCCTCCTCCTCCTTCTCCTCCTCCTGCTGCTGCTGCTGCTCTCCTCTCTCCCTCCTCCTCCTCCTACCTCCTCCTCCTCCCCTCCTCCTCCTCCTCCTCCTCCTCCTCCTCCTCTCCTCCTCCTCCTCCCCTCCTCCTCCTCCTCCCCTCCTCTCCTCCTCCTCCTCCTCCTCCTCCTCCTCCCCATAATCCCCCCTCCGTCCTCCCTTCTCCTCCTCCCTTTCCCCTTCCTCCTCCCCTTCCTCCTCCTCTTCCTTCCTCCATCCTCATCGCGTCTTCTCACCTCCTCCTCCTCCTCCTCCTCCTCCTCCTCCTCCTCCTCCTCATCCTTCTACTCGAACGGTTCTCACCCTACTTTTTGCCGCGCCTGCTCCCTCCTCAGTCTTCCTGCCGCGCCTGCTTCTCACCCTTTCTCTTGCAGCTGCCGTTTTGCATATCAAGGATGCTTCACCGAGCCCGTTTTACACAGTAAGACGCGTTTTACTCGCTATACATCCGCTTACGGGAAAGATCGTTTTCCCTTACATCTTCATCTACATCGCGACGCCTGCAGGAGACGTCTTTCGTGGGTACGTCAGGGCTGGACAACCCACCCGCTGGAACACCACGCCGTTGCGATCTACATGCTGCTCTACATCCTGCTCTACCTCCGCCTTCAACATCATCGCCTTCGAGAGCCTCTTCCCGCTCACAGTGGCAGGAGATGCTGCTTTAGGGTTCGTCGAGGCACCCGCCCATCCGCCAGGCCTACTGACCGAGAACGTGCACATACTTCATCAAGGGCAACACCACCAAGATCTACAAGGACCTCTTTGGCGACCCATCCCAGGCATGCTCGGCCTGTGCCCGAGCAGCTCGCGGACCCCCAACTGTCAGTGCCCCCGCCTGCGGGGGTAGCCTCAGGTGCTACTAGACAGGTGCTCGACAACGTTCAAATCTGCGTTGTCAGACCAAGTCTCCGAGTTTTATGGGACAGCGTCTCGAAAGCCCTGGGAGAAGCAAGCAGGGAAGAGGCATCCGGGCCGAGCTAGGGTGCAGTGGGGAGCATGGGTGTTCTCAACCCGGGAGGTAATGCAGTGGAGGGCAAAACGCTTGGGACGCCATCGTTCCGAGGCACCACGCCGCGGGACCCGACCTTTCGTTTCACCGACTCAGGCCCGCCAGCCGGGCAGGACGTGATCCGGATGCGCACTCCTTCCAGACGGTCGTGCATTTGGCGGTGCGCAGCGCAGTGTACCGCCCACCCCGCGAACGCTCAGCAGCTCACCAACATAATGGGCCAGCCGAGACTCTTCGGACACATGGTAGAGGGATCACCAGGCAACCTCGCCACGGCGGTCCGTTCTGCCCAGTTAACAGCACACGTTCTTCACGGGTACGCCCACGCAAGAGCAGAGTTGGGACGGCATGGGTCCTGCTGCACAGGGATCGGCGCCAAGCCCCCTTGTACCAGCCGGGGCCGTCTGGAGGCTGTCTGCCTCTAGCATGGCACCGCCGGTACAGGGGGCAGACCTAGCAGCAGAGATCGACTCAGGCACCGACGCTTACACCGCAGGTTCATTCGGCGACTAAATATCCGCCGACGACCCCGAGCTACGCGACACTCCTGTGGAACAGCGTGGTGCGCACCTCGTACGGGCTGATTTACGAGCGCGCCAAAGCACGCTGGCGCAGCTTCAACACTACAAGCCCGCGCGCCATGCTCGGAAGGCCATCGAGCAGAAGCGCCAGGGAACAGGAAAGAACTATCTCGCTTTCACAGCCACCCTGTCCGAGATCGGCCCCCGGGACGGGAGAGGGTGGAGGGATGGTGTTTCCATGGCGGTTTCCTGAAGCCCAAGCATCCCCTCAGATGATGAGAGCGTCGACGACGACGACGATAGCGCCTTCCACGCGCCGACAGGGTTGGCGGACTTGTCTTCAATATTCGGCCCAGAGCTCCCTTCGACCTCTTTCCGCAAGGTAGTTTTGCACACCTCGTCAATTGTTGATGGCCCTGGAACCCGAAGGAGGCCCCCCAGAAACCAAAAAGAAGGGAAAACGCAGCGATGGGAAACATCAGATCCCCAGAGTCTGGGAGCGAGAGGCCGATCGCGTTGCGCCTAACAGTTGGTCATGGTCTCCTGCTACTTCGAACCTCCTCCCTTCAACCTTCCTCAACCTTCCTCCTCCTCTTCCTCCTCCTCCTCCACCTTTCGGGGCCAGAAACAGATCCTCTATGCCATGTTCGGTCATTGCACCACTTCGTGGCAAATGGCGGCCCAACGCGCAGAGCATTCCTGTTGTTTCGACACCTGTCGCCCAAAGAAGCGGCCAGAGCATTCTACACGATACGTTTTCCTGCTGCAAACCCCATCGGTCAGGGCCCTGATAGCTCAGTGTATAAACGCGCGTTTCCCCCCTCTCCTCCTCCGCGACCGTGCGCCCCAGTGCGTGTTACAGTCAACCCGCGCAGTATGGTTGAGCGACTCTCCAAGGCTACCCTTCCATCCCTCCCTTTTGGCCCATTCATGGCCTTTTCCGCCGGCCGCGCCCCTGTCGCAGGGTGTCGACGTGGCCCTCCAAGGCCCTTGCATCCTCATCGTCGACATGCCCTTCCAAGGCCCTTGCACCCGCATCGTGCGCCCGTGCGATGCGTCTGGCTGTGCGCGGCGCCGGGCCCCGCGGGAGGCCAGGGCGCCCCTCGGGAGCGATGCGCGGGCGCGCCCGGCCAGGAGTTCTTTTCTCGGCCGAGCTCGAAAGGAGGAAGAGGAGGAGGAGGCGGAGGAGGAGGAGGGGGGAGGAGGTGGAGGGGGAGGGGGAGGAGGTGGTGGAGGAGGAGGAGGAGGAGGAGGATGAGGAGGAGGAGGAGGAGGAGGAGGAGGAGGAGGAGGTCAGGAGGAGGAGGAGGAGGAGGAGGAGGAGGGGAGGAGGAGGAGGAGGAGGAGGGAGGAGGAGGAGGAGGAGGAGCAGCAGGGGGAGGGAGCGGCCAGAGGCCGATGACTCGCACATCGAGGACTTCCTCGCCGCCGCCGCCCGCCCGAAGTTCCACATGCTGCTCGGGGCCACCCCGGGCGGCGGCGGGCGCCTGCTCTCGAGCGACTTCCCGAAGGAGCCGTGGCTCGACGCCTTGCGGCTCGACTTCGGCGCCGCCGCCGAGGCCGCGGGCTCGGATGCCGAAGCGGGTGCCTGCAGAGGCTTCCCAGACCCCCTCGCGACGTGAAAGAACACTCTGGGCCTCTCAGGTGGGGTCAGAGTGGGTAGATGGGGTCGGAGGATCGCGCCGCATCGCTGATGCATCGCCGATGCGGCTTGATGTGGAGCCCGATTTGCTCCACGTCGACGTCGCCGATGCACCGCCCACGTCGACGATGCATCGCCAGTGCATCGCCGATGCATCGCGGATGCATCGCGGATGCATCGCCAATTTATCGGCGATGCGGCGCGATTCTCCGACCCCATCTACTCCGACCCCATATAGGAGGCCTCCAATCACGACGGGAGGCTCTTCGTTATTTTTGTCCTCCAGGGGCCCTTATCAGGCCTCTGGGCCGTCAAACAACGACTCGGGATGAAAAGTTGGTTTCGGGAAAGGGGTCCAGACCCCTAGGGGTCGACGCTGTGAACAGAAATGACGACGTCGGGGTTCTGTGTTCATGGTGCCCAGCCCCAGCACCCCTCCCCCTAACGTGGACTACCCGCCTAATGCCACCCGGACCCCGGTGACACAGAGCCTGACCCTCGCAGAATGGGCGTGGCACATGCGCTTTGGCGGCACGCTTGTCTCGGAGTGATGCTGACGACGATTTTGCTGACAACGTTTATGCGTGGACCACATCTCTGAGTGACGATTTTGCTGTCACCCGTGCGCCAGCGACGTCCCTCATTGAGCATGTCGTTCTCGCCGGCGCGTGGGCCGTACGTGCGGTCGCCCGGCCGGTATCAACCGAAAAAAAGTATGCGACTGGAAATTTGGAGGGATCCACGAAGGTGGTAAGGAACTCGAGTCAAGCTTTCTTCCGATGCGCGTGCACCATTTTCCCTGTGCTCGGCTGCAACCACTACCCCCTGCGCTTCCTGCTTGTCCTTCTGCTCCTCCTGCTCCTCCTCCTCCTCCTCCTCCTTATCATCCTCCTTCTCCTTTCTCCTCCTTCCTCCTTGCACCTCCTCATCATCCTTTTCCTGCCTCCACCTTCCTCTCGTCGCCATCTCCCGCCTGCACCGCGGCGCCTGTCACCTGCTCGCCCGCTCGACGCGCTCATGGTGGGCCCCCCCCCAGAGCCGTGGACACGTGAAAGCATGTGCCCCCCTCCGCGCACAGATTTCCCCGTGTGGAGAATCCGACGCGACCAAGTTGGGCCCCCCCCCCACCTAGGGGCCGCGGACACGATAGATCGCGTGCCCCGCGTGCACGCGCCAAGCGCATGTCGGGCTTCCCCTCCGCGCAGGTTGTCTAACGTGTCGGGCCCCCCTCTGGGTGCCCCGCGCGCACGCGCCAGGCGCACGTTGCCCCCCGCCCCTCCCCGCGCACGTATTCCCACGTGCAGAGAATCCGACGCACCCAGGTTGAGTGCCCTCCCCTTGGGGGCCGTGGACACGTGAGAACGCGTGCCCTGCGCGCACGAGCCAGGCGCACGTTTTGCGCCCCCCCCCTCCGCGCACGCATTTTCAAGCCTGGAGAATTCGACGCCCCCTGAAGTTGGGTCCCTTCTTGGGGGCCGTGGACACGTGAGATCGCGTGCCCCCGCGCGCACGCGCCAGGCCCCTTCCGCGCAGGTCTTTAACGTTCTGAGACCCCGACGCGCCCAAGCTGGCCCCCCCCCCCTGTCTTGGGGGGGACTGTGGACACGCAAGAACTCGTGCCCTGCGCGCACGCGACAGGCGCATGCTGCTAGCCCCCCCCAATCCGCGCACGCTTTGTGTTCCGCGTGGGGAATCCGACGCGCCAGGTTAGGTTTCCCCTTGGGGGCCGTGGACACGTGAGAACGCGTGCTCCGTGCGCACGCGCCAGGCGCATGGCTGGGCCCCAAACATCCGCGCAGGTACTGTCACGTGTAATCCGTCCGACGCTTCCAAGTTGGGTCCCCCTGTTTGGGGGACCGTGGGCACGTCAGAACGCGTGCTCCGCTCGCACGCGCCAGGCGCATGTCGACCCCTCCCTCCGCGCACGTGTTTTGACCTGTGAGGAATCCGACTTTTCCAAGTTGTGTCCCCCTTTTGGGGGCCGTGGACACGTGGGAATGCGTACCCCGCGCGCACGCGCCAGGCGCATGTTTGCCCCCCCCCCTCCCCCCCCTCTTCGCGTACGTATTGTCACGCTGAAGGAACCCAACTTCTCAAGCTGGGTACATTCTTGGGGGCCGTGGACACGTACGATCGCGTGTCCCGCGCGCGCGCGCCAGGCGACTGTTCGCCCCCCCCTTTGCGCACGTATTGTCGCGCGTAGAGAGACCGGCGCTTCCAATTTGTGCCCCCCCTCCCCCTTTGGAGGCCGTGGACACGCGAGAACGCGTGCTCCGCGCGCGCGCCAGGCGCATGTTTAGGCCCCCCGCTTCCTTCCGCGCACGCACTGTTCACGCGCAGAGAGCCCGACGCGCTCACGTTGGGTCCCCTTCCGGGGGGTGGCCGTGGACACGTGAAAGGCACGTGCCCCGCGCGCACGCCCCGGGCGCATGCTGTGCCCCCCCCTCCGCCGCGCATTTTTTACGCGTACAGCCGGGGCCCTGGAGAAGGAACCCTTTTCGTTGGGGAGGGGCTCGGTGTTCCTTGATTGTTCGACAGTTTGCCTTCTGTTTTCATGAGGTTTTCCATGGGAAATCTAAGGTCAACTTATGGGAGAAAGGGGCCCCGTTCCTTATTGAGGGTTCCTTAGGTCAACGCCCCGACTGTAGAGAATCCGACGCGCGCGCACCAGCCAGGCGCATGCCTGCCAGACCTCAGTGTCCACGATGGAAACGCCGATGGTGCTCTGAAGAGTTCGGAAGAGCGCGGACGCGCGCGTGTTTGAACACTGTGGTTTTGCGGAACCATGTGCTGCACATTTTTTTTTCTGGACACTCGCTTCAGACACCATTACGTGACCGAATGTTTTCGACGGATTTTGGCATGCGCGCGCGACGACGCGCGCGCACACTTCGTCCCATCTGTTGCAAAAGGGTTTTCGCGAGAGCACGCGCGCAAGAGCGTTCGAACGATTTCGACACGCGCGCGCGTGAAGGCCGTTTGGTTGCATTGTCGGAACATGATGAAAAGCCATGGTTTATTCAAGAATTCACAGAAGCGCGCGAGCTTGTTTTGACAATCCGTGCTGCGAAGCAGTATGTTTTTTATATGATGTTTTGACACTCGGTTTTCAAATCCTCACGAAGCCGAGTGTGTTTGAAGGATGTCGGCACGTGCGCGCGACAACCCGTCCGTGTGCACTTCGTCCCATCTGTTGCAAGGGGTTCTTGAAACTTGATGGTTCTTGAGAAACGAGTGCGCGCGCATAGAGTCGGGGCCCTGAAGAAGGAACCCTTTTCGTTGGGGAGGGGCTCGGTGTCCCTTGATTGTTGAACTATTTGCCTCAGGTTTTCCTGATGTTTTCCATGGGAAAGCGAAGTTCAACTTATGGGAAAAAGGGACCTCGTTCCTTATTTAGGGTTCCTTAGGGCAACGCCCCGACTGTAGTTGGGGGTCGGTCGCAGTTCGATTCCGGGGCCCAGACACGTTACGTCGTGGCAAATCACGACGGACTGAACAACATGCCAGGCCCGCTCGGTCTCCTTCAGCCCCGACTGTTCCGACGATCCGGTGTGGCCCGATGTCTGCATGGCGCCGCTGCTCAGCCTGGCGCAGCCGATCCGATTAGATTCTGACTCGGCGGCGATGCAGCTGGACGCCCGACATGGGCACGGAAAGAATGGGTACAATGCCCAACAGCAGTTCTTGTTCATTTTGAACCGGATTCGCTGTCCACGCCGCCGCGGCCTGTGTTCATTCCGTACCCATTTCGGGCGTCCAAAATGCAGCCCGGTCTTTCTCACACTGCGATTCGATCCGATATCCCTGAAATCGTGGAATAACAAGCTCGGGCTCGCGGTGCGTTTTTTGTTCCTCCACGTGGCGCATTGCAACGAGGGTCTCGCCTTCGGCGCATCTCGCCTCCTGGCGGACGCCTGCGTCAGGCCGACGGATGCCGACTGAAGTAAAATGGTGGCGGGTCCGTCGGCGTAATGTTTGCGGAAGGCGGCCGAAGTAAAAGACGTTCACATGGTTGGGTTCAGGCTTTCCAGAGACGGCCGGACAGCCAAGACGCCGAGAAATGAGGAACGCTTCCGCTTTGGGCTCGGGAGGGGCTCTCGGTTTCGGGCAGGGTTCGGGGGGCATGTTCATGCCCGACGCTCGCCGTGGCCACGAAAGCCCCTCGGTTCGTCATCCAGCGCTCCCTTCTGACGTCCGCGTATAGATGTTTCAGTCCGCGGCCCTGATGGTCCCGACCGCTTCCCGCAAGCAGTTCTTCGCCCCGGAACCGTTTTTGATGTTCCCCAGGGCCCCGCATGCAAGCGTCGTTGTCGTTGCCGCTGTCGACGTCGTCGTCGACCTCGCTGCGGCCGACGCGGCGGCGGCCACGACGGCGGTGAAGGAGCGTTGCGGAGGACCGAAATCGATGAAGAAGGACACATAAAACAAACACATGTCGTCGAAGATCGGCCACGCGCAGAGGGGGGTAGGGTAGGGGGAGGGGGGGAAGGCTCCTTAGAAGCATCCCTGCTCCCCAGAAGGCGCGGCCCCCCTCTGTAGATAGAAGGCTGGCGCCTTCTCAGCAGCAGCCTCCCTCTGAGAAGCCTTCCCCTCCCCCCCCCTAGCCGCCATGTGTGCGCCGCCGACTTCTGTCCTGGGTGCGGCTGTGTCCCGCCCGCAGAGCCAGACCTCATCATTGTGCACAGGCTGTAGGCCTGGCGGTCCCGCTCCCCGCTGAGGCGAAGGAGGATCCACGATCGAGGATGATCGAGGAAGATCGAGGAGGATCGAGGAGGATCGAGGGGGAGGGGGAGGAGGAGGAGGAGGAGGAGGAGGAGGAGGAGGAGGAGGAGGAGGAGGAGGCACGAGGAAGGTCGAGGAGGAGAGGAGCGAGGAGGATCTGGGCTTCTGGCTGCGCGGCTGCTGGGTGTCTGGGAGAGGCGCCCCTGCCGGCCCGCGGCCGCGGGAGCGCACGGCCGGGGGGCGGCGTGCGGATCTTCGTGCACGAGGTGCCGGGCTGCGCGGGCGAGGCGGCGGGCTCGGGTGGGTGGCAACGTCAGAGGTGGCTAGACCTCCTACCCTGACACGTCGATTGAGGAATTGGCCGTTTTCGGCTCGCGAGAGGGCGTTGCGGCCGTCATCTCTCCGGGTCCAGGTCCGTCGGTTTCGGTCCCAGGCCGTTTTCACTAAGAGGATGCTTATTAAAAGGGAGGTTTGTCCACCGCCGACAATGGGGGGGGGCCAAGTGCGGGGTGAAGAGGAGGTCCCGGAAGAGGGGAGCAAAAAGTGACATAAGCATAACAAAAACTCGGAGGTGCGCGCGGATTTCTCGGATCGGCGCTGGACCCCCCTCCCTGGAGCGCGGAGCGCGCCAGGGGCGGCGCCGGAGGCGCCGCCGGGGGGCCCCAGCGCCGATCCGACAACTCCGCGCGGACCTCCGAGTCTTTATGTTTATGCCACTTTTTGTTCCCCTGCTGAAGAGGCCCGTTAGGGCTCCGTCTGGGCTCCCACAAGAAGCCTGTAAGGGGCCCTCGTCTGCACCCCCATGTGTGGGTCCCCCCCCCATGGCCGCCCGCTCGAGGTGGGCAAGGCTTGTTGTTCCCACATCCACGGCGTCCTGGGGTGCCTGGCTCCCCCGAAGCCAGAGGCGCAGCGGACGTAGGCAAGCATCTGGCCCCCCGGAGGCCATAGATCCTTGTCCGGGTCCGCCGCGCCTCGGCCTCTCGTGACGCCCTCCCCAGCAAAAGTCCAGGGCGCAGCGGATGTCGACAGCAGTCCGGCGCACGCGAGGCGGTGCTGCAGGAGTTCCTGGCCGCCGGGGGCTTCGGCTGGCCGCAGGCGCTTCGGGGGCGGCGCCTCGGGGCGGAGGGGGCTCGGCGGCCGAGGTCCGGAGCGCGAGCTGTTCGTTCGAGCCGCGCCGTCGGCTCTCCGCGCCTCTCTCTCTCCGGCCCCCGGGGGGGTGCGCTGCGACGGCCGCGCCTCGCCGAGGGAGCGCGCTCCGAGAGGTGCCCGGGATCGACAGAGGGCGGCCGCGGGAGACCCGAGTTCATAGTATCGGGGGGGGACAGAACCCCCAGCAGTGACACGTCGATTAGTGAATTGTCCGTTTTCGGTTCTCGAGATGGCGCCGTGGCCGCTATTTTCCAGGCTTGCGCCCGCCAGGTTTGGGCCTCAGGTCGTTGTCACTAAACCACGTTTTACTAAAGGGAGGTCTGTCCATCCCCGATAGTAGGATCGAAAACCAATAGGATGGTCAGGGCCCCCGACCCGAGGGATATCAGCCACGCGCGGAGGGTTTCTTAGAAGGCGCGGGCCTTCTCTACAGATGTAAGGCCGGCGCCCTCTAAGAAGCAGCCTCCTGCTAAGATCGGGGGGTGGACAGATCTCCTACCCTGACACGTCGATTGAGGAATCGGCCGTTTTCGGCTCGCGAGAGGGCGTCGCGGCCGTCGTTCTGGCGGGTCCGGGTCCGTCGGTTTCGGTCCCAGGCCGTTTTCACTAAGGGGAGGTCTATCAAAGGGAGGTTTGTCCACCGCCGAATAGTCGAACACCAATACAATGGTCAGGGTCCCCGACCCGAGGGATATCAACCACGCGCGGAGGGCTTCTTCGAAGCACCCCTGCTTCTTAGAAGTCGCGGGCCTTCTCCATAGATGCAAGGCCGGCGCCCTCTCAGAAGCAGCCTCCTGCTAAGAAGCCCTCCCCCCTCGCTCCACCCCCTTGTGCGCGCCGCCAAGGACAGGTTCAGGGTGGGGGGACGCATCGACCCCCAATCGTTTTTTTCATTGCCGACAGGGGGCCGGGGGCCCCGCCCGCCCAGGGCAGGGGCTTGCGGTTTTGCGCTCGGGGCCGTACCGCCGATCTGTCGGCGGCGCGTCGCCGATTTCACGGCGATGCGGTGCTTGCCGCCTGGGGCCAGACCCTCCCCCTCCCCCAAACCTCCTCCGACAATATTATTTTTCTTTAATCCGACGCCCCAGAGTTCCCGACCCCTTCCACGGGGGCAAATGTTGCGTAGCGGATGTGCTCTGGATTGGCCTTGATGCCCCGTGACGGGCCCCAGAGAGCCCGAGACTTGAGGATCGTGTTTTTCGGTCAACAGCGAGGGCGGGCGCTAGCGCGGTCGAAAACCCGAGAGGGGGGCCGCGCCGGGCTTAGAAGGCGACTAGGGGAAGGGGATCAGAGGCGACGACAGGGGCGAACAGTGTACTCAGGTGCGCCGATGATCTGTGTCTTCGGAGAGGCTCCCGGGCGAATGCGCGTAATGCCCGCCCCTGGGCTAGTCGCCCCTATCGTCGCCGCCGAGGGGAGGGCGGCCGCGGCGGAGGAGCGCGGGGAGGAGGCATCGGGCGTGGACAGCTTTCGCCACGAGGAGTGCGCAGAGGCGGCCGCGGGCACCGGAAGCCGAGGCATGCCAGGGCCGGATCGGCGAGCGAGGGGGGGGAAGTCATCAGGAGAGGGCCTTCTTCGGGCGATCGCAAACCTGGATTGGGGGGGCGTGGATTAGCGACGGGTTCCGTGTTCGTGGGGAATCCTGGATTGCCGCCGCCCAGCGAGGCTGCACCGGCCGCCTTCTGGGGAGGGCGCCTCCCCCGATCCATGGATCTGGCGACGGCGCGCCAAATCCATGGATCGCCAATCCACGTGTGCGCGCCCCCGACTTCTCAGAGGGCGGCGGGACTTCTCAGAAGCCATCGCGCCTCCCGAGAAGTTGCCTGTGTCTTCGGGGAAGGCTTGGACTATTTCTCACAAGGCCTGGGGACTTCTAAGCCTCCTGAGGAGGCCCGCCCCTTCTCTCAGTATCGTTTAACCGATCCCCATCCCTATCCCCATCCCGAACCCCACCATCTCGCCACCCCAGTTGGGGATATACACCTCGAAGCCCGAAGGGAGCAGCCTATATCCCCATCTAGGGGGGCAAATCGGCCAGTGTGGCCCAGGCCACACTGGTGGGGATAGGGATCGATTAGACGATGCCAAGTCTCAGTTCCCCCCCGGGCGCGCCGCCAACAGGAGGTGAGCGGCTAGTGCCAGCTGCCCAGGTCGAGGGCAGGGCTGATCCCACCCGAGAGGCGCGCCGTCATCCTGTGGAGACGGAGTGCGAAGCGCTTGTGCCGCCTGGCCGTCTGCTGCCGTGGTCAGAAGGGTCTGGCGACGGGGAGGCGATGCTTCGCTGTCCTTCACTGCACCGTCGCACGTGCGGCGCCAGTCCATCATTCTCATCATCATCATCATCATCATCATCATCATCATCATCATCATCATCATCATCATCATCATCATCATCATCATCATCATCATTATCATTATCATTATCATCATCATCAGCAGCATCAGCATCAGCATCAGCATCAGCATCAGCATCAGCATCATCATCAGCATCATCATCAGCATCAGCATCATCATCATCAGCATCATCATCAGCATCATCATTATCATCATCATCAGCATCATCGTCATCATCATCGTCAGCATCATCGTCATCATCATCGTCATCATCATCGTCATCATCATCATCATCATCATCATCATCATCATCATCATCATCAGCCACGGGGGAGGCGAGGCTCTGCTAGTCCTGCACTGCACCGTCGCACGTGCGGCGCCGGTCCAGGGGACAGGGCCGTGCCGACGTGCGCTACGAGGAGCCCGGGGCTGGAAGCAGTTGCCAGCCCCCGCGCGGAACGACTCGGGCACCCCTGCAACGCAGAAAGGCCAGGCGCAGTTGCTGGAGAGCACTCCGAGACTGGACAAAAACTGGGAGGGGTGAGCGAGAACGAAGACGTCCGAAGACCCATCGAGCAAGGCCTAGCGGCGAGCGAGAGGGTGAGAGTTGAGCAGGGACCGACCGCCCCGGCATTCTTATAGGACTCTAGGCCTGCCACGGCCTGTTTTTGGAGCATGCGACGAGGGCTCCATAACACCAGAAACCATGCTCTCAGCACAAAGCCGATGCCTGAAAGCATGCCTGCCCACGAACATGTCGTGCAAATTTGCCGAGCGTTGGAGGCGGCCCTGGGATCTGTCTGAACTGGTAGGGACTCCAGGAAATCGCTGGGGAGCGGCGGGAAGGGTGGGGCCAGCTCCACTCAGAATCGGCCCCTGGATTCCGCCGTAGCCATTTTTGCTCCAGCTGTTCGGCGCGTGCTGCGGCAGACGAGGTTGCAGAGCCTTTCGGCGCCGTCCCAGATACCTCCCATTCGCCATGGCGCCCAGCTCGCGTGCTCTGCTCGTCGCCGGGTGCGCGGCCGTGGCCGCGGCGGAGACCGTGAAGTTTTCCGACTACGATTTTGGGGCAGAGTTCACTAAGTGTGTCAAGATCTCGGACTGGAACACGATGGGAGTCGACGACGAGGTGGAAGTCGCGGATTACGGCGATGATGGATGCTGCCCGACCGATTACACCCCGGGCATCGCGCTCGGGTCCAGCACAGAGTACCACAAGGGCGTGGTGAGGTGCGGCCTGAACGATGATGGATCGCGGTCTGGCATGAGCACGGGCACGACTTGCGATTACGGCAAATGCTTCGTGGTAAACCCGGCTTTCACGTGCTCGGACGCGGACGGCTCCAAGATGACCTTGGGCGGCTGCTGTCCGACGACCAGCGACTACGGGGACGACTGCTACGGCTACTCCAAGTCCACCTCGAACAGCGTGGAATACTGCTCCACATACAAGATCGTGGGTGGCAGCTGGGAGACCCTCGGCTCCTCCGCGACGGACGACGACATCGCGGACGGCGCGCTCGCCTGGGGCACAGCGGTGGGCGGCTCGGGCGTCTACAACTACGGCCTCTGCGGCTCGTCCGGCGGGCTGCCGGCGCCCGCCAGCCTCGCGCGGCCCAGCGCCGCCCTTGCCGGCCTCGCTGCTCTTCCCGGCCTCGCCGCGGCAGCGCTGGCGGCGCAAGCGGCGTGAGGCAGCCGGCGTCCCCATGCATGTTTCGCACCAGGCAGCGCATCGCAGAACAGAGGAGGTGTGGGGGGGGCGGATATGAGTGGGCATAGGGGTGCGGCTCGCCGCCGCTGGACGCTTCGGGTCGCCTCGCTGCCGGATCGCTCATCGTTTGCGGCGCGGCCGCTCGGTGCTGCCTGCGTTCGGGGGCCGCCCAGCGCCGAGGCTCGGAGCCGCGGCTCCCATCTCAGTTCCGTTGGGGAGCTGCTTCTTGATGGCTCTAGTTGCACGCAGACGCGCAAGTGCTCGCGCAGGGTCCCACACCCTAGCGGCATCTTTGCCCCGCGTGCATTTTGCCATATCTTGGCGCGCTCGAGAGGCCCTCGAGCGATTTCAAGCAGATTTCAAGAGACCCTCGAGCGATGTCAAGCAGAAGCAACGAAGAGAAAAATATTCGGTCCCTGGGTTCCATGTAATGCAGTTTCCAACCCCGGATCCTTCTTGACCGTCCTGGAGCCCGAAAGCGGCCACCAGAGGTAGAACGAGGGAGCAGAACATTGCCGGGCCCAGAACCTCGAACTTACTTACGCCCCCCCCCTCCTGGCGGGCACTGGTGCTGGGTCACTGCAGACCCCGGGCTGGCTCCAAACCGAGCGAGGCCTGTCGATCGATGGTCCTCAGGACGTGCATTAGCCAACGCGTGCGCTTGCTCACTTCGGTTCCGCGGGTACCGCGCAGCCCGTGTCGGCCCTCGTTGCGCCGCCTGCTTCGTACGGAAGGACCCCCGTGGGCATCGCACGCGTCGGTGCTGACACACGTTCTGAGACCCTATCGAGCGATCGAGGCCCTATCGAGCGAGGCCCTATCGAGCGAGGCCCCATCGGGCGAGGCCCTATCGAGCGAGGCCCGGACCCGAGCCCCCCCCCCGCCGATGTCCTCCCCCCATCGAGGCGCTGCGCCTGCACGCGGAGCACGCGGCCGCGGTGCACCGCGCGGTAGCGCCGCTTGGGGCCCTCTGCGCGGCGTCTCGGCGGGCGCCTTGTCCCCGCACAAGCGCTCACGCTGCCTGCGGACCTGCCAGAGAGAGTTCTGCGAACAGGTGTGGTCTGCACGAAGTGCTCTCAAAACATTCCTGGCTTGGACTGCCTTGTCTGGCTTTTGCGCTGCCGTCAGGCCTACCAGAACAGTGTGATGAGATCAATTGAGGTTTGCCCGACACGTTGTTGGAACACTGCTGGCTTGGACTGTCCTGTTCAAACCAACCCGATGTATGCTCTAAGAACACAGTTTTTGCAGATGGGGCTAGTTATGTGAACCAGCCTACTCTATGTTCTAAGAACAGTTGTTTTTGTTATTGGAGCGTTCTTTTGTTCTGAGAACACTTCGTGGCAGGCCTATAGGATGCGTTACGGCGGGTCCCTATTCAAAAAATTGCATGAGCATTTGCATGTTGTTGCTGCTGTCTTCGAAACATATCGGCAGGACATCATGGTCAGCACGGAGGTATCCCGAACGGTAGGATTCCACACCGTGGGGCCTCAAAAAATTTACCCGGTCCTGCGCGAGAGGGTTCCATACGATGTGATTCTGCACGTGTGGGGGCCCTTACGGTGGGGGTCTTGACGATGGGGCCCCGCATGACACTGGCTCACACGTGGAGGGTCCCTCGCGCGGGGGTCTTTCACGATATGGTACCGCGCGATGGGACCCTGCACCACGGGCTCCCTCGCGACAGGGTCCCACAACATGAGGTCCGACACCACGTTCCCACACGACAGGGGCCTACGCGATTTGGTCCCGCACCATTGGATCGCCCATGATAAGGTATTGCGCGGCAGGGTCGGACCCACATCGTGGTGTCCCACACGCATCGGGGCCCACACGATGGCTCCCCGCGCGTTCTCTTCTCACACGGTAGCATTCCACACGAAGAGTTTGTCCCGCAAGATTGGCTCCAAGACGATCGGCTCACACGGTTGGGTCCCACACCATGGGTTTCCACACGGTGGATTCCCGCACGATGTTGTCCCCTGTGATAGGGTCCCAAGTTGTAAGGTCCCACACGATGGGGTCCCACACGACAGAGTCCCAAACGATATGGCCCCACACGGAAGGGTCCCACACTGTGGGGTCCCCATATATCGCATCACATGAATACGTTTCAATTATTTCGCAGAGTCACTGTTCGGGATCCCACGCCGACATAATTAGCTTGTTTTTTCCCACGTGCATCTGCGGCCGTACTCGGGGTCGAAATGCGCAGGAATATATGGAAGCATGTCACGTACATGTTCAAAGCGCACATTCGTTTGACATCTGTGCGCGAGCAAATGTCCATGAGCATCTCGACATACATTGTCAGCTATATGGTTTCGTCAGACAGTGGGATACATCTAGTGAGACAGTGATCCAATATTCTCAGCATCGCAATCAACACTGTGACATTGTGAGATAGTGTATTGAACAATTGTTGGCGCTTCGAGCCGTGCGGCGTATCCTCACCTGCCTCTCCCAGAAGCGACCTATCCTATCCTCCGCCTGCTTCCTTTCCTTGTTATGTTCCTCCCTCTGCTCCTCCCCTTGATCAGCGCCTCTCCCTGCTTCCTGATCTTCCCGCTACGTAGCCATACTTCCCCTGATGCCGTTCAGTGCCCCTCTTTCTCCCCTCCCTCTTCGTCGCCCTCCTCATCCCGTCCTCGCCTCGGTGCAATCACCATCAGCATCCTCATCAGCCTCATTAGGATCGTTCCGATGCCGCTCCTCGTACCTCCTCTTCCTCGTTGTGTCTGTGGTCTACTTGCAGCCACCTGAGGTGGGGTTGCTGCCAGGCCTTGAGGCCTTGCGGCTGCGAGTGGCCGCCCCTGAGGAGGCATTTCTTCCTTTTTTTTTGTTTTGTTTTGTTTTGGATTGTTTTGGCTTTACGTTTTGTTTTGTGTTGGTTGTATGCTTGTATTGTTTTTTGTTTGTAACTTTTTTGTGTTTGTTGTTACCTTTTTGTGTTTGTTTGTATTGTTGTGGTCGCGTGCTGGCTGCGTCCCGTGATGTTTGCGCCCCGTGGGTTGAGGAGCGCACAGGGCCCCAGGCGGCAAAATTGGACTCCGGTGCGGTGGTTGCGGACGAGGCGGAGGCCACGGTGTTCTACATCCCCGCTTTCTTCGGTCTGCTGGTCGAGCGCTTTCTCGACACCCAGGACACGGCACATCTCAACTGTATTTCTGAGACTTGGCATGGCTTGCCCGAGCGGATCTTCCTGCGGAATGCTGGCTACGACCATTTCATCTCCGCAGGGACGTGCCACCCGTACTCCATATGCGGCACAATGGAATGCGACGTCACAGTCTACCACCCTTTCGCTGGCAACGTCATGGTCCTGGCCGGAGGTGTCCGGGATCTGGGCCACCCCGATTTCGCTTTCGAGCCAGCGGCCATGTACAGGTTGCTGAGATTCATCACGGTGCCGTTCCCCGTCGCGCTGGACTGCCAGCGGCTGGCGGACCTGGCCGACGCCTCCCACGAGCGGCCCGTGGCGGTGGCTTTCTTGGGCAGCGAGAACTGGTCAGGCTTCGGACTGCGCACAGACAGCGCCCGCAGGCAGGGGGAGGAGAACGAGGAGGAGGAGGAGGAGGAGGAGGAGGAGGAGGAGGAGGAGGAGGAGGAGGAGGAGGAGAAGGGGGAGGGGGGGGGGAGGCGAAGGGGGGGGAGGAGAGGAGGACGAGGACGAGGGAGGAGGAGGAGGGAGGAGGAGGAGGAGAGGAGGAGGAGGAGAAGGAGGAGGAGGAGGAGGAGGAGGAGGAGGAGAGGGGGAGGTGGAGGAGGAGGGAGGGGAGGTGGAGGAGGAGGAGGAGGAGGAGGCGGAGGAGGGGAGGAGGAGAGGAGGGGGAGGAGGAGGGAGGGAGGAGGGGGAGGCGAATAGGGGGGGGGATGAGGAGGAGGACGAGGACGAGGAAAGGAGGAGGAGAGGGAGGGAGGAGGAGGAGGAGGAGGAGGGGAGGGGAGGGGGAAGCGGAGGAGGGGAGGAGGAGGAGGAGGAGGAGGAGGAGGAGGAGGACGAGGAGGAGGAGGGACAGAAGAGGAGAGGAGGAGGGAGGAGGAGGAGGAGGAGGAGGAGGAGGAGGAGGAGGAGCCCGGCTGCCTCAACAGGAGCCCGAGCAGCCTGGGGCGGTCTCGGCACCCTGGCGCCGCCTCAGGCGGTGCCCCAGGGGCGTTCCGCGCCCCAGGGCAGGGCTGTGGATGCCGCCCCAGCGTGCTCGGGGGGCCTGTTCCTTGGAGGCAGGGCTCCTCCCTCCTCCTCCTCCTCCTCCTCCTCCTCCTCCTCCCCCTCCCCGCTTCCCCTCCCCCTCTCCTCCTCCTCCTCCTCCTCCTCCTCCTCCTTCTCCTCCTCCTCCTCCTCTTCCTCGTCCTCGTCCTCCTCCTCCTCCCCCAGCCCTAAGTCGGGCACGTCCCTCTACAGGAGAATCTTAGAAAATGGCCAAAGAAAATAGTGCGAGGACGATTGTTTTGCTGTTTTCGGCTGTTTCTGGTTTGTTTTTACTTGTATTTCAGTTTTGCCCACAATCCGCCTGTAGGAGGACATGCCCGACCTGAGGCCAGCCGGGACTGCCTGGCCGCGGGAGCTGCCTGTGAGCGGCCCGAACCCAGACCCCCTCGCGTGGTGACAAAAATCACGACGGGAGGTCTCTCGCTAGTGTCGGCCTCCGGGGACACTTCCCAGGCATCGGGATTGTCAGAATGTTCGGCCTCGGGGGACCCTTCCCGGGCCTCGGGACCGTCAACAAACGACTCAGGATGAAAAACCAGTTCTGGGGAAGCAGTCCAGACGTCTGGGGGTGGACGTTGTGAAAAAATCACGACGGGGGTCTGGGAAGCCTTGCCAGCGAGAACTCGCGCGCGCGGCGCATCTTCCGGGAGATGTACGCCGACGAGCGCTGGGGTGCGCACGGTGACCCGCGCGTGGACATCCGGATCCTCCCGGACGGCGGGAGCGGGGAGGCTGCGCGCGCTGCGGCCCTGGGAGCTGGCGGGCTGGGCGGCCAAGAGTGCCCCCGAGGGAGGAATGCCTCCGAGCGGCTCGACGATCGAACCTGAGACTGTTTTCGTAGGGTCTGGCGACACGACGGGTTATCGGGCCGCCCGCCCCCCCGCCCCCCGCCCCGATGACCTGACCGTGTCGGGGGCGCAGGTCCGACGAGTGCGCAGTGCTGGCGCGCACGGGCATACGCGGGGCTGCCCACAGCGAAGAGGTCAGGTTGTCGGCCGGCCCCCTCTTCCCGCCCCTTCCACCGGATAAGCCGGGCTATCGCTGGAAAGCAAAACGCAAAGCACGATCGGGTTCGATCGAAGAGGGTTTCTGTTTTTTCTGCCTCCGCAGGCCTCTGGTCGCCCCGGCTAGGTGTCCCTCGAGATTTTGGTCAGAGCGCGCCCCTGGAAAGGTCCACAGGTTGATTGTTGACCCCCAGAGCCACCTTTCCGCGGGTCGTGGAGAAGTCATGGATGGGAGCCTCGTATACCTTCGTCATTTCTTATGTAGAAAGCGTTGGCGTCTATTAGAGCCTGGTAATCGGTGAGATAGCGCCGGTTTAGCGTCGACCTAGCGCCGATTTTCGTCGATTCGCGTCGATCCCTTCACCTCCAGAAAGTCATGGAAACCTTACGCAGTTCAAGGGCATCCGCATGGATCTTATCGAAAAAGGGGCGGAAGGTTAGGATGTAAGGTCCGGGATGATGAGGGGGATGGATTAGCGTTAAGTCGGGCACGTCCCTCTACAGGAGGAATATTGTTCAATAGTTGTCATACATATGTATATAAAAAGAACATGCTTTACCTACGATTAGCGTCGATTTGGTGTGAGTGAGCGCCTAGTAGCGATGATTCGCAACTGCCAACAACATGGTATGGGACGCTCCCTGGAGTTGTCACCGACACTGGGCCTGGGGACCGTGAAGAGCCGGCTCGGGCTGTGGAACCGGTACCGTGGAAGGGGTCGGGACCTCCGGAGGAACTCCCAGCACGGCTTTGTCTGCACACACGTGCCTAGGGGGGGAAGGGAGAGGGGGCTCGCCGTCTCGGCGCTCGGGGGTGGCCTTCTTCGCAGAAGCCCGTCCGTCCCTGGAGAGGCCATCCGAGAAGATTCGGAAGGCTCCGTAGGAGACAGAAGGGCTTCTAAGAAGCCCGCTCTCTTCCTGAGAGAGCCGACCCCCCTCCCTTCACCTTGGGCGCGCCGCCATTAGCTGGCCTCTGGCTCCTTCTGCTAGATCTTCGCCTTGGCCCCCGCCCCTGACGCCCCGAAGTTCACAGAAAATCGCGGTTCGGAGGGTCGCCAGGTCCAACCTCCGAGCAGATTTTTGCTCAGCGCACGGGCAGCACGTGCTAGTAGCTGAGTTGTGGCAGGCATGGCGTGCTCAGCCGCTGACCGGGCGACCGTCCTCGTCGATTCGCATCCTCGCCCCTGAGGTGGCAACGGCACGGGGTCGGGCTCCTCCGACGGGGCTATCGGGGACCTGTACGCACGCTCCCAGTTCTGCCTGGTGCTCCCCGGCCACATCTACGACCTGGGCCGTCGCGCTTACGACGCGATGTCCCGCGGGTGCCTGCCGGTCATCGTCGCCGTGACGCCCATGCATGTGAGCGTGCCGTTCGCGTGGCAGTTGCCCTGGCACGAGCTTGCCGTGTTCGCCACCGTCGAGACGCCGGAGGATTGCGGAGCCCCGCGCCACCCATGCATCAGATGCTCGTTTCGGGAATCTTCCTGGGGCGCCCACCTAACAGATCTGTTTGACGTCAGTTTTACCCCAGTTCGACTCAGGTTCGACTCGGGCTCGACTCAGATTCGTCTCAGGTTCGACTCAAAATCAACTCGAGTCGACGGACGTTCGACGCAGCTTCGACGCACGAGTGGAGCGAGTGACTCCAGGAAGGTCCCCAGAACGAGTACCTGACGTGCACGAGCTCCGAGCTGTCACTGGCGGAACCCGTGACCCCGCCCATGTGGTCGGGATTTGTGGAAGTATGAACATTGATTCGACCGCTCTGTATGTGATTGCGTACACTTTCCAAGTAAAGGTTCCTTTACCTCGTTTGGCGGATCACCTCACGGGGATCGGGAAGGAGACGTGGGGGGCTCGAACTCTGCCGCACGCAACTGGGTTCGGCCCCGGCGCCGAGCGCTCTCCTCGGTGCATCTCCTCGACACGAGGCGCATTGGGAAACCAGGTTCGTGCAGCTGGTTCGATCCCCCCCTGCTATCCTCCAGGCCTCTAAGATGGGGTCGGTGTAGACGTTGTCGAAGGACTGCGCCGCATCGCCGATGCATCGGCGATGCCGCTCGATGCGGAGCCCGACTTTCGCCACGTCAATGGTGCCAATGCATCGCCGACTTCGCCGATGCATCGCCGATGCATCGGCGATACATCGGCGATGCATTGGCGATGCGTCGCGATCCTTCGACCCCATCTATTCGGACCCCATCTAGGAGGCCTCTACATCCTCGGAAGATGAAAGCATCATAACCATCAATCTGAGTTTCCGCAGGTCCGCGCGGATCTCTCGGATCGGCGCGGGATCTCCACCCCCTTGGCGGCGCCTCCAGCGCACCGCCTCTGGCGCGCCCCCCGCGCGCCAGAGGCGGGGGCTTTTCTCGCCGGCCCCAAGGAATCCGCGCGAACCTCTGGAAATGTGTCCGCCTGTATGTTTTCGTTTTCTTTCTTTTTTAATAAAAAGAAGGAGGCGAAGACGAGGTGGAGGATGAGGAGAGCACAGACGGATCTCTGGAGGTGGCGGAAGATGAGGATAGGTTTCCAGGCATCGGGAGGCGTTGAACGGGTTCTTTTTGTATGCCGTGCGCTGCTTGCGGGCGGAGGCCGCAGCACGTGGAACGATGTCTCCCACCAAGCGTCCCCAGCTATTGTTGGAGAGCGTATATGGACTGCTCCTGGAAACTCATCCGGTTGGGAATACTGCGTGTTCCCAGGATGTACGTCGTTTTGTGGTTTGCTCGGGGCTTTCCTGAGGCCTTTGCAGGACTGCTGCGCTGCTCTCGAGAGTCTCTCGGGGACCTGCTTGGGGTCATGAGGCCGTCTAAGGCGGGAGCAGAGGGCGCTGACCCAACCGTGGTGAATGTACAGAATATCGGTATAAGTATGGTCACTTGAGACTTCGCACACGTACATTCACAATGCATAAACACATGCTTATATAGGTGTCAGTGCTGCCCTCATGGTCATGATGGCCCCCTCGTTGGGCAGCCTGTTGTGCCTCCCTGGGTGCCCGCTGTTCGTCTTGGAACCCATGCTGGGGATTTCAGTGGGGGCCTCTTGGATGCTCTTGAGCTGTAGCTGCAGCATAGCTCTCGAAAATTAGGGGGAAGCGTCGGCCGTCGGGATGTATTTTGCCAGATGGTAATGGTTTCGTGAACTTAACTCCAGCAGAAAGCAAGCTAGACAGCTCTAGTATGTTATGCATCTTTAGTAGGTTATGACGCGCCAGCCTGTCGAATTCTCATGCCCGCAGCTGCAGTATTACTATCAAATCACGTTGCGGAACCAACTTCGTATATAACCGCCGACGGACGCGATAATGATGAGATCATGGCAAAATAATCTTTCTAGGGGCAATGAGCCGGCACACGAGGGCCCCCTCAGATACCCCCGAGATTCGCCCAGCGCGGCGCTCTGGGGCCATCTTGAGTCACGATGGAGTCTTGGACTCACGACCGTGTCTCATGGGCCTCCAGACGAGTCGCGCGGGGAGCCCCGCGCCAGACTGGCAGAAGCGCTCCGAGGTGAAGGGGCCACGGCCAGTGAGGGCCACCGGCATCTCGTGATGCGCGCTCCGTTCTGCGTCAGGGGCGCCATGGCGGCCGCTTTTCCAAAGCCATCCTGAGTCTCGTTTGCAGACGGATGGAGGACTGGAGCGTAGTCTCAAGCAGTGGCGAAGGGTCTTGGCGTGCCTATAGGCCTACCAAACCATGTTCTAAGAACCTTCTGTGGTGGCCCCGAAATGTTCTTAGAACATTTCTAGCTGGGACTGTCTTGTTTTAGCACATCGGGCTAATGTTCTAAGAACACTGTTTTTGTTTTTAGAACATCTCTAGGTCCTAAGAACATGTCGTGGTAGGCCTATAGAAATGCCGGGACGGTCGGTCCCTCCTTCGACGGGGCGCCTTAATAAACGAGACCCCTTAAGCTCCAATCCAAAGGAAACGCCCCAATAACCCGGACCCCCCCGGTTACAAAAAAAGGCGCCTTAAGAAACGGGACCCGGGGGACGATTAATAAGGGATTTGGAGTAGTAGTGGTCACACGCCGCCCGGCCCACCCTCGGCGCAGGGCCTTGGCGCACTCCTCCCTGCCAGGAGAAGACCGACGCGCCCGTCCCTCCATCCCCTGGGGCCGAGGGTGGGCCTGGCCTGGTCGGCCACTGGCGGGAGTCCCTCGCCATATACACCCATTGTTCATGTTTAATTATTCGAGAATTCATGGATTTTTCTTGGGGGCCAAGGTCCTCTCATTTCGAATTGCTCTATCCTGGGCCTCTTCCTGGCCACTACCCGGCCAGGAACACTTAGAAACGAGCATAATCAGAAATGAGCACGATTGGAGATGAACGATGTGTACCCCATTCGTTGTTGCGTCGTCTCGGTTCTTTGTTCTCTCGCCTCGCAGAATCTGGTTCTTTGTCGACGTCTTGCGGTTCGCGAGCTCCCTCTCCATACTCCCTTGACAGAACGAAGACGCAGGGGACATACACTACACCTGGCATTGTCCTTCGCTAGACACGCTGCAGAATCGCAGCAGCACACGGGAGGACCCCTGCTCAGGCTGATCGACAGTGTATACCCAGACATTCTCAGTCGCAGTGATTTCGCAACGTGGCTCCCCAGGTGTCTGGACCCCTTCCACTGGGGCCCGTTCGGCATCCTGAGTCGTCATGGTTTGACGGTCACAGGCCCGGCGAGGGTCTCTGGAGTCCGAACATGGACAGAAACGTAAGTATTGGTTGTTGCCAGGTTACATTCAAAGACGTCAGGGCCTTTCGGTATCAGATCATGGGAGCCAGGTGTGCCCTCTGAATTTCGTCTCTAGCGCCGATTCGCGTCTGGGAGTCGACGAGATATGGCGCCGAGTTAGCGCCCTGCTAGCGCCGATCAGCGTCGACCAGCGTCGATTCGCAGGAGCCGACGATTGACGAACCAACAACACACACCCATACCCATAGGGGGATCGGAGAGGGCTATGGGTGCGTGTGGTCGGATGGGGGTCCCCGCTCGAACGGGACCGTTCCCCAGGGTCCGACAACCCATACCCACACCCATAGCCAGTCCTCCTCCCAACGGCCTCCCTATGGGTATGGGTATAGCGCCGCTTTAGCGCCCTGCTAGCGCCGATCAGCGTCGACCAGCGTCGAGTCGCAGGAGCCGACGGTGGCATGGGAGGCTGCCAGGCGTTGCCACAGGAGGGGCTTCTGGCGCGATCTCTCCCCCCGAGGACGCCGCCCGCGTGGTCCGGGCCCTCGTGGCGGCCACCGAGAGCGAGGAGGGGCGGGCGCGCATCTCCGAGAGGAGGGCGGCGCTCGTCGGGCACGCCCCGGAGCTGTTCCTTAGGGGGGCCGCCAGGAATCTGCACCCTAGGGACCCTCGTCAAAGGTAACCTCAAGAATGTCTGACGTGGTTGAACTGCTTGTCGGAAGATCTGGGGCCGAGCATCGATGAGTGCGGGGTACTTGCATGCGCCGCCCCTCCAAGGTCGGTCGACGTCAAACTTTCGAGTCAATGTCGGTCAGACTATCTTTGCCCTCGCCCCGACATTGAAGGGGCGGCGTGTCGACAGTGAGGGGCGCGCCGAAATCGAAATGACGTGCCAGCAACTGTTGAGGTTAATTTTGACGAGGGTAGTAGGAAGCCAGATGCGAACCCTAGCTCTGCCCCCCACGATTCCTGAGGGGGAGGGTGGGGTTCACTTCGTTCGGGAGCTCCCGAACGAAGTGAACCCCACCCTCCCCCTCAGAAATCGTAGGGGGTAGGGGTAGGGTTCGCATCTGGCTCCCTACACCCGTCTACCTTCAGGTCGGGCATGTCCCTCTACAGGAGGAATACTCACGAACAGTCCAAACATGGTCTGGGGACGATGTGGTCGACTGTGTTTGACTATTTCTGGGCATGTTTTGACTATTTTTATTATTCGTTCAAAATCCGCCTGTAGGAGGACATGCGCGATTGAAGTCCAATTGTCCGGAGGACCCTAGGGACGAAGGGATGATGGTTCGACGTTCGGGGGTTTTGAGGTCTTCGGACATCTTCGTCGGTTCGCGGAGGTTCTGCAGCCTCGTAGTGCTCTCCAGCAGCTGCGCCTCGCCGAGGGCGTTGCGGGGGTGCCTGGATCGTGCCGAACGGCCGGAGGCCCGAGTGATGAGCCAAAATTCCGAAGCAGGGAGGATTGACCCAGACGTCTTCTGTGTGCGAAATGTATCACGACACCAAGTTTTGGGCAGTTTTCAGAATCCAGGGGTCTACATTGGACCCTGGGACCGTCAAATATCGATTCGGGGAAAGGGCGCGACCCTTGCAGGGAGCAGCGTCGTGAAAAATCTGCGCGACGCCGGATTTCTGAGGAGGTGGAAGGGTATGAGGAGGAGTTGGAGGCGGATGGACAGAAGAGGGGAGGGAAGGAGAAAGAGGCGGTAGCAGGAGCCGGACTAGCGAGGGGAGGGGATGCGGGAGGAGAATGCGGAGGAGGAGGAGGAGGAGGAGGAGGAGGAGGAGGAGGAGAAGGAGCAGGAGCAGAAGCAGGAGGAGGAGGAGGAAGAGGGATGGAGTGGGGAGGGAATGAGGGATGTGGAAGAAGGGGTGAGGGCGATGGAGGAGCGGAGGAGGAGGGAGGGACGGAGAAGGACGGAGGGACAGAGGTCGAGGTGAACGAGGGCGCATCAGGGGCTGAGAAGGATGGAGGGAAGAGGAGGGAGGCAGCGGAGGCGGAAGAGGGAGGATGGAGTTGCAGGCATCATGCGAATGTATGAGGAAGGAGGAAGGAGGGGAGGGCGGAAGGATGGAGGTCAGTTTGAGGGAGAGTGAGGAGGAGTCTTAAGTTTCGGAGGCGTAAGACTCGAATACGAGTACGACAGATCTCGGGTTTGCCGACTCTTCTTGAAGCGCGTCCTGGATTTTGACGGTCCAGTTTTCGTGGGGTGTTTGCAGCGGGATCTCGCATCAAATTTCAGGTGGGGTCTCGTCATTCTCATGGTGGCCCCGTCAGGCAAACCCGAGCCCCCCCCCACACCAGAGTCTTGCGTCTCCACGAACATTCTGGATGCGTTTTGATATCCTCTGTCGCTGCGCCGTCCCGTCCTCCCTCGCTCCTCCCCCTCCTAGCTCCTGTCCTCCCCCCCCTCCTCCTCCTCCTTCTCCTCCTCGTCCTCCTCCTCCCCCTCCTCCTCATCCTCCTCCTCCCTCCCCGGAGCTCCGACTCCCTGACTTTCTCGCAGCATGGACTCCCAGAGGTCTGGACCCCTTCCGCTGGGCTCTGCAGGAGGAAAATAGTCAAAAAGTAGGCTGGGGACGACTTTTCGATTCCTTGTTGAGTAGTTGGGAGTATTGTTCTACCATTTTTCATTTTTCGTCCAAAATCCGCCCGTAGTTCGTAAGAGTAGTGTTCGTTGTCGTAGAGTGTTCGCTGACAGCGCCGGGGCTTGGTGGCGGCCCCCGGAGGCTGGAAGTTGCCGAACAGTTTGCCACCGCTGTGTTGTTTCGAGGCACGAGGAGCTGGGGGCCCCTCCCCGTAGGATTAAGTCGGGCCTGTTTCTTTACAGGGGGAATATTCGAAAATAGTCAAAAGATAGTCCGGGGACGATTTTGGGATCATTTGGGATATTTATTTGACTTTCGGGGGCAATTTTACTTTTCGTAAAGAATTCGCCTGTCAGGGGACATGCCCGATTTAACCTTCGGATGCAACTCCTGCCAGCTTCCAGTCAGCATCGGGGTCGAAAACCGGCAGGACTCTGGCAGAATGCCGCCTGATCTGACCCGCCCAATCCGACCAAATCCCAGGCCTGGCTACTCCGCTTCAGTGGCCCGTCGATAGGGCTCTGTAGCCCTAAACCGTTCTGACGAAGACATCCTAGGAGTTGCCTTCTACATACTACCACCCTTCGGGTGGTGAGGAGGTTGGGGGGTGGTGGGGGAAGAACCAGCTCCTGGCAAATGCGATGGGTGTGATGATGACGATGCTGGTGACGCGCCCTCGAGTCAGCGACGACGTGCGATGACGACGTTGCGCTGCGATATGATGCCACTATTGTTCTCACTGCCAATCTCGCTTTCGATCTCTCTACCGATCTCACTGTCGATCGCACGATCGACTCCTCTATCGACGATCTATCGATCTCACAGCCAGTGTCACTATCAACCTCACTGTCGATCTCACTTCTGATCTCAATCTCCATCGCATTCTAGCCATCTCATTATCGATCTCACTATCGACTTCACTATCGATACCAAGGCGGGACACCCCTGGCCACCGTCTGCCCACCGCCGACGGAACACCGACGGGACACCAACGGGACACCACAACACACCACGGCGGGACACCCCGGGCCACCGCGCGCCCACCGGGGGCGGAAGGGCGGTCCACTGCATCCCAATCGCCCTGGCGAAGGGGGGGTCATTCCTTTCGCGCGCCCTCGCAGCTTTGCCTCGCCCGTACGCCCGACACGAACACGAAACCGAAACCGATTTCCTGGTGGTAAGCTCTCCGTTCCACTGCGATCTCACCCCCCAACCTCCGACTACTCCCCTCTCTCCCTTGATTCAGTCCAGGAGATAGCCAGTTATCACCGCGAATTCTTTCTACCCGCAGAACTGGGCATGGGTGGTCTGTCCTATCTTTGTTTTGAAATTCGGTTGTTTTCGGTGTTTCACCATGATGCTCCCGCTGCAGAGTGGGTCTTGGTTTCGGATCTGCGCTTTGCTCCCGTCGTTCAGAATGGCGCTCTCGCCCCAGCGTGGGCCACTTTTCTAGATCAGAGTCCTTTTCCGTCGTTGCCGCCCCCCTCATTTCCCCCTCCCCATGGTCCCCCTGCTCCTCCCGCTCCTTCCACTCCAGTTCTTGCTCATGCTGTTCATCCTTGCCCTCATCCTTCCACATCCTCCTCATCCTCCTTCTCCTCCTGCTTCTCCTCTTGCTCACACGCCATCTCCTCTTCCTATGTACGCAGCTCCCCTTTTCCGATTGCGCATAGCACGATAAGGGGTCTTTGTGTTGGAGTTCAAGGTCGGCTTTGACACGCGCCCGCGGATATCGAAGACCAAGCGCCATGGGAGGGGAGGGGAGGGATGGAGAGGTCAGATGTGGTGCGATCGCGCCCAGCTTGCCTTCCCCCCCCCCTCTCTGCGGCGCGCACACGGGGGGGCAGCGCCAGGGGGACGGCCACCTCAGAGGGCGGCGCGCTTCTGAGAAGGCAGGGGCACCGAGAAGACTTCGTCAAAGCCGGGCGGGCTTCCTAAGAGATGCCCCCCTGCTTTCCTAGAAGCTGGGAGGCCGCCCCCTCTCGCGCTACCCCCTCCTCCCTTCCTCCTCCTCCTCCTCCTCCTCCTCCTTCTCCTCCTCCTCTTCCTCCTCCTCCTCCTCCTCCTCCTCCTCCTCCTCCTCCTCCTCCTCCTCGTCATCGTCATCGTCATCGTCATGATCATCATTCGTCTCGTCCATCTCCTCCTCCTCCTCCTCCTCTTATTCTCGTCCTCCGCCTCCTCCTTATTATCGTCCTCGTCCTCCTCTTCCTCCTCCTCTTATTATTATCGTCCTCCTCCTCCTCCCCTCCTCCCTCCACCTCCTCCCCCTCCTCCTCCCCCTCTCCTCCTCCTCCTCCCTCCTCCTCCTCCACCTCCTCCTCCTCCTCCTCCCCCTCATCCTCCTCCTCCTCCTCCTCCTCCTCTCTCCATCCTCCTCCTCCTCCTCCTCCTCCTCCTCCTCCTCCTCCCTCCTCCTCCTCCTCCTCCTCCTCCTCTCATCATCACCATCATCATCAGCAGCATCATCATCACCATCATCTCATCATCATCATCATCTTCATCATCATCATCATCATCATCAGTATCAGCATCAGCAGCAGCATCATCATCAGTATTCTCGTCCTGCTCATCCTTCTTCTCCTTCTCCGTCTCCTCCTCATTAGTATCTTCCTCGTCCTCCTCCTCCTCCTCATTGTTCTCGTCCTCGTCCTCCTCCTCCTCCTCCTTGCCTCCTCCTGCTCCCTGCCTCCTCCTCCCCTCCTCCTCCTCCTCCTCCTCCTCCTCCTCCTCCTCCTCGGCGCCGCCAGCCCCTGTCCTCGCCCGAACCCTCCCCCAGCACCTGCAGATTCTGGGCCCCCGCCGGCCGCCCCACTCGAACTGCCCGCCCAGCGCGCCGTCGGCGGCGGCTGGCATCCTGCGCGAGCTGGCGGTCAGGCGGCCGTCGTCGTCGCCGTCGTCGTCGTCGTCGTCGTCGCCGTCGCCGTCGCCGTCGCCGTCGCCGTCGTCGTCGTCGTCTTCGGCGGTGGCGGCGGTGGCGTCGTCGTCGTCGTCATCCGTCCGCGTCCCTCATAGGCGCGCCGCTGATGGGACACTCAGACATCCGACGATCTGACTTGTTCGATCGGCGTGTGGAGGCCGCTCTGCGGGCTCCACACGCCGTGATCGAGAGACACTCCGGCTTGGAGACCTGGCGCCTGGAGGGTTTAGGGGGAGGTCTCGGGTATTCCGTACAGGAAGATCAAGACATTTGAGATTTGGGATTGCGTCTGTCCGCCCGTCCGTTGTCCCTCCGTCGGCGTCCCCTGGCCCTCCTGTTCTCCTTATATTGTCTCCTCTCTCTCTCTCGGCGGCGAGCGAGGGGGGAAGCGAGACGGAGAAGGCCTTCTCAGAAGGCAGCGGGACTTCTCAGACCCCCTCGCGTCTTCTGGTTAGTTTTCTGTGTCTGTTTTCTGTGTCTTCGGGGAAGGCTTCGACATCCTTTCAGAAGGCCAGGGGACATCCGAGCCTTCTGAGAATGCCTGCCCCTTCTCACTTCCCCCCTCGCTCGCCGCCAATTCTATCTTCCCCATCCTCATATATCATCCTTCTTCTCCCTCCTTTCCTTCCTCCGTTCTGCCCTCCCTTGGTGTCAAGAAGCACGCGCATGTAGGACGGCGGTGGGGGCGCGCATGTCCATACGCAGTTGTTGTTACCACACTCCCTCCCTCGTCGCCCTGGTCGCCCGTCCCTCGTCGCTCCTGCATCCGCTCTCCCTTCTTATCCTCCCTCCTTCCTCCCCCTCGCCTCTCCTCGCTCCTCCCTCCCTCCCCCAACCTCTCTCCCTTCCAGGGAGGACGAAGGGAGAGAAGCGGGGATGGGCAAGGAGGGAGGAGAAGGAGAGAAGGGCTCCCTCACCAGACCCCCCCCCTCCCCCGGAACGTGGACCCCCAGTGGTCCCGACCCCGTCACCAGGGCAAGGTTGTCGTCCCGAATTGGTTTGTGAAGGCCCCAGGGCCCGGCAGGACACCCCAGAGGCTGAAACTTCCCAGAGATCCGACGCTCCGGAAAAATTGGAGCGGACGGTTTGGGCCGTTTTCGGCCTCCGAGGGCCCTGGCCTGGCCTCGGGACCGTCAACAAAGCTACTCAGGACGGAATTCCCGCCCCAGGGAAGTAATTCAGGCCTTCGGGGCCCACGCATCGAAAACATTGGAGCGGTCGCCTGTCTGGGTGAGCGCAAACCGTCCATCGATGTGTCTTGACGACCCGACGGAGTCCTGGAGTGGGGGTTCACGAGATCGATTACACGTAAGAGTGACCCTTCGCCCGAGTGACCTTTGGTGGTGCGGGCCCACTGGGGCCCCTCGATCGCCGAACAAGATGCGCGACAGTAGCGTCTTGCGCGCTTGGGTTTGGTCCCCCCCCCGGCGGCTCCCCGAAAGCCGCGCACCAAAGGCCACCCTTACCTAGGGTCACTCTTGCGTGTAGTTGACAAGAAGATCCCAGACCCCCGACGTCATGTTTTGTTCGTGGCGTCGACCCCCAGAGGTCTGGACCCACTGCCCAGGATCGGCTCTTCGTCCCGAGTCGTGCTTTGACGGTCCCGAGGGCCCCCAGAGGCCGAACATGTGGAGAAACCTCCCGCCGTGATCTTTGCACGACTCCAGGGCGGTTTCGGGATCGGCCCTCGGACCCACAGTGCCGTTTTTTTGGTACACGCTCCGCGTGCGGATCATGTCTTAAAGATGCAGGGACGTCGTTTTGAAAACAGCGATGCGTTCCTGCAGAAATTCAATCGTACATGAATCACGTATCCAAACTCCTGTATGTATTGAAATCCCAGGTGTGAAACATTGCCCTGTCCTGGGGAGCGCTCCGGCTGGCGCTCCAGGGCGGACCGTGGCCCCCATGGCCCCGAGGGCGCGAGAGAGGCCACCCCGCGAGGCCCGAACCGCAGAGGGGCGGCGGGACCTCCCCCCACAGCCTCGGGCCCCGGGGGTTCGAGGGCTCGGCCCCTCTCCAGTCGGGTATGGCCAGGACCCCTCCTTCCTCCTCGCTCCTCCTCCTCCTCCTCCTCCTCCTCCTCCTCCTCCTCCTCCTCCTCTTCCTCCTCCTCCTCTTACCTCCTCCTCCTCCCTCCTCCTCCTCCTCCTCCTCCTCCTCCGCCTCCTCCTCCTCCTCCTCCTCCTCCTCCTCCTCCTCTTCTTGCCTCCTCCTCCTCCTCCTTCCTCCTCTCCTCTTGCCTCCTCTTGCCTCCTCCTCCTCCTCCTCCTCCTCCTCCTCCTCCTCCTCCTCCTCCTCCTCCTCCTCCTCCTCCCTGCAAGCAAACTTGCCCGGGTTTGGATTAGTTCCCGAAGCCCAAAATATGGATTTGAATCACTAAACCAGGTCTGCCGTAACTGATGCTTTCCGGGTTGCGGCAATTCCGGTTGGCGGAATGGGACGGGGGAGGGCGCCCCCCGGTACACATCATTAAACCAGGTCCCATTGAACCCAGTTCTGCCAACGCCCGATCCAGGGCCCAGTTCCCTGCTCGCTCGATCCGATTTCGAGGTCGATCTCGACATCCTCGCGTTGCGAACAACAACAAATTGTGAGCGAAGGGCTTCGGCGACTCTAGGCCTTGGGGTGGGGGGCCTCGGGACAATCAGAGAACGAAACAGGAGAAGAAGCGGGTCCAGGACAGGGGTCCAGCATTCCAGGGAGCCACGTTGTGTTAAGTCGGGCTTGCCCCTCTACAGAGGGAACATTCAAAAAGAGTCCAGAAAATAGTCAGGGACGATTTTGAAGTATTTTGAAACATGTTTGGGTGCATTTATTTATTTTGTTCTATCGTCCAAAATCCGCCTGCAGGGGGATACGCCCGACCTAACCGTGGTGGAAGAGTCGCGAAGTCGAGTTCCGGTGGCCAGGACGTGCGGGGGAAGAGAGATGAGGACGTGACGGGGGACGAGAAGGAGAAGGCGGACGGTGGCGGAGGAGGGGCGGGACACCTGGCACCCGCCCGCCAGGCCCGACCGGTCAAAGTCGATCCCCAGGCCCATCACGCGGTGTCTTCCGACCCGTTCTGCGAGGCGGGTCCAGCCGCGGCGACGAGAAGCCCCTGGGAGGCGCGGAAGGAGGCCCAGAAGGAGGCCCGGGGGAGGAGGAATAGGATAAACATGACGATGGGGATAATGGAGAAGGAGGAGGAGGAGGAGAAGGGGAGGAGAAGGACGAGGAGGAGCAGGAGGAGGACGAGGAGGAGGAGGACGAGGAGGCGCAGGAGGAGCAGGAGGAAGAGGAGGCGCAGGAGGAGGAGGAGGAGGTGGCTTTCGGGCGATAGCTCGGGCCTCGTCGGGCGGCCGCTCGGGAAGTGCCTCCGGCATCTTCGGAGCGCCGCCGCTGCAGGGCGCAGCTGCGAAGGACCATCCGAGGCTTCTGAGATCCTCCGATAGCTTTCAATCGGGCCTGTCCCCCTGCACGGGGATTTTCGACGAAAAATAAAAAATACCCAAAAAATAATCAAACAATAGTCCAAAAATAGTATGGGGACTATTTTTTGCGTATTTGTTTGCCTTTTGGGTGTATTTTTGGGATTTTTTACCTAACAGCGAAGACTGATAGGTTTCTAGTTGACTCAAAAGAGCTCACAGATCACTCCACAGGGGGGTCCGGGCAGGCGTTGGGAGTTGCCGGGCGGCAGGGGGCCCCGCTCGTTTTTCACCAACAGTCACACACTTCGTGCTCTTCGAGTTCCCAGAACTCCATTCCCAGGCCACATTCTGGAGGGCCGGATGCAACAGTCACACACTTCGTGCTCTTCGAGATCCCAGAACGCCATTCCCGGGCCACATTCTGGAGGGCCGATGCAACAGTCACCACTTCGTGCTCTTCGAGTTCCCAGAACTCCATTCCCGGGCCACATTCCATGCCCGGAGCAACTGTCTTCGTGCTCTTCGAGCCAGAACTCCATTCCCGGGTGCCGGAGTTCGAGTTCCCAGAACTCCATTCCCGGGCCACATTTTTGATGCCCGGAGCCAACTGTAGGCCACTTCGTGGTCTTCGAGTTCCCAGAACTCCATTCCTGGGCATGAATTTGAATGCCCGGAGCCAACTGTAGGCCACTTCGTGTTCTTCGAGTTCCCAGAATTCCATTCCCAGGCCACATTTTGAATGCTGAGGCAGGCTGAGGCTGAGGCTGAGGCAGGCTGATGCTGAGGCAGGCTGAGGCTGAGGCCGAGGCCGATGCAGGCTGAGGCTGAGGCAGTCTGAGGCTGACGCCGAGGCTGAAGGCAGACTGAGGCTGAGGCTGAAGCAGGCTGAGGCTGAGGCTGAGGCAGGCTGAGGCTGAGGCAGGCTGAGGCTGAGGCTGAGGCAGGCTGAGGCTGAGGCTGTGTCTGTGACTGCCGTTGCCACTGCGACTGTCATCGCGAATGCGACTACGACTGCGAGAACAGCACAATTCTACAACTGGATTCTCATCTGAATCTTAAGGGGAATACTTCCAGATATGCTCCTACACATCGCTGTTAGGCTGCTTTGCCGGGATAATTATTTTTCGTCGAAAATCCCCCCGTACGGGGACACGCCCGACATAACGATAGCCCTGCGAAAACCTTCTGAGGATGGGCGACTTTCCAAGGTTGCCCGTGCATCCTTCCCCTCTGGCCCATCCTTGCCCTCTCTCCCTGGCCGCCGCGCCCCGCTCGCAGAGTGGCGACGTGGCCCTCCCAGGCCCCCTGCATCCTCGGCGTGCGTCCTGAGTACCCGAAAAAGCGCCATAAACAGGAACTGTTGGCGCTCCGCGCGGATTTCTTGGATCCGCGCTGACCTCCCTCCCCCCGGCGGCGCCTCCGGCACCGCACCGCCATTGGCGCGCTCCGCTCGCCATGGAAGGGGGGTCCAGCGCAGATCCAGGAAATTCGCGCGGAGCGAAACAACGTTTCTCTTCATGGCGTTTATGTTTTTGTTCTTCCTCTAGTTGTGCAGGTTGACTTGAACGCGAACGCGCTGAATGGAGCATCATTGTGGGGGGCCAGTAGGGGGCGAGGAGCAATTAGAAACGAGCACAATCAGAAATGAGCACGATCAGAAATGAACGACGTGCATCTTTATGGCGTTTTGTTTGTCTAGTCATGCAGGTTGGCCCGACCGCGAACACGCTGAAGGAAGCATCCTTTTGGGCCCAGGAGGGGCTCTAGCTTTCGGGCCGCTCCTCGGGCCCACGTCGGGGGGTCTACAGGCACGCATGTGTGCGCGCATGCTTAAACATTGTAAACACAAAGGCTAGACCTCTGAATGTCATACAAAGGTTTGTGACTAAACTATTACATGCATATCTAAATATTTGCACACAAAGATTGCATACACTGTGTACATACACCTCTAGGAATATGAGATTTGACTGTGTGTATAAACACGTAAAGATTATAGATGTCCGTGGCCGCGGCTCGCCCCTGCGCCAGGACACTGACGCACGCTTCGCACCGAGGTATATGAGAGCGGTGTGGGATCGGGGAGGGTGCCCTGAGGCTACTCGTGACGGTTGGATGTTCTCGTTCAGTGTGGGGGCGGGCACCCTCGAATGTTCCTTGTGAGTGTTTTGGCCGGCGGGGGCCTCATGCTCTTGAGGGATGCTCTTCTGTCCCAGGTCCAGCCTTACCGATGATGACGATGCCGGTGATGGTGATGATGATGATGTTGGTGATGGTGATAATGGTGATGATGGTGATGATGATGATGATTATGATGGTGAAGGCGACGATGATGGTGGTGCTGATGTTGATGATGATGCTGATGATGATGATGGCGGTACTGATGCTGATGATGATGCTGATGACTGTGATGATGAGGAGGATGAGGATGATCATGAGTGTGAGGATGAGGACGAGGATGATGATGATGATGATGATGATGATGATGATGCTGATGATGATGATGATGATGATGATGATGGTGATGTTGTTGATGATGATGATGATGACGATGATGATGATAATGATGCTGATAATGATGATGCTGATACTTATGATGATTATGATGCTGATGATGATGATGCTGATGATGACGAGGACGACGACGACGACGAGAACGACGATAACGATGACGATGACGATGATGATGATTGCGAGATCAATGCCAGTACCAAAGACTGCACCGAAAGACCCGCCGTAATCCGTCCGAAGACCACCCGACCCCAGGCAGGCGGCCTGGGCGGCGCTCCGCGCCGCGCGGCCAGCCAGCTGGCCCGAGCGCGGCGCGGTGCGCCCGTGACGCCTTCTGGGCCGGCCTGCGGTGCGCCCGGAGCGCGGTGCCTTCCGCACCGAGCACCACGACGACGACGACGACGACGAGGACGACGACGACGACGACGACGACGGCGGCGACGACGACGGCGACGACGGCGACGGCGACGGCGACGGCGTTCGACGGCGACGACGACGGCGACGGCGACGGCGACGTCGGGTCCGCGGAGGGCCCGGCGCGTCGGGGGTCACGAGACGGGGGTCAATGCAAACGAGGGTCAGTCGGAGCGCCGCATCTCGCAGGACCCTGCAGGGCCAGGGTTGCAGTGACCCAGGCTTGGGCGCAGGATCCTTCAGTATTCGACTACACGTAAGAGTGACCCTTCGCAGGAGTGACCCTTGGTGCGGGCTCGTCGGGCCCCCTCGAGATCGCTGAGCGCGATGCGATAGCAGCGGGGCAGCCTGCGTGCGCTCAGGTTTGCCCCCCTCGAGCCCCCCAAAAGCCGCCAGGGTAATCAACTCTTGCGTCTAGCCGAAGGATCCTGCAGCAGCTTGCAGGATCCTTCAGAGCCCGACTGGCCCGGGCTTGGACCGACCGGGGTGTCGGCGGGTCCCCGCGGGCGCGGTGCCGCGGCGGGTGCGCTCCCCGCGGGTCCTGCTGCGCCCCGCGGGCGTGGATGCCGGGGAAGCGTCAGGCCCGGACCGCCTCGAAGCATGAACACAAAAAAAAGCGGCGGGAGGTTTTTCGCTGTTTTCGGCCTCTGAGGTTGCGTCGGGCATGTCCCTAGACAGGAGGAACATGCAAACATCGTCAAACAAAAGTCTGGGGACATGTTTGCTCGACTACTTTTTGATGATTGTCGAATCGCTTTTTGTTGCTATTTTTCAGTTTTCTTCCAGAGTCCGCCCGCAGGAGGACATGCCCGACCTAATTCTGGGGGCCCCTGCCGCGCCTCGGGGCCGTCAGCAAAACGACCCGGGATGAAAAATCCGCCGCGGGGCATGAGTCGAGACCTCTTGGGGGTCGACGGCATGACAGAGTCATGACGTCGGGGGTCTGGGGAGGAGGAGGAGGCACTGATGCTGCTGCCCTCGCCTCGTTTTTCCCTTGGGAGGCCCCCATCGGGAGGCCCCCGTGGCCACGGCTGGAGTTGCCTCGAAGTTCTGGTCAGGGCGCACCCAGGGAGAGGTCTGGGGAGCAGGGGCCTCGGTACCCTGTGGGTTCCCCCGAGCGTGTCCCCGCAGGCCTCGTTCGGGAAAAGGGGGGGCGGGGGCAGGGGGGGGGGGGGCGATGACGAAGAGGAGGGGGAGGATGAAGATGAGGATGGTGGTGGTGGTGGTGGTGATGATGATGAGGAGGAGGACAAAGAGGAGAAGGAGGAGGAGGATGGTGACGATGATGGTGAACATGAGGGTGAGGATGTTGAGTATGAGGATGGAGAGGATGGGGATGGGGATGATGGGACCGTGATGGTGATGACGACGATGATGCTGCTGATGCTGATGCTTATGATGATCATGATGATGGTGTTGGCGATGGTGATGGTGATGGTGATGAAGGTGATGGCGATGGCGATGGTGATGGTGATTGTGATGATTATTGATGATTATACGTGTCCCGATGGTGATGGTAGTGATGACGTTGATGATCATGTTCATGATCATGATGCTGATGATAGTGATGATGGTAGTGATGGTGGTGGTGGTGATGTGATTCATCATGCTCTTGATGATGATGATGATGGTGATCGTGGTGCCGGTGCTGATGTTGGTGGTGTTGATGACGATGATGTTGATCGTGATAGGGGGGCAGAGATGGTACTGGTGATTGCGGTAATGGCAGTTATGATGATGATGACGGTGATGATGGTGATGTTGATGATGATTGTGACTACTATGATGGTGGCGTTGGTTGCGGTGATTGTGATGGCGATGGTGGTGGTCATTGTGAGGGTGGTGATGGTGTTGCTGGTGATGGTGATGGTGACGCTGATTATGCTGTTGTTGATGGTAAGGGTGAGGTTGATGATGATGAGATGATGATGATGATGATGATGATGATGATGATGATGATGATGATGATGATGATGATGATGATGATGATAGCGGTGGTGATAAGGATGACGACGCCGACGACGATGACGGTGACAACGATAAACGTGATGATGAGCCGGTGCTGGAGGAAGGCCGCCACCATTGTGTTCCAAGTTGGCTCAAGCCGCGTCCAGCGTGAACTTTCACACTTCCTGTTTCTTCTGCAGACCCTGCTAGTTTCCGACGTCGGCGATGTGGACGATCCTTGCGCTGTTCGCCCTCTCGCCTGTGGCATCTTCCCTGTCCCTCCACAAGGTGGAAGCCGAGGAGGGAGCCGGGGACATGCTCTTCGCCCTGTCGTCCGTCTCCGAGACCCAGCAGGGCGGGGAGCGGTCCGAGGAGGAGTACACGGCCATCAGCAGCCTCCTGTCCGAGGCGGAGGCAGGGGACAGCGAAAATCCCCAGGGGTATTCCGAGTCGGTGCTCGCCCTCCTCCACCCTCCAAGGAAGTCCTTCACCGAGCATTTGCCAACCGCCTGCGACCGAACTGCGGCCTCTGGTCGCGAACCCCGTGGACGAGCGAGCCGTCCACGTCGTCAGGTCCTGCGGGGGGGGGCCTCGACGCGCCGCGCCTCCGTGGCTGAGCGTCGGGCACCCCCCCCCCGGTCGCGACCGAGGCGTGGCGCGGCCGAGAGCCGTCACCGAGCATGTCCGGCCGCGGAGTCTGGGCTCCCAGGGCCGGGGCGGGTGGCTCCTCTGCACCTTTGGGGGGGGGGCGTCTTTCCTGCCAGTGGCCGTCTTCTCTCTTGTGCTCCAACGTGGGTCGGACGCGAATTCGACGCGCATTCGACACGGGTGCGACACGGGCGATGGGACGGCTGAGGCCCAGAGATGGTACATTCGGACGGGTCCAGGACGAGGACACATCCAATCCGCAACGCTCTGAGAAGGCCGCGGCGCCCGAGACATTCTCCAGAGCCGCGGAATCTCAGAGATTCTCGATCTATCCTCACTCGAATTGATCCTCGTTCCTGGCATCGACTTAAACGTGAGGTCGGTGGGGTTTCGAGGGCTTCTCGCCGTCGCCGTGGTGCGAGCTGCCCGCGGAGAGGCGCTCCTGCAGGTGGAGGCGGCGACCGACAGGGAGGCGGCCGAGGAGGAGATCGCCCTCTTGCAGGAGGCCGGGAGGAGGAGGAGCAGGAGGTGGAGGGGGAGGGGGAGGAGGAGAAGGACGAAAGCAAGGAGGAGGAGGAGGAGGTTATGATGGACCAGCTTGAAAGAATTCCGAGCACCAAGAGAGTATCGAGACTGGACGTTTTTCGCGTGCCGGGTCCTGGGAGGCGATACTCGTTCGGCACTTCGACGGCGTGTCGGGCAGACGCTGTTTCGATGCTTTTCGGGGTGCTTGGGATTATTTCTAGGACGTGGTCCTTAAGTGCGATGGGAACTGCAGAAGGAGGAGGTGGAGGAGGGGGACTTCGCTCTACCCCTCCTGCCCTCGCATCCCGGCGGCACAAAACAATGCTCGCGACGGCCGGTGTTTGCGGCTCTGCGGGCGCTTTTTCGGCCTCTGGGTGCCGCCTTTCCCCGCCTCGGGGCCGTCAAAACGAACGACTCGGGAGGGACGCCGGCCTGGGGGAGGGGTTTGAAACTTCGGGGGGGGAGGGGGGGAGGGCGTGTCTCAAACAAGATGCGACACTGCAGGAGGCATGCTCCTCCCCTCCTTCCTGTCCCTCGTCCCTTCTCTCCGCCTCTCTCCTTTTCCCTCATCCCCTCTCCGCCTCCCCCCCCCCCTCCTCCCCCGTCGGAGCAGGAGGAGCAGCCGGGGCGGGAGGAGGTGGAAGGAGGAAGGGCGGGCGCAGAAGGGTGGGAGCAAGGTGATGAGTCAAGTTAGCCATCTCGAGCGAGCCAGAGGGCTCCGTCTACTCCCACCCGCCCTCCCACGACATAAGGGGCAAGCGCGTCGCGTCCGACGCCTGTCGCTCATCTTATGTCGTGGGCGGTTAGACATTCAGCGCGCGACATGAGCTGCGTCCTATTCCTGCCGCGTATTGGGCAACGTCGACGAGAAACACAACCGCGCGCGATGTACGCCGCGCCCCGCTCTGGCCTCTCATGTTGCATCGTCGGCGTCAACATGTCCAGCGCGCGAGGTGCGGCGAACCGCACTTGCTTGAGGCATTACGACTTGCCGCTTGCCCAGCTCCTCAACCCGACGGGCCGCAGCGTCGACGACAAGAAAGTCCATGTTGACTAGCAAGCCTCTCCGCACGATGCGCGCCGCGTCCTATTCCCGCTACGCGATCCGCAGCGCCGACGAAGAGAAAATACATGCTGGCAAGAGAAACGTTAACGTCGCGGTGTTTTTGACAGGTAGGACGGGAGGTCCCGCGTAGGGATGGCCAGGCGTCCGCGCGCGATGCGCGCCGTGCCCCATTCCTGCTACACTTTTCGTTTGCGCAGCGTCGACGACAAGGAAGTCCGCGCTGACGAGAAAAACGTTGAGTTTGTATTGTTTTTGATGGGTGGGACGCGACCGCCCGCTTAGGGTTACCCAAACGGTGTTCATTCCGTCGCATTCCTGCTATACGTTTCGCAGCTCGACGACATGTTGGCGAGAGAAAAATGGAGTCGGTGCTGTTTCTGTCAGCTAGGACGGCGGGGTCGCTATCGGCCGGCCAGGTGGCGATGTGGGGGGTTTCATCATAGGAAGTGAGGATTCGGGCAGGGGGGGGTCGATGAGGAGGAGGAGGGAAGGAGGAGGCGAAGGGGGTACTCCACATCCCTTATTGAACGGCTCCCCCCTAAAATACCGGCCCCCCCCCTGTTTCGGCACTCTAATACTCCGGCCCCCGTCCGCGGGAGGCGCCTTGAATATTCCGGCTCCCCCTTTTGGGAAAGTTGAGCGATGTAGTTGTAGTTAAGTTGGTGGACATGATGGGGTTGTGGCTACACAGTGGTGACTGCATGGGTGATCAGAGCTCTGTCGGTTTGCGACGCCGACAACAATTATGATCAATACGATGAACACCATGATCGTGCATGTGATGCTGTGGTGCGGGCGCCATATGTATACATACATACGCCACACACGCACATACATTTATTTATGTATATACATGTATATGCGTTGGCTGCGCCATGATGTGGACAAGACGCGGGCCACCATCGTCGTCGTCATCGTCACGACCATCATTACCACCACCGCTGTCACCATGACCATCGAAATCATCACCGTCATGTTCAAATTGAGATCACCCCCGTCGTCATGATCGCCGTCGAGTGCGGTTTTGAAACATAGTTTCAGTTTATTGGGGGCCATCCGGACGGTCAGTTTCAAACCTCTTGCCCAAAATGGCCATTCAAGAAACGTCATAATCATCCGGCCCCCCCTTCGCTTCGGTCACGCGAATCCGGCTTAATATTCCGGGCTCCCCCTTGGAAAGGGGCGCCTGAATGTACCGGCCCCGGGGGCCGCTTATTGAGGGATGTGGAGTAAAGGGGGGCCAGGGGGAGGAAGAGGAGGAGGAGGAGGAGGCGGAGGATGGGGAGGAGGGTGAGGAGGAGGAGAGGAGGAGCGTGTCGGCCTTAGGACTATCGACGGTTCAGTGGAGGGTGGGGAGGCGCGGCAGCCGCGGCGGAACTACACATGTCCAGCTCGACCGGGCAGCAGCCCCAGAACACCGACGCCCCGACAGAGATTGGAGCGGCGGGTTCTGGGCCGTGTTCGGCCTCCCGGGGGCCTGTGCCGTCGTCTCGGGACCACCAACAAACTATCCAGGACGAGAAATCGGCCCTGGGGAAGTGGCCCAGACCACGGGGGCATCGAACAACGGGGGCGGCCAGGTGTGTGGGGAAGCGACGGACGCAGGGCGCGGGAGGGCATGGTGATCACCGAGAATAGAGAGCCCTGTAGCACTAATACCGCAGTGGGGACGTGGCCTCACTCAGGTTCCCGTCGTTGCATTCGGGATACATCGGGGTGGTGTTGTGCGATGCGTCTGCAGGAAGAGACCCCCATATTCCTAATGTTTCTGGCCCTCCTAATTTAGGTCCCCTCCCCGGGGGGTTATAGGTTGTTCGACTCACTGGCGGAAGAGCCACCCAGGCCCTGACACTTGGCGTTTACTGAACGGCCCTGGGTGTCTTCTGAACAGCCCTGCCCCGTTCGATTCTTTCCTGCGGTGCGTTAGCTGAGCGGCTTCGCTTGTCGGGGTGATTATGGTGGGGTTGGGCTTCCTGCCTTCTATATTTGTGGCTCATCCGCAGAGGAGACGACGAAAGAGGAACGACGGGAGGGGAGAACGGCGGGCGAGGGGAGAGAGATGGAGAGAGGTGGCCACGCAGGAAGGGGGGCAGCAGGAGGGGCAGGCAGAGGGCGGCAGCCGCGGAGGAGGGGCAGGCCAGGAGAAGTGAGCAGAGGCTTTCTCATATTGGGCACCAATGTGTCGTCCTCCTCCTCCTCCTCCTCCTCCTGCTCCTTTTCCTCCTGCTCCTTCTCCTTCTCCTCCTCCTCCTCCTCCTCCTCCTCCTCCTCCTCCGCCTTCCCGTCCTCCCCCCCCTCCTCCTGCTCCTCCTCCTCCTTCTCATCCTCAGGAATGGGCCGTCTTCCAACAAGTTGCGCGTCCAACAGAATTTGAGAGGCAGTCTCTCTCAGCAGCTTGCGTGAGCAGTGTGCACCCGATGACGGTCGAGCGTCTGATGAAGAAGCCTGCTCCGGGAAAGCTGGGCCAGCGTTTCTTAACCAATGTGCGGGATAGTTGGCCCAATTTGTTGAGCCCGTTCGCCCCTCCAGCGTTTACAACAGAAATCCGCCCAGGTTTGTTACACGACTTTTCAAGGAAGCTGGCCCAGGTTTCTTGAATGACAAGTTTCTCGATCATGGTCCCGGCTCTCTCACCAGCTTACATGCGCAGCGTGCAACCGATTAGGCTCAGAAAGCGCAGGATTTGCCAGGGATTGGTTTCCCCCAAAGCGGCGAAAGCGCTTCCCTAACCCTCCCCAAACCCTCCGAGAAGCCTCCCAGAACCCTTCCTGGAGGGTTTTCGGAGGGGTCGGGATGGCTTCGGCCGTTTCGCAAGGAAGCCAATCCTTGGCGAACCCAGAACTTTTTAATATTAGACAATTCTCCTCCTCCTCCTCCCCTCCTCCCTCCCCCTCCCCTCTCCCTCCTCCTCCCCCCTTCTCCTCCTCCTCCTCCTCCTCCTCCTCCTCCTCCTCCTCCTCCTCCTCCTCCTCCTCCTCCAAGCACAAAACAGACCTAGCAGCGACGGAAGGGGATGGTTGTGGTCAGCGACCGCGGCGGGCGCCTCAGACTCGTCTCATTCTGCCTTCTCGTTCTCGGCCCCGAGCGCAGGTGGGGGATCCCGCTCTCAACTTTTGGTTGACGCACAAGGGCGTCCAGCGACAAGGGGTGGGCCAGAAGATTTGGTGCAATAGGTTTGTGGCGTTGCAATAGATTTGGGGCGTGCAATACAATCCAGGACCCGGGTTAGGGTGCATGGGCCCTGCAGGATCTTGCAGGATCTTGCAAGGCCTGATTGGCCCAGGTTTGGATTGACCCGCGTCAGAAGATCCCCGATTTTCGGACAGCCCAGAGATGTGATGCTCCGAAAAATCGGAGCGGCGTTCTTTTGCGGTTTCTGGCCCATGGGGGCCTTCACCGCGCCTCGGGGCCATCAAGAAACGATTGAGGACGAAACACCAGCCCTAGGGCCACGCATCGAAAAAATTGGGGCGGTCGGATGTCTGGGAGGGGGTTTTCCAAAACATCTTCGAAGGGCTTCGCAACTCCAGGGTGGTGACGTTGCGACGCCCTTGGGGGACTTTGTGGAAAAGCCCTTGCCCCGCAAAACCTTTTGGGATCGCTGAGGGATTGAGTTTAAGGTCGAGAGGTTCAGGTCGAAAGGGAGAAGACAGAGAAGGAGGATGCCGGGAGGGGGAGGGGGAAGGTCGGGCAGAGGAGGAGCAGCCGCAGGTCGAGGAGGCGAAGGAGGAGGCGGTGGGGGCTGGGCCAGGTCGACGCCGACGAGAAGGTGGCCGAGGAGGAGCTGGACGCCGACAGCGACCCCGAGGCGCCCTGCGGCACGGCCGCCTCCCGTCGCCTCCCCCTCCTGAGCTTTGCTGCTCCTCCTCCCTCTCCCCCCCACTCGCTGACAGAGGATCCAGGGATCCAGCGCCCCCTCCGGGTGGCGGGGAGGAGGCCTCCTCGAGAGCGCACCTTCGGCATCGAGTGCCACCGATCCCTCCAGCGCCCCACGGCGGCCGCAGTCACCGGCTCTTGCGGAGCTAGGGGGCGCCTCCCCCCCGCTCCAGTTGTAGTTGTCCCTCTCTCGCACCTCCTGAACCCTTGTCCCTTGTCCCCCCCCCCCCTTTATGTGGGCAGTCAACCTGCTCCCTCTCCTCCTCCTCCTCCCCCTCCTCTCTCCTCCTCCTCCTCCTCCTCCTCCTCCTCCTCCTCCTCCTCCTCCTCCTCCTCCTCCTCCTCCCCCTCCTGCTGCTCCTCCTCCTCCTCCTCCTTCTTCTCCTCCTCCTCCCCCTCCTCCTCCAAATTCTCCTCCTTCGCCTCCTCCTCTTCCCCCCCCCCGCCCTCCTCCCTTGGGCTTGCGCGGGTCTCCCGCGGCGCGGAGGCCTCCAATTGTTTGCTGCATTTGTTCCTCGAGGGGGCTCTTCGCGTATGGGTGGCAGGGGCTCCCGCCGTCGCCCCGCCCGCGGGCCATGTTCCTGCCTCCTCCTCCTCCTCCTCAAAATTCTCCTCCTCCTCTTCCCCCCCCCCCCGCGCTGGACGTTTTCCCTGCATGATTCTCGTCGTCCTCCTCCTCTTCCCCTTCCTCCTCCTCCTCCTCCTCCTACTCCTCCTCCACCTTCTCCTCCTCATCCCCCTCCTCCTCCTCCTCCTCCTCCTCCTCCTTCTCCTCCTCATCCTCCTCCTCCTCCTCCTCCCTTGCCTCCGTCCTCCATCGCAACATACCTAGCAACGACGGGAGGCGATGGATGTGTTCAGCGTCCGCGGCGGGCGCCTCGGGCTCCGCTCGAGGCAGGGCCAGGCCCAGCTCGCGGTCCCCGGGTTGCTAGTCAGGGGCCGTTCGAAGTGTGGAAAGGTTTGCGGCTGCGCTTCGAGTTTGGTCTGTTCATGTGGAAATCCAGCCCCGCAACTAATCCAACATCGAGCTAAGGAGAACGCAGCGAAGTGGGAGTCATAAGGTACGGCAGAAAAACAGTAAATTACAACGGAAGAGATGCTGGCGAGGGACGAGGCAAGCCTAAGGGCGTTGTTGGTGCAATTTCTTTCCAGAAGATGGAAGCGCAGAACGCCCAGATGCTCGCGGCAGTCATCCCCTCAACCTCCGCAAATCTTCAGGAGTCGTCCGGCGTACCTCCTCCATGGCTCTGGACTGATAGAAATGCTACGCAGAAGGAGTCGGCGACCGCAGGAAAGGAAACGGTCAAGGACACGCCCAATCGAGATGGCTGCATAATCGGCAAAGAATATTCCATGCGAGGACATTCGTGCACCCACTGAGAACCGCATTGCCGACCAAAGGGCGGACCGTAAGGGTGCGACGTTCACCGACCACGGCTCACGGCAGGGCGGGATCGGACTTCGCGCGCACACTCCACCTTGGCAAGGATCGAGGATGAAGTTGCCGAAGACGGTGGGCCGTTGGATCGGTCAAGAAGCGCGACGCGTGCATCGCCGCGAAGACGACTGAGGGGTTGCAGAAGGAGTCCGCGGAGACCGCGTTGCCCATCGCGTCTGAGAAGCAGAAGGCTGCCTCATATTGGTCTCAGTTATTTGAGTTCGATGCAGCAGAGGCCCCCAAGGAGTTGTCAGAGTTCACCAACGTCCCGGAGAGGGAGCTGGCACAAGGCACCATCCGCCGCAAGGCCCAGAACACTGCGGTTTCTTAACAAGTTGGGCTCGTGGCGCGGGCAGCAGCGCAGGCGCTGGCACTGGCAGCGGAGGGGCCACAGCAGCAGGTTCACAAGCAAAGCGGGCGTTTGAGTTTCAATTTGCGAGGAAGAGCAGCAGCAGCTCTTCTCATCTGCTGGCGGTCGGGTGGCTTTCACGCAGAAGCTCTCTGAGCACCGAGCCAAGCGAGCGAGACGTTCCTAACACAGGCAAGATGTTAGCTGCTCTGATCTGGGATTTGACGTCGGCTACGGATGCGATGGGAGCTCGAAGAGTTCGGAGGTGATCCTGATTCAGATGATATTCGGATCGGCGCTCGGGCATCGGGCGCCCCAATCTCAGCCACGCGCCGCGCCGCGAGGTGCAGGCGGCAGGCCGCGGGCGCGCAGGTGGTCGACGCCCTGCCCCGCGCGGGCCCCAACATTCACGCCGCCGACGGGCGGAGAGCAGCCATGTGTTTCTTTGAGAGTCTGCGGCCCCGCGGGCTTGGAGGAGGAAGTCGCCGAGCCAGTGCTCCCAGTTGGGCGGTGCGCACTGCTAGGGATGAGGTCAGAGGCCGCGGACGCGCGGGCGGTCGAAGCCCTGCCCCGCGTCGGCCTTCTCTTTCACGCCGTCGGACGCTCGGGCGGCAGCCACGAGCGTCGGAGGGTCTGCAAACCAAGATCACCACCCACCAAACCACCCCAACCCAACCCGAAGGCTCAGATTTACCCTCGATTTCTAGTTGGGGAGGGGTCCGGGAACATCGAAAAAACACATATGGAGCCCATACCCCCCCCAACCCGAAATTCGGGTCTTCGGGTTGGGTTGGGGTGGTCTGGTAGGTAGTCACAAGAGTTGCCGCATTCGCATTTCCAGTCGCAGGGGCGGGAGCCAGGCGCAGTCGCGGTCGCGCGGGCCGCGGTCGCGCGGGCCGGCCCTCCAGCTCGCGCCGTCGACGGGCGGGGCGCGGCCGTGGGCGACGGAGAGTCGGCAGCCCGAGGTGCTTCGGCGGCAGAGAATTGCCACGTCAGCGCTTTTCCGAGTTCGAGAGCTGAAATTGCTGCGTGACATGTGCTCCTGCTGTTGCCATCGCGGAGCTTCCCCCGATGCTCCGGAGGGGAATGGGCCTGGCCTGGGCGCCATCGAGGCTTTCCGCGCGAATATGTAAGCAAAAAGACAGTCGAGCGGCGCTTGGAGCAGACTGCTGAGACGGTGGTCCAGGCCGACCGCGAGGCGCTCGGCCCGCGGCGCGCAGCCAGAGGGTGGCAGATGAGAGCAGAGGCGTCGGCATCAGCGGCAGGCTACATCGGGGCCCCTTCAGGAAGCAAGTTCAGCGGCGTCGTGCGCGTTCGCTGCTGAGATTGGCACGGGGGCCGCGGAGCCAGTGTTCATCGCGCCGCGTGCGCCTCCGACCCTCGGGGGCCAGGAGGTCCTGGGATTTTTTCTCAGGGAGGACATGAGGTCCAACCCGAAGCTTCGAGCTGCGGTTGACAAGGCGATGCCATGTAGCGTTCAGCCGAGCCGGCGTTTGCAGCACCACCGCCCGCGCCAACCGCCAGGCTGCTATTGCGCGGCCCCGAGCCCCGCGGGACTAGCCTCCGCCCGCGCAGGGTTGTGCGCCGCGCATGAGCTGAGGGCGTCCCAGCTCGCCGAGGGGATGCGGACCACGGAGCATGCCAGCTGTCCGTCTCAGGCGTCGCAATGTCCTGCTCATCCTGGTGGTCACGTGCCCTGTCGTCCTTCATTGGCGCTGTTCTTTTTTATAGTACTTTATCTTCGCGTGCCGTACCCTATTCCATCAGATGTTGTCTTAATTTGATATGCCGCTTTTTCGCTTGCATTACCTTATTGAATCGCTTCGCTCATTCCGCCGGCCCGTGGGGGCCTCTTTAGGGGGGCCTCTTAGGGCCTCCAAGAGGCCTCTTGGGGGCCTCTTAGAGCCTCTTGGGGGCCTCTTGGAGGCGTCTTGGGGGCCTCCTAAGAGCTCTTGGGGCCCTCTTAGGGCCTCTTAGAGGCCTCTTGGGGCTTCCTGGAGGCCTCTCAGGACCGAGGACTCGAAATGTTGTTTCGTGCTCCCCCTCAGGGGCCGCTCTTGGGGCGCTCCAGGGGCCCTCTTGGGCCGTTTTGGAGGCCTCTTGGGCCGTTTTGGGGCCCTCTCGGGCCGTCTTGGGGCCCTCTTGGGGGCCTACTGGGCCCTCTTGGGGCGATCTTGGGGGCCTCTTGGGCCGTCTTGGGGCGTCGGGAAGCCGAAAAGGTGGAAACACCAAAATCTGTCCAAAACCCAAGGAACCCCAATGATTTTTGCATCTTGGGGTCCTCTTGAGAGTGCTCTTGGAGGCCTCTTGGGGCGTCTGGGGGCCATCTTGGGCGTCTTGGAGCGATCTTGTGGCATCTTCGAGCCCTCTTGTATCATCTTGGGGGCCTCTTGGAGGCCTCTTGACCCTTTTTGGGGCTCTCTGGAGGGTCTTGAGGGCGGCGCCCAGACGGAAAACCATCTCTGATCCGACCTTGCCGGGGTACTTCTCTTCGGGGGACCCCCAGGGGCCGCCCCCCGCGCGCGAAGAAGAAATACTGTAAAGCAGTTACCGGAGATTTTAACACGCCTCTGGCCCATTGGGCCGGCGAATTGCATAGTATCATGTTTGAGTTTTGTATTGTGGTGTGCTATTCCATTTTAGCTTGCCATAATTTTTCTCATCGGATCATATTGTATATTTGTTATATTTGTTGTATTCGTATTGTTGTTTTCGTGTTTCAGCTTCCTTTCCATTGCAGTGCATTGCCCATCTTATCTGCCGTGGTGCTGTAGATTGTCCTGCGTACCTTATCTCACCTTGGTCTTTGTCATCTTATCGTGTGTTATGTTATCCTCCACCACCTCTTCTCGGGCCGGGCGAAAGGGGGGGATTGGGAAAGGGGGGGTTACGAAATTTGCTGCATGCAGCTGGTTTCGGCCTCACCGAGGGGCCCGTTCCTGGATACATAGCCGCCTCCGGCGCCGGGAGGCGCCGGGAAAGTCAGCTGCGTGAGCTGATTCTCAACCCCCCCCTTTGCTATCCCTCTTTCGCCCGACCCGATCTTCTCCTCCCCGGGTCTCCCCGCCTTCCCTTCCATCCCCTCTCCCCTTCCCTCCTCCTGTTCCTGCTCCGCTCTCCCACGCGTGCTTCTGCTGCGCCCTCGCTCGACGCCCCCCCGGGTGCTCTCGAGCCTCCGAGCAGCCCGCGCCGGAGGAGGAGCGAGGAGCAGTTGGAAGGCGACGAGGGCGGAGGAGGAAGGAGCACGGGCTGAGCAGCAGGAAGAGGCCTCCAGACGGCCCAAGACGGCCCAGAAGGCCCGCCAGATGCCTCCAAGACGGCCCAGAGGCTTCCAAGAGGTCCTCCAGGAGGGCTCGAAGAGGCCAACATCATTGATTTTCCGGAGGTTTTTGAAGGATTTGGGCATTTGCGCCTTTTCGGCTTTCCGATGGCCCGAGACGGCCTAAGAGGCCCCCAAGATCGCCCAAGAGGTCCCCAAGAGGGCCCCATGACGGCCCACGATGGGGAACAGGAAAAGGAGGAGGAAGAGGAACAGCGTGTCTCCTCCTGGGGGAGCCGCCTTGTTTGAAGGGCGGCTGGGATCTGCCGGCTCGAGATCACGGGGCGCCGGGCGAAGCAGAGCCGCGCCCGCCGCAGGAGGAGCACGGACCCGTGGATCCTCGCATGGCATTTTCTATTCGGCCCGCTGCCGGCATGTTGCCTTCCCTGTTCGACGTGCTTTGTTTTTTTTTTGAGCCGCGAGTTGGCCCTGAGCTTCTTGCATGCATGATTGCGCTCGCTGCCAGAAGCTCCGGCCGTCAGGCTCGAGCCAGGGCAACTTTAAAGAGACGTGAGGGGGAAGGGCGGAGGACGGGGGGAAGGGGGGTCCTCCTCCTCGTCTTGCCCTGTCCTTCCTGCTCCTCACCCTCGTCCTCGTCCTCGTCCTCCTCCTCCCCCTCCTCCTCCTCGTTCTCCTCCTCCTTTTCGTTCTCTTATTCCCCTTCCTCCTCCTCCTCCTTCTCCTCTTCCTCCATTCGTCTTCCTTTTTAACAACTTCTCCTTGTCGCACCCCGAGGCCAATTTTTCGGGCGGGCGCGTATCGCTTGGGATGTCCTTACTATTTATGATTGTGAAGCCTAAAAGTTGGCAACAGTTTCAGAGATGGAGGGCGGGTCATTTTCAAAATGTAGTTCTCGCCATATCGTGGCGCACATTCGTTTTTTCAATTGCAATGCAAGACCTTCGCGGATTGAGGGCGGGCCGTTTTCATAACGTGGTTCTCGCCATAGCGCGGCGCACATTCGTTGAAACAAATTGCAACAGTTTCACGGACTGAGGGCGGGTCGTTTTAAACATGCGGTTCTCGCCTTAGCGCGGCGCACACTCGTTCTAACAATTTGCAAGAGTTTCACGGATTGAGGGCGGTTCTTTTTCAACATGTGGTTCTCGCGTCAGCGCGGCGCACATTCGTTTTAAATATGTGCAAGAGTTTCACGGATTGAGGGCGGTTCCTTTTCAAATTGTGGCCTTCGCCTTAGCATTGCGCACACTCATTTTCAACATTTGCAAGATTTTCACGGATTGAGGGCGGTTCCTTTTCAAATTGTGGTTCTCGCCTTAGCGCGGCGCACACTCTTTTTGAACATGTGCAAGAATTTCAGGGATTCCTATCATCAACGTGCAAGAGATAGTGCTTTGAAAGGGTTCAGGATTATGTTGGCGCAACAGTTATGTTGATGCGCTGTATTGAAGTCCCAGGAATGGCGTTCCGACACGTTTCAAGGTTTCCAAGATGCAACAGTCAGGTTGATCCGTGGCGTTGGAATCCCGAGAACAATGTTTTGGCATGCTTCAGGGTCTTCAAATGGTTATCTTCCAAAGAAGCAGTCCCTTCAATGGAAATGAACAATTGTAGGGGCCTATGGAGAGGGAGCTTGGACGGAGGACTTATCCCAACATCGTGTATGACTCTTGGGTTTACACTGGTCCTCTTCCTTATCTTCCTTCTCCTCCTGCCCCTCCTCCTCACCATCACCACCATCATCATCATACTCAGCATCATCATCAGCATCATCATCATCTTCATCATCATCGTCATCAGCGTCAGCAGCATCGTCAACATCATCAGCATCATCGTCGTCATGAACATCATCATCATCATCATCATCATCATCATCATCATCATCATCATCATCATCATCATCATCATCATCATCATCATCATCATCATCATCGACATCATCATCATCATCATCATCACCATCATCATCATCATAATCAGCATCGTTGTCGTCATTCTCGTCACTATTAACATCATCACCACAACCACCATAATCATCATCACCGCCACCATCAGCATCGACAACAGCATCGTCAGTATCGTCATCATCATCATCATCACCACCAGCACCATCACCATTACCATCATCAGCATCATCAACATCAACATCACCATAAGCAAACATTGCATCATCATCAACACCATCACCAGCGGCATCATCATCATGATCATACGCAGCATCATCATAATCATCATCTCGCTCGCCATCATCATCAGCATCATCACCAGCATCCCCATCATCACCATCATCAGCAATGTCATCACCAACGCCATCATCCTCGTCATCAATAGCAGTAGCATCATCATCACCTTCTCTTCCTCCTCTTCTAGGCTAGGCTCCTCCTCCTCCTCCTTCTCCTCCTCCTCCTCCTTCGCGGCATCCTCTTCCTCGAGGAGGAGGATGAGGAGGCGGAGGAGGAGGAGGAGGGGGAGGAAAAGGAAGAGGAGGAGGAGGAGGAGGAAGAGGCGGAGGAGGAGGAGGAGGCGGAGGAGGGGGGAGGGAGGGGGAGGAGGAGGACGAAGGAGGAGCAGGGAGGAGAGGAGGAGGAGAGAGGAGAGGAGAGAAGGAGAAGGAGGAGGAGGAGGAGGAGAAGGGAGGAGGAGGAGGAGGAGGAGGAGGGAGGAGGGGAGGGAAGAGGAGGAGGAGAGGAGGGAGGAGCGGAGGGGGAGGGGAGGAGGGAGGGGGAGAGGAGGAGGAGGAGGAGGAGGAGGAGAAGGAGGAGGAGATCTTCCTCCTTCTCCTCCCTCCTCCTCACCTCCTCCTGCCCTGTCCGCCGCCCCCCCCTGGAGGCGCCCGCCGCGGAGGCCAGCCCGGAGGCGCCCGCCGCCGCCGCGGAGGCGCCCCGCGAGGCAGCCGCCGTGGACGGCTCCGAAGGCCGCCGCCACCCCCGTGGTCTCGCTGGTCTCGTGCTGCTGCCGCCCCGCCTCGTTCGCCTCCTCCCTCTCTCCCTCCCCCCTTTTTTTTTTTATTTTTTTTTCTCCTCTCCTCCTTCCTCCTCCTCCTTCCTCCTTCCCCCTCGTTCTCCTCTCCCCTCGTTATCCTCCCCCTCGTTCTCCTGCCCCTCTCCTCCTCCTCCCTGCTCTCCTCCTCTTCCTTCTCCTCTCCTCCTCGCTCTCGCTGTCCTATCCCTCCTCCTCCTCCTCATCCTGCTTCCTCCTCGTCCTCCTCCTCCTCCTCCTCATCCTACACTCCTCCTCTGTTCCTCTTCCTCCTCTCCGCTCCTCCTCGTCTCCTTCCCCCCTCCCCCTTCTCTTCCTAAATTTATTTTTTTGCATTGAACGCGTTCCCTCTCCTACTCCTCTTCCTCCTCCTCCTCCTCCTCCTCCTCCTCCTCCTCCTCCCCGTGCTCTTCCTCCTCCTCCTACTCCTCCTCCTCCTTTTCCTCCTCCGGCTTCTCCTCCCGAGGGCGTCTGAGCCTGGTGCGGCAGAGTGGGAGCGAGTCCCAGCGAGAGCGTGTAGATTAGGCGAAAGACTCCCGGCCACGGGGCCGTTAAAAGTTCTTCTCGACGCGGGCATCCCCACACGTGCATCTCATTTCTCGGCGCGTCTTGCCGATATTGGCTGAGCGTGACGCTGAAAGCGTTGAAACATCAAGTGTGTGTGTGTGTGCGTGTGTGTGTGCGTGTGTGTGTGTGTGTGAGTGTGTGTGTGTGTGTCTGTGTCTGTGTCTGTGTCTGTGTGTCTGTGTCTGTGTCTGTGTGTCTGTGTCTGTGACCCCCGCCCGCGGCACCCCCCCCGCCGCCGCCTGGCCCCGCTCTAAGCGGACCCGGCTCCATGCTCCCTCCTGCCCGCGCCGGGAGTCCCTCCTCTCTCCCCCGTGCCTCGCGGCCCAACTCGCAGTCGTATGTCCACCAGTGCTCTTCCGCCAGCGCAGTCGCTCCCTGCCTAGCCGCCGACGTAAAAAGTGAAAAAGTGTGTGTGTGTGTGTGTTTGCATTTGTAAGTGTGTTCGACGTCATCTGGCTTCCAGATCAATGGAAACCGGATTTGTTCGGTCGCGATCCGATCAGCACGCCAATTCGATCGCGGCCGATCTCGCCCGACGCCAGCATAGGTCGCGACTTTGAAGCAAATCTATCGCGACCGATACCGGAATCTGAAATCGGCAGCAACCGGTCTCGTCGGTCGCGGTCAGACAATTATGGAATCCATGCGGCGATCCCGGGAAGCGCCGGGCCTCGCCGGCGAATCCGGGGGTCTGGACCCCAAGAGCATCTACAGTGGGGGTTCGCACAGGGAAGCCGCCTGTATTCTGCCAGGGTGCCTTGAGTTTCCAGGACCGCAGAGGTTCGCAGCGGAAGCCCAGGATCCCCACGCCCTGAATTCATGAGTCCTTAGGTTTCAGGGCCTTGGGTTCGTGTAGAGATGTTGTGTGGCCGAAGTCCTAGCCCACAGCGCTCAGCACGGAGAATTCGAAGTAGCCTGAGGGCGCTCCTCCCTGTGCCCACATCCTCTGTCCCCCCTCGTGTTGCTCCTCCCGCCTCTCCCCTCCTCTCCTCCATGACTTTCTGCCTTTCACGCCCGACGAGCGTCCCGCCCTGCTCTCCCCCCCCCTGCCTTTCTGCCCCAGGATCCCCACGCCCTGAATTCATGAGTCCTTAGGTTTCAGGGCCTTGGGTTCGTGTAGAGATGTTGTGTGGCCGAAGTCCTAGCCCACAGCGCTCAGCACGGAGAATTCGAAGTAGCCTGAGGGCGCTCCTCCCTGTGCCCACATCCTCTGTCCCCCCTCGTGTTGCTCCTCCCGCCTCTCCCCTCCTCTCCTCCATGACTTTCTGCCTTTCACGCCCGACGAGCGTCCCGCCCTGCTCTCCCCCCCCCTGCCTTTCTGCCTTCTCATCCCTCCCTCCCTCAGACCCGACCGCAGTTGATCCAAGTTGCGATCCCCCACCAAGGCTACCGTGCCTTGCCTGGCCTCCTCCTCCTCCTCTTTTTCCTCCTTATGCTCCTCCTCGTCCTGCTCCTCATCTTCCTCCTCCTCCTCCTCTCTCCTGAACCGCTCGGAATCGCTGCTTCAGAATCTAAATCATCCTTATCTTCCTCTTCCTTCTCCTCCTTTTTGACAGTAGGAAGACGTAGATCGACTGGGATCGTAGATCCTCCTCCGCATCCTCATCATCACCACCATTATCAGCAGCATCATCACCATTGCCCTCTCCAGAAGGTACCGCCGCCAACACCTCGGGCAACGCCTCAGAGGTGCAGGTCGACGAGAATCAGACCCGGGCCAACCTGTCCACGTACTTCGACCCGAAGTTGATGGCCATCTTCCGCGAGAAGCAGGCGCACCTGAAGGAGACGATGAAGGATCCATCCGCCGTCAGAACCCAGAGATCCGACGCTCCGAAGAAAGTGGAGCGGCCGGTCTTTGACTGCTTTCGGCCTCCGGGGGCCCTCGCTTGGCCTCGGGACCGTCAACGAAGCGCTTCAGGACCACAAACCGACCCTGAGGGAAGTGGTCCAGACCTCCCGGGACCACGCATCGAGAAAATTGGGGCGGCCGGGTGTCTGGGAATGTGTGTGTGTGTGTGTGCGTGTGCGTGTGCGTGTGTGTGTGTGTGTGTGTGCGTGTGTGTGTGTGTGTGCGTGTGTGTGTGTGTGTGTGTGCGTGTGTGTGTGTGTGTGTGTGCGTGTGTGTGTGTGTGTGCGTGCGTCGGGCGTCGGTCCCGACCTCTCTGCGCATATATAGAGCGCAAAATCGCCAGAAAAACGACTGCGGCGGGCGGCGTTCTCTTGGACCTGTCCGCCGCGGGAGTGGGGCCAGGGCAGGGATATGTAGTCTTCGAGAGCGCTCTGGAGCGCTCGGAGAGCGCTTCGGCACGCTCCTCTTGGACCTGTCCGCCGCTGGAGTGGGGCCAGGGCAGGGATATATAGTCTTCGAGAGCGCTCTGGAGCGCTCGGAGAGCGCTTCGGCACGCTCCTAGAAGGCCGCGGCGGTCCCGACGTCAGGCGGCGCTGGGACGGGGAGGATCCGTTCCAGAGCGTCTCGGGACGCTCCTGGGCCACGCCGGCACGCTCCGCTCGGAGAAGGTCGCGGCGCCCGATACATTCTCGAGAACCGCCCGATCTCAGAGATCCCCGATTTGATTATCCCCGTCCGATCTTGTCCCTGCCCTGGCCCGGCTTCACCTAACGTCTCGTTTGTGGGGCGCCTGTTCGGTGGATTCAGACCAAGACGAAATGTTGCGGTCGACATTTGTCGTGGAACGCTGCGATTTCCGCCATTTTTGGGACCCTGGAGGGTTTCTAAACCCTCACGAGCAGTGCCGGCACCGAGAATGTACGTCCGCGCGTGTGCGGTTCGCTTCCGCCGCAAGGACAAAACAACAAGTTTTCGGTAGGTTGTTGGCTTCGTGTTTTTTCACAGTCTGTGAGACAACGTCTGTTTTCAGAACGTGTTGCTTTCCTTCGGCAGCGAATCATGGGAGCCTGGTGTTCCCTCTTAATTCTGTTTTATCGTTGGTCAGCGTCGATTCGCATTTGGGAGTCGATGAAGTAGCGCCGATTTAGCGTCGGCAAGCGTCGATTAGCGCCGATTTGACGTCGATTAGCGCCGACCAGCGTCGATCAGCGTCGATTCGCAGCTCGCTTCCTCCGCGTCCAGGTCGCACCCCGAGGGACCCCTCTCGAGGAGTGGTGGCCCACCGCTCCACGTGGGCCCCAGGCGGGCCCGAGGTGGGTTTCTGTGCGCGTGTGGACCTCATCCGCGCTCGCGGCCGCTGGAGCTCCGCAGCGTTCTCACGGCGCCCCAGACCCATTGCTCACGCACAGAGTGCTGGTAGGCACAGTTCTTGCCAGGCAGAGCACGCTTAAGAGCCAGGTCCCAGAGCCCCGACGTCGTGTTTTTTGTTTTTTGTTTTCGCAACGTCGACCCCAGAGGTCTGGACCCCTTCCCTGGGACCAGTCTTTCATCCTGATTCGTTTTGTTGACTGTCCCGAGGCCAGTAGGGGCCCCCAGAGGCAGAAAATCACGAAACACCTCCCGTCGTGATCCTGTTCACAACGCGAGGGGGCCTGGGGTTGAAGAAGGCACCAGCTGGCAGTGGAACCGTGGCGGCGGCGGGCGGATCTGCCCCCTGGCATCGCTTGGACGTGCGCATTTTTCCTCCGGCGAGGACCATGGAGGAGCATCCTTGATCATTCGGCGAAAAAGCCACGCACGAAGCCGAGTAAAAAGCACAGGGAATGGACGTCCGAGCGATGGCGAGGCCCGCCCCCCCGCGGGTAAAAAAAGCACACAGAGCCCGCGGCCATCCCCAGGGGGCCCGAGGCGGGCCCCTCCCGCGGCCGCGGCCGGGAGGCTGCCGCCTCTTCGGCCGCGCGCGCGTGAGGGCGGCGGGCGTGGTCGCCCCTCCCCCTTTGGGGCGGGGGGGGGCGCCCCTGCGCCCAGGTCGACTGCGCATCAGAGTGGCCCTTCGCCCTCCCCCTTGGGGGGGGGGGGGGGGGGCGCCTGCGCCCAGGTC
>CAUYUJ010016012.1:275000-300378 GCA_963575745.1 Prorocentrum cordatum | reverse complement strand
TTGTATTATTTATCTTCCTCCTTCTCCTCACCCTCCTCTCTCCTCCCTCCACCTCCTGCTGCTACTCCTCCTCCTCATCATCCTCTTCCTTCTCCTCTTTTTCCTCCTCCTCCTCCTCCTCCTCATACCCGCTTTCCACGTCTTCTCCTCCTCCTTCTACTTCTCACCCCTTGATGTCCCTCCTCCCCCTCCTCATCCTCTTCCTCTTCGTTTTCTATCAGTTTCCCTCGCCTTCGCCTCCTCCTCCTCCTCCTGTCCTCCTCCCCCCCCGTCTCCTTCTACTCGAACGTTAGAATCTCGTCCAGCGCATTGGTTCTCACTTTTGCTGGCCCACTGCGCTGTCTTGGCTCAAGGCCTGCTCAGTGCTCCGTGCCCGCTTTAGACGCGCCTTCAGGTATCTTCCCGCTGACCAGATACAAGTCCGCCTTCACGAGGGCACTGGGAAGTTGATTTTCCCGTTCTATATCCCCATTTCTAGTTGGTAGCGGAGCAGGTTCGCCTTTGCTCCCACCACGGTCGTTTTGTCTCGCTTTGCGCCGATCGCAATGTCTTCCACCCTCCGCCGCCTTCGGCTTCGGTCAGTCGCCTTCAACATCCACGCCTTCGTGCAATTTCTCCTTTTCGCTATCGCAGAAAACGTGACTTTACTGTCCGTCGGGGCTGCGCTGGCCCATCCGCCAGGACCCATGGCACGCCCGGGAGAGTGCGCACAGCCTTCGACTCCGCCGCCTTCGCGCACCTCTTCTCGCTCATTACGGCAGGCGACGTTACTCGAGGGTCCGTCGGGGCATCCCCCTATCCGCCAGGTGTCCGAGAACGCGCACACGAATTAGTACTTCATCAAGGACAACATAACCAAGATCTACAAGGGTCGGTCTGCGCCTCGTCCCGGGCATGCTCGGACTGCGCCCAGGCAGCTCGTGGGCCCCAGGCTGTCAGCGCCCCCCGCCTGCAGGGATAGCTTAACGCGTTAGACAATTGCTCGACGCAGCGTTCACGTTGGCAGCGTCAGAACAATGCCCCGAGCTTCTTGGGACTCTGTCTCGAGAGCCCTGAGAGAAGCAAACGGAGAAGATGCATCTGGCGACTGCGTCGTCGGTGCCGAGCGGGAACGCAGTGGGGGGCTTGGGAGCTGCGTCCTCAAACCCCCGAGGTGATGCCGTGGAGGGCATTGCGATGACGACTGGGGCGCCAGCGCTACGAGGCACCACGCCGCTGGACCCGACCCTTCGCTTTGCCAGTTCAGACCCGCCAGCTGGGCAGCGCGGGATTCCGATGCGCTCTCCTCTAGACTCTAGACGATCGCGCAGTTGGCGGTGGTCATTACAGTGACCACGCAACGTGCGAAGGGCATTCCCGTGACTGTGTCGCGGGATGCTCCCGCTAGCACTACAGTAGCGCGACAGAAGCAGTTGCCCAATGCGCTGACGAGGGGGGGCGCATCCGGGCCAATGATCTTCGGCGACTCATGCAACGCCGCCCGAGGAACCTGGGCCCCCAGCACCTCCACGGCATGTGGAAGGAGCTACATGCTGGATGGATGGCCATCGGCGTCGGCAACGTGCGCCACCTCCGAACTTCGGGGCCCGAGCATCGGGCCCGCGCGCCTTTCCAGGGATAGGTGCGCCCTGTGATGATCTGGTCAGTGGCTAACTCAGACCTCAATGATTTTCGCCAGGCGGCCTACGTCGCGTCGCGCCATGCCAGCGTGGCGCGCGGCCGCCAGCTGTCCTGACCCAGGGGGTCACGCCGGCGCAGCTTCTACAACCGCGAGCCCGCGCGCTACGCCCGGCGGGCCACCGAGCGAACGGGCAAGTGGAAAGGTAGAAACTACACGCTGCCCTGACCACCCTGTCCGAGAACGACCTCTGGGAGACCTTCGCGGGCTCTGGGAAGGGCGCGGGCAGCGGGACAGGGAAGTGCAGGGCCGCGCGCATGGGTTCGGGCCATCACAGCAAACCCGCAGGCCCCGGCGGGGCGCGTCTCGAATGCCACGAGAGCGACTACGAGGAGCACCACGTGCACGACTGCCCCCCGCGCCGCCGACAAGGGCGCGCTCTCCGGGGCCGACCGCGCAGCGGCCCGCGTCGGGAGCGCGCGCGGTCTTGATGACCAGGGGCACCAATAGGACTCCTCGGCCAGTGGCCGGAGACGCCAGGAACGACGATCCATTGCAGGGCGCTGACCCATGGAACAGCCGACGGCCGACTCCTTCAGCGCCCGCGCCGCGGTCATCAGCACCAGCGGCTATTCCAGGTTCTCCGCCAGACGGCTCGCGGCAACCCGTTGGTCGCCGCCGTTGGTCAAGCGGGGCAGGGGCGTCGCCGGCGCCCTCGACCTCGCCGCGTCGTGCCGAACTACGACGACTCAGAAGGAGATGGCCGACCCCATGGACCGCGCGCGAGCCTCTGCAGCATCGACGGCCCCAGTGCGCGCGTCGCCGGTCGTCCGGCAGCAGCGGGGGAAGCGCCGCCGGTCGCGCCAGCTTCAGGGGCGCCAACGGCACCGGCAGCTCCAGCAGTCTCAGCGCCACCACCACCACCAGCCACACCACAGCGGTGGACACATGGGCGGCGCGTTCCCAGTTGGACAGGGGCGCGACTGGATGGGCGACCTCAGCGCGCGCATCGCCGGGCCGCGCCCCCATCCCAGCCTGCCGACGTGCAGTTGCCGAGCTGGGCCTACACTCGGCACCGGCGCGCCACGCAGATCGAGTTGCATGCGGTCGCCGCAGTCCGCGACGGCAGCTGCGTCGCCGCAAGGGCCCGAGCCCCCCTAGGACACGCCTCTCTCCAATCAGAAAAGTCCCGTCGACTATCGCCCGGGAGAGCGGCCGCGCGGCGTGCCGGCCGCGATGCCAGGAAGTCCGGCGGCGGCCAATCCGAGCACATCGCGCGCGCGACCCTGGACCACGCACAACGGCGGCACTTCGACGAGCTAGCGCGCAGCTGGCGCCTCAGGCCGCACAGAGTTGGACGGGAACTTAATATTCCCCCATGTGCTGGCCGCAGCGCCGACTGCTCCGCCCCCCTCAGTAATGACGTTCAGCGGTGACGTCAGGGAGTGTCCAATCTGCCTCGAGGCCTTCAGCGCGGCGAGCGGGCGGTGCGCTTGCTGCGCCGCGCGTCCTACATCGAGCGTGCCATCTGCTACTTTCGCAGCGCGCAGACCCCGTTGGGTGCACTGTCTGGCGTGCCGTGGACAAACCGGCGTCATCGCAGAGTTCCGCTTCGGTGATGTGAATGGGGCGCCGCGTCGCAAGTTTTGGCGCCCGCGGCACTGGCCCGCGCGGCGGCAGACAGTGCGCCTGCGGATCCGGCAACTGCGTTGCCTGCCCGCGCAGCGTCGGGCTGGGGCGTGCCATTTTGAAGATCCCACGCAACGCGACTTCGAGCAGCCCGGCCAGTCTCTGCTTCCGGGACGCCTCGGCCAGACTTCGCGCGGTCGCTGGGCAGCGCCTCCAGCTTCTCGTCCGCAGTAGAGACGGCGGTGCCCTGCGACGCCCGGCCGGGCACGCGCGCGCCGCCCTGCAGGCCGACGACCCCGTGGTTGCCGACCTCGTCGGGTGCAGGCTCGAGTCCGCTGGGCGACTCGCCGCGCTACCTGGCGAGCACCGAACTGCTCGGTGGCTGGGTAGGGGGCAGGCGTCATCGTCGACGCCAGCGCCTGGACCAACCTCCGGGGATTGCGATTCGCCGTGGATATGACGCGCAAGGCTTAGCTAGCCGAACTGCAGCCCTCCAGTAAGAAGTGGTCGCCCCCATTTTACGCGCAGGAGTCGGCAACGGGCGACGGGTCATTGCAACGACTGTCCGCGACGGCGCGACCAGTCAGCGCGGCGCGCGCACCCAGGCCGCGGAGGGCGCAAGCCCTGACCTCCTCGCCCCGTTTGGCGCGCATTCCACGCAGTCCACCAACGGGGCGGTGGAGAAAGACGTGGGCCTCAAGCGCCTCGCGTATCCCCGGGCGGGCGGGCGGCCGCGAGATCGCATGCAGCCCCGGCGCCATCCGCGTCGACCTCGCGTCGGCGCCGAGCGGCCACTCGCGCGCCCCAGTCGACGGCTGCGACGCGCCCGGGCCGCGCTCCAGGGGCATGCCGCGCAAGCGGCTCGCGCCGCTAGCGGTGGCCAACGACGAACAGGGCTCCGACGCCACTGACGGCTACCAGTTCCAAAAGCTCAAGGTCCTGCTGCTCTGCCCCAATGCGCGGGCAGAGGCCTCGCGGGGCGCGCCTGGGGCCGCGGGCTGCGACCCCTGCGCGCGCAGAGCGCAGACGTCAGTCTCGCGACCTGTGGTCGCGGACTGACCGACGTCGACGGGCACGGCGGCGCTCGCACCGCCGGGCACCTATCCGCGCATCCCCCCCGCTCAGGACTCGCCCTCGAAGGGATCGACGTCGCGGGCGACGTGGTCGTGGTTGTCCCCAGTCTTCCCTCGAGCCCGCAGTCTTCCCTCGACACTTTCGCGGATCTGGAGGCTTTGGACACGCGGGCATAGCGTTCCTCAGCCAAGACTCCACCGCGATAGGGCAAGGTCGCACATCCGCGGAGTCTCTCGGCGACTGAGTCGCCGCAGGCTCCAGGGAGCTGCCCCAGTAAGATTCGGCTGGGCCGGCCCGCCAGGCGGGCCCCGCCGACCGCGCCGACCCGCCCCGGCATGGGCGGGCAGCAGCCCTGGGGCGCCCCGCCCGGGCCCTAGAACGAGGAAGGGGCGCAACGCCAGCATTGCAAGAACGCAGATTCGACGCCGCTCGCACCTCCGACTTCGAAGGTGCTATCTAGACGCTGCCCGACAGCACGTTCCCCAGCGCCAATTGCAGCGTGCTGTGGATCACGTGCGACACCAATCGGGGCGAGGTCCACCGCGCCCTCGGCCCCCTCCCTAACGGGCGCGCCCGGGCCAAGGATGCCAGCGCCATGCCGGTGATCTTTGGCCGGCATGGCCAGCAGTTGCGACGCCCCGCGGCGCGGCAGATGATCGACGCCCGCGTGCTCCACTCCAGCGCGCATAGGGCTGGCCACGAGCCTGTGCCCCCAGAGGCCCAGCGCAGCAGCGCCACTTTCCATGATAATCTTTCTTTTCCGCTCTATTTATATAGGCTATCTAAATAGAGTTTTTCCGATCTATCTAGACCTCTACGATCTAAATAGACAGTTCCAGTATTCGGATCTAAATAGATAGGTTTTTTTGTCCACGCATTTTATCATCTTAATCGATGCCCCTAATTTCAACATCGCTTTTGAGGAGCCATCCTAGAAAACGCAAGCCACTTCTAACACCGGCCCAACAGGAGTCGTATAAATTCGAAACCGCACTCAATATAATTCCTGATATATATATATATATATATATATATATATAGGAATTGCAGCTGACATCGGCCCAAGATGCATCGCGAAAAAGACGGAAACTGTTCCCGCGCATTGTCGAGCAGCATCCAGGGGCCAAGTTTTCATCGCCTGCGCTGCAGCGCGTGGCGCGCGCGAGCGCCGCCGCCGCCTGGGCGGGGCGGCGCTCTCGATCTCGTCGTCGTTGATCGTCGCCATCGTCGTCGGCCAGGGGCTCCTCGGCAAAGGAGCTCCGTCGGCGCCCCGTCCGCGTTGCCCGCGCCCCTCGCCTGCCCCTGCCCCCCCCCCCCGCCGCCGCCGCGGCCTGACCCTTGCCCGCCGCGTGCGCGCGAGGGCTGCGAATGCAACGCTGAGGGCGCGCGCCGTTGGTGCCTGCATTTTCATGTTCACTACAGCGCGAATGGGCTGGCTGAAGCGGCCGCCCAGCACCGCGCAACTAATTGATTCAGCACGGGGTGGCGGGGCAGCGGGGTGCGCGCGGGGGTCGCGAACGAAAATGTGCACGGGCGAAATATTGTTTTGCAAAGGGGGCCTGATGGGGGCTCCTCGGCTAAGGAGTCCTCGGCGCGCCACCCCCCCCACCCCCCTCGGTCTGCGGCGGCCCCCGCTGGAGTTTCGCCAACCGTAGCTGTTTTATGGCCCAATTTGGTTTTTAGGCTGGCTGCCAGCGCCTGCGCCTACAAGCTCTCGGGCTGGCCATGTCCGCCTCCAGCGAGACGCGGCGCTCCGCGTGCAAGGGCGTGAACGCCGAGACGGGGGCGGGGTGGGCGCAGGGCGAGCTCGGATGGTGGTGCCCTATGCGCGGTGGTTGCTGGTTGGCAGTGGAAAGCACGATCTCCTTCAAGGTGCGCCAGCACTACGGCGGGGACAAGCTTCGTGATCTCGTGGCTGAGCGGGCGCTGTTTATGGCCGTGCTCGCAGCATGCGGCGCAGCAGACGGTTTGCAGGTTCTCCTCCTCGCGCTGCGCGGGACTGCGCGGCCCCGCCTCTGCCGAGCAGATCAGGGGGCTGAGAAAGGAAGGAGGTGGCGCGATGCCTGCAGACCTCGTCATAGACGGAATGCGCGTCTTCAGCACCCTGCTCATGGACCCGGTCCGGCCGCCGTCCGAGAACAGCATTGTTGGCCACGTGCGATAATGATCGACGACCTGCGCTGGCGCGACACTCGGGACACACGGGCCTACCCCATGACCAAGGGCAGCATGGGCCCAGAGCTAATGCACAGCGTGATGGGCGGCCAGGTGAGCTACGACCACGCCGCGGTCAAGTTCAGCGACGAGAAGCTGAAGAAGGCCGCCCCGAGCTCACCGCATAGGGCATAGGTCACTCGCGCAGAAATACGGCGATGTTTCTCGTCACTGCGTCACGAGATCTCACGGAGGTGGAAACAGATATGATATCGGCTGGCGAGATCAGTACGTAGAACACTCCAGCGAACGGGCCCACCCGAACTGTGTCCAGATAGCTCGCGGATTTCAGCAGGTGCTCCTTTTTAACAGTCTCGCATCTTTTCAGGTGGGGGGATCGATTGTTTTTTTTTCGGCTGGTCCCACGGGCTCTGACGGGAGTCCTTCCGCCCCTTCCATTGGCGCCGTAAAATGTGTTTACGGTTGGCACCAAGGGGTGCCAATGTGCCCCTTGAGATGGAGCGAAGGCCGTCAACCCAGGGACGGGTCGAACTCCAGCGAACTTGCCCCCTTGCAGCCAAGCATTTTTTTTAGGACGGGGTGGTTGTAGAGCCCGCGTGTTGTGCTGAAGTTTCGAAGGTGCGACAGATTTCTTTGAACACCAGACTCGAACGCTAGCTCCTTGCCCAGCGCCCTGTTTCTCACGTTTGCGGGTCCGCTGCGCTGCCTTGGCTCAAGGCCTCATCAGTGCGCTGTGTCCGCCGTAGACGCGCCTTCAGGCATATTCCCGCTGACCAGACGCCAGTCCGCCTCCACGAGGGCACTGCGAAGTACATATTTACCATATACATACCCATTTCTAGTCTTCTCCCCCCCCCCGTCTCCCGTAGCCGCCGGCGCCGCGGAGCGGCGCCCCGCCAGCGCGCGCCGCCGGGACGCCGGCGGCGTGGAGGCCCGCGGGCGGCGGGGGGAAAAGGGAGGGAAGGGGGGGGGGAGGGGGGCTGGCAGGTGGAGGGATGGAGGAGGAGGGGAGGACGAGGAGGAGGAAGAGGAGGAGGTGGAGGAGGGGGAAGAGGAAGAGGACGAGGAGGAGGAGGCGGAGGAGGACGCGGAAAAGGAGGAGGAGGAGGAGGAGGAGGAGGAGGAGGGGGGGGATGAGGGGGATGAGATAGGAACTCCCTCTCGCCTCCCTTCCTTTGCCTTCTCCTCTTCCTCCTCCTCCTCCTCCCCCTTTTCCTCCTCCTCCTCCTCCTCCTGTTCTTCGAGGTTTGCGGAGGTTTTCGACGAGCCTCGTCGCCACGGCTGGATCCGCGTCGGACTCCTGGCCAGGACGCGCTCCAGGACGGGCCCGGCGCCGCGAAGGCTTCGAGGGGGCGATCAACAAACGATCCTCGGGATGTTGGACATGGGTATGGAAAGACTGGGTCCGAAGAGCGTGACCAGAATTCGTTGCCGGTGTCACCGCGGACGTGGTGCATTTGAAATAGAATGCCGCTTGCCCAGCAGCGGCTTCTGTCCGTTCTGCACAACATTTGTTGTTGGGCATCGTGCCCATTTTTTCCGTATCCATTTCGGGCGTCCAAAGATCCGCGACGAGAAACACGATTCGGGGGAAGGACCTTGAGATCTTGGCGTCACATGTTTTACACCACGGGTGTTTTCGTTTTGTCTCGGGCCCGAAGGCCCTCACGGATCGATCTGGTTCGACAACTGCGGCAAGAATATTGGGGCCAGGTCTTTGGTCGAGTTGTTTTCGATGTTGCAGTTCCGCGCGAAGATGTTCTTCCATGAAGGCGCAAAGACGCCCTTCCAGGCCGAACTAGTCGTCCAAGAAGGTTGCATATATTATTACTGTAAGGGTTTCGTCCCGTGCCGCTGACACCCTTTCTATCATACTGGGATGCGAGGGTTGTGGCTTCTGGAGCACGAATTCTCGTAATTTGCGTGGGGCTCTTGCTTCCAGATCGAATATCTGGGGTAATTAACGGGGGAGTCTGGATTCAGAAGCGAAATTCCATCGTAATTTGCGAAGGGCGCTGGCCTCCAGAACACAAGCCTGGCGCAATTCACGGCGGGATTCGGGATTCGGGAGCGCGCATCTGGGTGATTTAAGAAGGATTCTGTTTCGGGACAGCTAATTCATTTTTTTTTGTTTGGCCTCCGGAATGGAATGATGGATCATTTGCGCGGGATTCTAGCCACCAGAGCGCAATTTTAGCGCGATTCGCGACAGATTTTCGCCTCCAGAGTAAATGTTGCATACATTTCGTGGAGTTCGGCTTCGGCAGCGCGACTTTCGCGCAATTTGCTTGGGATTCCGGCCTCCGGGCGCGAATTTGGTGCATGTGTCCTAACCACCCTGTTGTGTGTTGGGTCTTCGTTTTGAAGAGACAATGCCATGCGTTCCTCCTCCTCCCGTTGCACCCTCCTCCCTCCCCTTCCTCCTCCGATCCCTGCCTCTGCCCTCTGTACCAGTCAACCATTTTGGCACACTCCTCACACGTTTCGTGGCCCCATAGGGAACCCTCGCATGCGCCCACCCCTTTTGGCACACGCACGCCTCACACGTGTCGTGGTCTCATAGGGAGCCCCACCAAAGGCCCAAATGCCAGCGTTCGCATGCGCCCACCGCGCCCATTTTGGCACACCCCTTGCACGTTTCGGGGCCCCATAGGAGGCCCCACCGAAGGCCCAGATGCCAGCGGTCGCCAGCGCCCACCGCGCCCTTTTTTGGGCACTTCGTTCGCACGTTTCGTGGCCCCATACGGAGCCCCACCGAAGGTCCAAATGCCAGCGTTCGCATGCGCCCACCGCGCCCATTTCGTCACACCCCTCACGCGCTTCGTGGCTCCATAGGGAGCTCCACCGAAGGCCCAAATGCCAGCGTTCGCATGCGCCCACCGCACCCATTTTGGCACACACACACACACACACACACCTCACACGTTTCGTGGCCCCAGAGCCCCGCCGAAGGCCCACATGCCAGAGATCGCACGCACCCACCGCATCCAGCATATCCCTCACATGCTGCGGGCTCCACAGGGAGCCCCACCGAAGGCCGAAATGCGAGCGTTCGCATGCGCCCGATGGCCCAAATGCCAGCGTTCGCCTGCGCCCACCGCGCTCACTTTGGTAATCCTTCACACGTTTCGGGGCCCCATATGGAGCCCCACCGAAGGCCCAAATGCCAGCGTTCGCATGCGCCCACCGCGCCCATTTTGGCACGCCACGCACACGTTTCGTGGCCCCACAGGGAGCCCCACCGAAGGCCCAGATGCCAGCGTTCGCATTCGCCCACCGCACCCAGTTTGGCACACCCTTCACACGTTTCGGGGCTCCATATAGAGCCCCACCGAAGGCCCAAATGCCAGCGTTCGCATGCGCCCACCGCGCCCATTTTGGCACTCCACGCACACGTTTCGTGGCCCCACGGGGAGCCCGACCGAAGGCCCAGATGCCAGCGTTCGCATTCGCCCACCGCACCTAGTTTGGCACACCCTTCACACGTTTCGGGGCCCCACAGGGAGCCCCACCGAAGGCCCAGATGCCAGCGTCCGCATGCGCCCACCGCACCCATTTTGGCACGCCACTCACACGTCTCGTCCGTTCATAGGGAAGCCCACCAGATGCCCACATGCCAGAGTTCGCATGCACCCACCGCACACATTTTGGCACACCCTTTCACACGTTTGATAGCCCCATAGGGAGCTCCACCGAATGCGGTTCATACGACGACGGTGCTCACAACTGCAGATGGTTGGGTTTTGCGCCAGGCTAATTGAATGTCCCACGGCCCCGCAGGAATTCAGACACCCCGATTCGGGCGTGGTATCCAAACCGCTTTTCGGCCTCCCCCCTCGCGCGGACTTCAACAATTTACAGTAGCAAGCATAATGTAGAACCATCATCATGGACACTGGAACTGGAGCAAGGAGCAGCGAGCCTAAGCCTCGCAGCCTGATGGCCCCGCAAGGGGGCCGGCGGACATCACATCTATGGTTTAAGCATTTCATTCCTTTGACCGTCACATGCGGCTGGCCACGCATGGCCCTAACCTGCGCAGAGGAATAATAGAGAGCGTTTTGTTTCCTCTGGCGGGTAACGCTTGTTGCCCGGCCCCCCCCGGGTAACGCTAACGATTGGAGGGCGGACCCTCCTCCTGTCAGCAGGTATGGCGCTGTGCTCACAGGCATGGCGTGGTGCTGAAAGGCATGTATGGTGCTCACAAACGTGTTGTGGCGTTCGCAGGTTTCCCGCCTGTTGCGGCGCCGAATTCACAGGCATGGCGTGGTGCTACAAGGCACGTTTCGGTGCTCACCTGCCTGTTGTGGCGCCTGCAGGCTATTGCAATGCGCAGACTACAGTGGTTTACTGCTAGATCCCTATGTTGTTTTCCCCTGCTCTTCCTATTGGTGAAACTCCCGAAACAATGCTGCCAGGGGGGTTCGCAGCCATGTCTGGGTGGAGCAACGGTTACCCCGCATATGTTACAATTGGCGCTGACGAAAGCGAGGCGACGTCGAACGATGCCACGAGTGCAGTTGCTGTGTGGCACAACATAATCCGACCTCCTCCCGCCTGCTCCACCGCCTACTAATATCCTCCCCTTCTTCGTCGTCCTCTGCCCCTTCTCCTCCTCCTCCTCCTCCTCCTCGTCCTCCTCCTCCTCCTCCTCCTCCTCCTCCAGTCGCCGCTTCCTGCCAAGAAGAGGCGACCGACTGGCCAGATGGGCCAGACGCGCCCCCTTTCGTGTTCACCCCGCCACACAGCCGTAGGGGTGAGGGGGGGATGGCGCTGATCTCTCTGCTGCTTGCGACCGCTGCTGTGCAGACGACACTAAGAGGGGGGACGGACGACCAGCCAGCGAGGAGTAGCACGTTGTGCAGGAACAGGGAAGGAGACATGATAATTGCGACGTATAATCCTCTGTACGCAGACTTCGACAGGCATCAAGACATAAGCAGGGAGCTAAAATCATGGGACTGCGTGATACTGGCGGGCACACAACACAGAGCTGAGCTGGACTATCCCAGCGCGCAAGTTCAACTGAATCACCACTGGGGCGTACGGTTTGGGAAGGGAAGGGGACGGCACTCAAATAAAAGCTGCGGGGTGTCTATTCTGCTGGGTAACTCGTATAGCAAGACTTCATTGAGAGCTGTGTACGACCCGCCCAGTGCGATACAGGGGCGAGCTGGAGCGGTGCGCATCCGCACGGACCAGGAAGACCTACTCATCGTAGCGGTTTACTTTGCCCCTGTGACGACAGCGCGGAGCGCGGAGACGGCCGACCGTATCTGCAGCTGGATAGAAGGATTGTACGACAGAGCTGGCGTGAGAGTGACGATGCTGGTGGGAGGGGACATCAACAGTGACTTCGGACTGGCGAGAGACGAATCAGGCGTTATGGGGAGCACACAGGGACGGGAAGTAGGTAGGCACTACCCCCGCTGTGAAAACGAAAATGGGCTTCGTTTCAGAAAACTGCGTGCCGACAACCAGCTGTTTATGCCGAGTACGGACAGCGAGCTTGTGAAGCAAACGTTCTACGGGGCCAAAGGAGGAGGATCGAGGATAGACCACTTCGCGATCCCGTCGGGGGCCAGGGGCTTGGTACAAAAATGCTGTGTCCTCAAGAACTCGGGCAGGCGCCTGCAAGTGATTCGTAGCCGGTTCCCACGGGACCATGTCCCCGTGGGCTTGCAGATTCCCCTCGGTTTAGCGTCCCGCAACTATACCAGAATGCAGTACACGCCACCACTGGATAGAACGGCCCTCATGAGATGTCTGAGAGAGGGGGTCAAGAGGGAGGAGTTCTTTGAGAAGGTGGAGGAGGAGGCTAGGAAGACGACGGAGGAGGAGTGGAGGGAAGCGGCTGCGAGGAAGACTCCCGACAGGATGTGGGACCTGCTAGGTGGGACAGTGAGGACCGCGCTCAAGGAGGTATTCCCGCCTCGGAGGCGGGAGCTGCCCGAGTGGCTGAAAGAACTGCGGGACGCCAGGATGATGCTGCTGGACAAAAGGCGAGGACTGAGGGAGGGTGAGGGGCGGTGCAGGGAGGAGGAGAAGGAGGAACTCGAGCACGTGCAGGAGATGCTACGGCAGGTGTCGGCGGCTCTGAAAGACAACAGGAGGACGGAAACTAAAAGACGACAGGAGGAACTTGCCACGGAAATAGGGGAAGCGTATCTAGGGGGTAGGTGGGCGGAGATGCATGCTCTACGTGTGGAATACGCTAGAAACGGACGGGGGCCCAAGAAACGGTACTATTATGCAAGTAGGACCTACTGGAGCAAGGAGGAATGGGCTACTGAACTGGAGCGTCCACCGTATGAGGGTGGAATGGCATGCAAAACAGTGGAGTGGGAGGAGACACGGGCAGAGTACGAGGCAGAGTGCGAAGCCCACGGTGAGCTATTGTTCGATGATGTCGATCTGAGGGACCTGGTACGACAAGACAGATATGCCATGGAAAAGTATCTCAGGAAATGCAAGAAGCGACGGGCTTGGCCAAGCTGGGGGCTTCCCAGCGAGGCATCACTACTGCTACTTGCGCCGACAGTGTACATGGAACAGCCACACAAACGGTCTGAAGCAATGGCAAAAGCGGCTCACGACAGGGCGGAGCAAGAGGTGGACGAGGAGGATTTGCTGAGGCAGACGGAGGTGAGGAGGATGGAGAAAGGAAGGAGACTGCTGGAGAAGATGGGATGGAAGAGTGGCGAGGGCCTAGGCAGGAGGCAGAGGGAGGAGGGGCAGGCACCACAGGAGATTATAGAAGATGAGCACTGGGTGTTTGGACGTGCGAAGGGGGCTGGAATAGGGAGCCAGAGATTCACGAGCGGTCAAGCGGCACCATTCTTTCAGACACAACTGGACAAGTGGTTTGTGCTTGTGAGACGTGCGCAGTGTATGCCGCTGGACACGCTACGGGCCCAGAGTTTTTCGTCCAGCAAAAACAATGGCAAAGAAGGAATTGCAGGACAACGACTGATGCACAGCTACTGCTCGTGGGGTCTGGCGTGGCACGCTGGAATCCATGAAAGGGCGCTCGAGGTTGAAAGGCCAGACTGGGCCCACGGTGGCCTAAAGCACAGGTCGCGTGAGAGTGCACTGGTCACATTACAATCAGCTCAGTGGAGGTGCAGGCAAGTACAAATACCATATGTGACGACCAATTTCGACTGCACAAATGCATTCGCCAGTACACGGAGAGACGTTCTGGAGGCCACGGTTGCACGACAGTCAGCAGAAAGTGATGAAATGTTTGCACTGGGGGCAGTCCAGCACCAAGCCATGAGCATCGCAGGGAGCAATGGGAGGGCAGACATGATCAGTACGACGGGCGCGCAGATGGGCTTCTGCTTAGCCCCTAGGGACTTCGACGATTGCTACAATCCTGTTATCGCCGCGTGGCTTGCAGAAGACCCAAACGATGCAAACAGGCTGCTGAAGGCTCTCTGCCCGGTGACGAAGAGGTATTCGAATCTGTCGATATGCACGTTCATGGATGATGTGACGAAACTGTCTATGTGGGAGGGTGGGGTTACTAGCTACGGTATTGCTGCAGAGCTCAATCTTATGACGAAGAGGTTGGAGGAAAAATTGCTGGAGGGAGGGGGCTGGCACCTCAATCCATCAAAGACAGGACACATGTTAAGCATCATGGGCGAAGGGTGGCAGGGCATTACGAGAAAGCTCAGAAGCAAAAACAACGGAGTGATGGGGGAGACGGGACGAGAGCTTCGGGTGCTAGGACCACATCTACACACGACGGGCAATCTAGGAGGAGAGATTAGGAGGAGGATCGCCGCTGCTAGGAAGGCGTGGAGGATTGCAGGAGTGTTCTGGAAATCCGAGACTCCCAGGGAAGTACGTAGAATGATGTTCATCGCCTTCGTGCAAGGGGCGGCATTGAGCGGACTTGTTAGTATGGTGCTCGAACCTCGTCTGACTGATGCGATCGACACGGCTTTGTGCAAAATGCTGAGGTGCCTGGCGCAGGGGAAGTGTTCGTGGCAAGAGCAGGACGGAAACGTGCGACAACTAAGAAAAGAGGAGGTGTTTAGGAAGTGGAAGATAAACCGTGCTTCGGACGAGCTGAGGATTCGAAGGCTTAAATGGTACCAGAAGTGGGCGGCGTTTCCCGAGGCGCACTCGCAGGTGACGGCGGCAGTGTTCGGGTCGACGCCCCTGGACCTGAGGCACGGCACACCTAGGCTAGAGGAGGGGGGGATTAGCACCTACAGTACGCCGTGGGCGTACCAGTACTTGCAGGACCTTCAGTATTTGCGTCAACAGTGTGAAGACATGAGTTGGTACGACGACAGGGAATCTGACATATCTATACTACAGTGGGGGACTGAGGACCACCGATGCTGGCTGCGCACTGATGTGGACATACTACGTATGAACATGAAGGTACACAATATCTGCACTGCGGATCTACAGGAGGAGGAGCTGGAGGAGGAGAAGCAGTACGTATGTGAGGAGGTGGTGAAGGGGGACGACGGGGAGGAGCACGTATGTGGGAAACGGTACAAAACTTACAGCGGTCTTACAACACACAAAACGTGCCAGCACGGACAGAGGGCGTTGTTGAGTCTGCTGACGGTAACAAATCAATGCCCGTGGTGCCGAAGCACTTTCTCCAACAGAGACGTGGCCGTCCAACATGTGTACTCGGCGTGTGAAGACAGGAAGGTATGTTTCGTCAACTTCAGCCCGTGGAAGCACGATGTGATGCAACCTAAGAGTCTGGAGTGCCCCGTATGTTACATTCAGGCTCAAAGCTTGGAAGCGCTGCAGGCCCATGTTACCACTCACCACCCTGGGCCTGATCGGGCTCGCTTCACTCGTGACGCAGAAGACAGAGGATGCGATGGCGTGGAGAGTGACGGGGGCCCACGCCGCAGAGGGAGGAGTACCAGGCGCTGGGACCTCAGCAGGCTCGCGAGGGCCTCAGCCCGCGCCCGCGCACCCAGCCGCCCAAGGCGCGCAGGCGGGAGGGGCGGCGCTCGGCAAAGGAGGCAAGATTCACCCACCAGCGCCCAAGTACCAGCGCCTGGGCGGGGGCAAGCGCGGCGGGGGCTCGGACGAGGTCGACCTGGTGGACGCGATGGTGTCGCTCCAGAAGATGGGGCTGAGGCAGGACCAGCGCGCCCGAGAGCACGAACACATGTTGTCCCTGTTCTACATGATGACCAAGAAGAGCAAGATCTGCCAGATGGGCCTCGAGGCGGGCCTCGACTACTACGCGGCGGTGGCGAAGAGGGGCAAGGGCCACGGATTGGGGGCGCCTTACCTGCACGCGGCCGCGGGAGCGTTCGACGGGCTGGTAGAGGACGCACAGGAGGGCCAGCACAAGGCGGTGCTCCAAGCGTACCAGAGGCTGTTCCACACGGAGAAGGGCATGAAGTTCGCGAAGGAGGTTTTCGGCAGTTTCAGAGTGAAGGAGGCGTACAACGAGGAGGGAACGGCGGAGAAGGACGTCAAGGTGAAGGTGAGCTTCAACCTCAATCCCCTGGCAGACGTGGCGATGCTCATAGAGTGCCTGAAGGTGAAGACGGAGGGCGACGTACCGAGCCTGGGAATCTTGAGGAGGGCGATGATGCTGGCCCTCGAGGAGGCGGGCGGAGTGCAGTCGGACGGGCCCGCGCCAAAGGACGAGCTGACCAGGGTGGCGGAGCGACAAATGCAAGGGCTGCAGAGGATGCGCGGCTGAGCGGCGCGACGGCCCTGACCATCGTGCAGCTCGAGCGGCTGAGGAGGATGGCGGCAGCTGGCAGTGTCCGTGCACGGCAGTTGCTGGAGACAGCAGAGCGGCAGAGAGAGAGGCGTTAGGGGGAGGCTGCGCCCAGAGGAGGCAGGCCACCCCCACCATCGACACGAGGCGAGAGTTCCCCCGTGCCGACGCGGCACCGCTTCGACGTCTTGTGGGCGCCAGGCGGCCGCCGCAGGTCCGCTCCGACGGCAGGAAGTGTCGCCAAGCGGGGCCAGTCCATATCATTCGCAGGGGGCAGGAGCAAGATGCTGATGTGAGGCGTGCTGGCCCGCGGAGGCGAGGGAGACACGCCCCCCAAGCGCATATCATATCATATCATATCATATCATATCCTCCTCCTCCTCCTCCTCCTACTTCTCCTCCTCCTCCTCCTCCCCTCCCCCCCTCCTCCTCCCCTCTCCTCCTCCTCCTCCTCCTCCTCCTCCTCCTCCTCCTCCTCCTCCTCCTCCTACTTCTCCCTCCTCCTCCTCCTCCTCCTCCTCCTCCTCCTCCTCCTCCTCCTCCTCCTCCTCCTCCTCCCCCGAAGACCGGCTCGGGACGAGAAGCCGGCCCCAGAGGGAGAGAGGCCCGGGGGCCGCACGCCTCGAGAGCAGATCGCGCCGCCAGGATCTCGGAGTCGGCCGGGCGGCCCTCGGTCCTCTCGAGCCCCCGGGGGCCTCCCAGATCTCCCCCGGGGGCCGCACGCCTCGAGAGCATCGCGCCGCCGGAGCTCCGAGTCGGTCGGGCGGCCCTCGGTCCTTCCGAGCCCCCCTCCCAGATCTCCCAGGAGGGGCTCGGAGAGGTCGGGCGGAGGGCTTTTCTTATCCTGGCCGCGTTCTCGGCGTTTGCGGGCCGCAGATGCGTCGGGGGCTCGCAAACGGGCGGTGTGGTGACTACACCCCGTGGCCAGTCAGTATGGATTCCCAGGGGCTCGGAGAGGTCGGGCGGAAGCAGCAGCAGGAAGCCAGGCGCCCAAACGGCGCATCGGCAGCTCATGACTCTGCGAATTCCACACGCGAAGATTGCCAGCGTGATCAGAACGCGTACGGTAGGTTCGCGTCGTGTCGACCGGCGGCGACCCCGCCGCCGGCGTTCAACGTTGAACGCTGCCGGCGGCCCAGAATCGGTCGATGTTGAACGATCCCGACGTTCCGGGAGCGGCCGATCGTTCAAGGCTGAACGATCCCCGCGGGGTCAGGAACCAACGCCGGGGTCGACACGACACGAACTTGCTGTACGGGAAAACACGCGCCGCCCACTGTAGCTTCGGGCGTCCGCCTTTGCGCTTGCTTGTAGGTCGGGCGGAAGGCTTTTCTTCTCCTGGCCGCGTTCTCGGCGTCCCAGGGGCCGCCCTGCGGGCCGCAGATGGGTCCGGGGCTCGCAAAACGGGTGGTGTGGTGACTGCACCCCGTGGCCAGTCAGTGGGGATTCGGGGTCTCCACGCGGTTTTGGGACTCGAGTCGGTCTCCGCGTGTGTTTCGAGCGACGGGGGCCTGCGCGGTCCCAAAACCGTGCGCTGACGGACCGCGCAGCAAGGTCGTTGGGGATTTTGAGGTCACTATGCGGTCCATCATCACACTGTTTAAACTTGGGGTCCCAGAGTGGGGCCCCCTCATAGCAAGAAGGGCACCGGGGTAGAGAGCCAGCGCTTTGGGAGAGGGGATCGAGAGTTCTGGGGGCTGGCCACGCGATCAGAGATCGAGGCGTGGGGCGGGGGCGGCCAAGGGGGGAGGTGGGGGGACTGCTAGGGCTAGGGTGGATATATCACGGCTGGGGCCACGACATATCTCCGGGCTGCATGGCCCCCTCTTCTGCTTCCAGTGCGTCCTCTGGCAATTTCGAAACTTGGAACCGGCGGTAAACCGTCAACCAGGTTACCGCCGGGGACCTCGTAGAGCTCTTTTCTTGCTCAGCGCTCTCAAAACACGTGAAGGAAGCTTCTAAAGCGAGGGCCAAAGAACTCGAAAATAATCGGTCGCATACGAATAGTTTTGCGGACCTAGCTCGAGTCTCCTGGGCCCCCCCCCTCGCCCCTTTGCGGACCGTCCCTCGGGAGGACGGGCCGGCTTCGAGGATGTCGCCGGCCAGAGGTCGGGGGAGGGGGGGACGTCTCGGGAGCATCCCGCCGCCGCATCTCTGGGCCAATTTTGGTCCTCGGCCCCCCTCCCAGATCTTCTGGGAGCTCGGGCAGGCCAGCCACAACTGGGGGAGCTGTGGTCCTTACCCCCCTGGGGGGCCCATCGATTTCGGCACCCCTCTCGAGAAATCGTCGATGCGATGGGTTCCCCCAGGGGGGTAAGGACCACAGCTCCCCCAGTTATGGCTGGTCGGTCGGGGGGGGCAGAGGTGCCCGCCCCGGCCGCGCCTGCACTAATTAAGCAGCAGCAGTCGCGTGGCAGCACGCACGGGCGCCTGGCGGCCGCTCCCCGCGCCGCTCCCTCAAGAGCTAGAGGAGATCTCCTCCACGTGCTCTCCTCCTCCTCCTCCTCCTCCTCCTCCTCCCTCCTCCTCCTCCTCCTCCTCCTCCTCCTCCTCCTCCTCCTCCTCCTCCCCTCCCGCGTCCCTCTCCCCTGCCGCGTCCTTCGCCCCTGTCCCCCTCGCCCCCTCTCCAAGAGAGAGCCGCGGGACGAGCAAAAAGCAGGCATAGCAAAAACGATCTCTCCTCGCCGCGCGCGCGGCGTCCCCGCGGGCCCGCCCCGTGGGCCCCCGTGCGTGCCTCCCCCCCCCCCTCCCCCCTCGCAGCAGCAAGGTCCCGGGGGGCTGGAGAGCCAGCGCTCCAGGGAGGGTCAGCCACGCGCAGGAGGGGGGGGGGGCAGGGGGAGGAGCACCGGGAGGGAAACAAGGCACACAGCCACAGTGAATCGTCGAATGCCCAGAAAATAGGGAACATACGGGAAGTGGGGGGAAGAGAAAAAACCTTAGAAACTGTATGAAAATCTCTGGAATCCTGTTATTTGTGTGTGTGTGTGTTTATTTGTGTGTCCCAGGGCCCCTTCATAGGGGGAGGAGGGAAGGCTTCTAAAAAATCACCCCTGCTTCTGAGAAGGCGCGGGCCTTCTCTGTAGGTGTCAGGCTGACGCCTTCTAAGAAGCAGCCTCCCTCTAAGAAGCCATCCCCTCTCCCCCCTACCCCATCGTGCGCGCCGCCAAGGGAGGACCACGACCCTGGATCCGGCCCGCTCTGGGCGATTTCGCAAGTAGGGCGGAAATGTCCGCCCTGCTCTTCAGGCTCGTTGGGTGTCGATGTCCGCCCCGCTTTGTCGTTCGTTGTTTCCGCCGTGCGTTTGCTGAAATATCTTCTTCTGAGTCGGAAATGCTTGACTTGCTCATTTCGGGGGACGAAATCTATACATATCCACTGCTCCCTGGCCAGGCCCATCCTGAACCCAGGAGCTGTGTATACGCCCTCCTGGCCAAACCAGGAGGGCGTGGCGTATACACAGCTGCTGTGTTCAGGATGGGCCTGGCCAGGGAGCAGTGGATATGTATAGATTGCGTCGCCCTATCATTCGTATCGTTTTGGGTGCATTGCCAACGACATTTCCCAGTTGGAAAAGCAGCCCAAATACGGCGGAGCCGAAGGCAGGGTGGGTCCACCTCACAGCAAGAGGGCCCAGCGCTCAGGGGGGAGGGGATCCAGGCCGGCCACTCGAGCAAATCTCGAGGCGTCAGTCAGGGGGGCCAGGTGGGGGGGTAAAACAGGGCTAGGATCGGGATAAATCACTCCAGAGCGTTCCGGAGCTCTCTCAGAGCGTTCCGGAACGCTCTGGAGCGGCCGCGGCGCCCAATACATCCTCCAAACCCGCCGATTCTCAGAGATTTCGAGTTATCCCGATCCGATTTTGTCCCGATCTTCGCGTCGTTTTAGGGGGGGGGGGGGTGATTGGGGGGGACATCTCCCTGGGCGCATGGCCCCGGCTTATTCCAGCGTCCCTTGGCCCCCCCCGTCGGCCGCGCACGTGCCTCGGGCCACGATTTGCGCCCCCCCCTTTCTAGACCCCCTCTCGGACGCCCCCGAGCCGGGGGACGGCCGAGTTCTGGCCAGCGGCCCTTGGAGCAGACATCGGACCGCCGGAGGTTCTGGGCCAGGCACTCGCGCGGGCGTCTCGGCGCCGTGGCAGGGCTCTGGGGCCAGCGGCGCGTGGGAACCCGACTTCCTCCATCCCGACATCGCCGGCGCGACCTCCGATCCATCCCTCCGTCCTTGTATGCATGTCGCACACCCCCAGACGGTAGGGCGGTCCGGGCGATCGAACTCACCTGATATCTGGTAAGGCTTCGGCTTGCGCGCAGGCGGCCTGCCCAGGTAGTCCCAGCTGGCCTCAACAGGCCCCCCGAGTGGTCTGGGCTGGCCGCAGCAGGCCCCCAGAGTGACCCGGCGCCGCCTCCGCTCCAGAGGGACACGGGTCCCGAGGTGTTTCACCGTTTTCACGTTCGGGCGGCCCTCCACGGGCCCCAGGACCGTCAAGACACCTGGGCGAAGGCCCGGGGGTCCAGGCCGGACCCCTTTCCTTCTGGACCTCGGCCGTCCTTTCACGTTCGAGCGGCCCTCCACGGGCCACGGGACCGTCACGACACCTGGGCGAAGGCCCCGGGGTCCAGGCCGGACCCCTTTCCTTCTGGACGGAGGAGGAGGAGGAGGAGGAGGAGGAGGAGGAAGAGAGAGGAGGAGGAGGAGGAGGAGGAGGAGGAGGAGGAGGAGGAGGAGGACCCGTTTCCTTCCGGACCTCGTCGTCGTCCCCGTGTCGCGGCCGCGCGGCGGCCCCCTCGTGCGCGCGCCGCGCCGCGCAGCGAGGCTTGCCCTGGCCGCGCCTCCGCGGGAGGCCCGCCGCCGGGCCCCAGCACCCCGCCGCCGGCGGCGCGGCCGTGGGCCGCACGCAATGCAGGCCCCGGCGGCCGGGGGGGATGGCGCCGCGGGCCCGCAGCTCGGGGCGGGGCGGCCCGCCGAGCCGCTGAAGCAGGTGGGCTTCCTCGAGGCTGCCGCGGAGGAACAAAAAGGGCATGGCCACAGGAGCTCTCTTGCCAGCCCGGAACATATCCCTATCCCGATGCTGGGCACCTCCTCATCACGATGCTGATCTTAGGGATTCCCTTATTTTTGAGGGCGAATCCCTAAGATTGTCATCGCCTTTTGGCGTGTCAATCTTAGGGATAGGGATACGTCCGAGGCTGGTAACTCTCGGAGCTCCGCGCGGGTTTTTTGGGGGATCGGCGCTATGGCCCCACCCCACGGCGGCGCCCCTGGCGCGCCAGGGAGGGGGGGTCCGGCGCCGATGCGAGACATCCCCGCGGAGCTCCGACGGTTTCATTGTGCTCGTGCCGCGGTGTCCTCCTTCCACAGGAGATGGCCGGGCCCTGCAGGCAGGTGCTGCGCGCGGCGTGGGCGGCGCGGGGCAAGCTGGTGCAGGACGTGCGGTCGTACGTCGTCGTGGTCGGCTGCGCGGTGTGCTCGATGCCCAGCCGGGCGGCGAGGGTCGCGAGCAACCCGAAGCTGCACGCCCTGGTGGCGGAGGAGGAGGACCAGGAGGGAAAGGAACACACAGACACAATGAATCGTCGATCTCCCAGAAAATGTAGGAAAAAACGGGAAGTGTGGGGGGGAGACTAAGATCGCAGGCCTAGAGGTTGACACCAACACCAATTTCGGCGTTGTGCCTCCAACGAGGGAAGAAGATCCCGATCTCGGTGATGGTGGTAATATTCTGGCTTCCACGGTGGCCGACATATTACCACCAACACCGAAATCTAGGATCATCTTCCCCCTGTGGAGGCAACCCCATGTGTTGGTGTTGGTGCCAATTTCCAGGCCTCCAAAAAGACCCAGAAAAAGCAGGATAATATGGGGAATCGTTTTATTTGTGTATGTATTTGTTTGCGTGTCCCAGGGCCCCCCTTCGGAGGACCCCGTGGCGCTGGCCGCCGTCGTCTTCGGCGCCGGCGGCGCCCTGTGCCTCGGCTCGATCTGCGGCGTCCTGGGCGCCGCCCTGGGCGGGGCCTGCGGCACGCTCAGGAGGGAAAGAACACACACAGACATAATTAACCTCCTCCTCCTCCTCCTCCCTCCTCCTCCTCCTCCTCCTCCTCCTCCTCCTTCTCCCCCTCCCTCCTCCTCCTCCTCCTCCTCCTCCTCCTCCTCCTCCCCTCCTCCTCCTCTCCTCCTCCTCCCCCTCCTCCCCCCCTCCTCCTCCTCCTCCTCTCCTCCTCCTCCTCCTCCTCCTCCTCCTCCTCCTCTCCTCCTCCTCCTCCTCCTCCTCCTCCTCACCTCCTCCTCCTCCTCCTCCTCCTCCTCCTCCTCCTCCTCCTCCTCCTCCTCCTCAACCGTCAACTCCCAGGAAAATATGGGAAACTATGGGAGGTGGGGGGGGAAGACAAAAATCAAGAAAATATGGGAAGATCTGGGGAATCCTGTTATTTGTGTGTATTTGTTTGTGTGTCCTGGGGCCCCTTCACACTCGGAGAAGAACACGTTGCATGAGCATGAACTTTCGGAGGTCTGCGCGGATACGTCTTGGCTTGGCGCTGGGACCCCGCTGCAGGAGCCATTGCAGATTTCGACCCTGCCGATTCGGATCGATTCGGTTTCGAGGATTCCGACTTCGATTCGACTGGATTCCGAAATAGGTTTAGAATGTCTCTTCTACGTCTTGGCTTGGCCAGCGGACGTCGATTCCGAAGCCTTCCGATGGCTTCCGATCTGCTTACTCATTGCTGCCGATGTGATGCATCTCGATGGCCGAAGCCGCCCCTGGCGCTCGAAGCGCCCCAGGGCTGGGGCCCCAGCGCCGATCCAAGAAATATCGGCGCGGGCCGCGCCCGCTGACTCCGGATCCGCCCTACTTTGGGCGATTTCGCAAGTAGGGCGAAACAGAAGCCTTCTTTTTGAAGATCCTGTGATGTCGAAATCCGCCCTGCTTTCCCCGTCGCCATTTTCCGCCATACTTTTGTGGATGCCTGCCCTCGTTTGCGGGCAGTGAAACGGTTATACTGTGGAATTTTCCGCGCAATGCCCGCTTGTCCAGACTTGGAAATCTGTTGCATCCTGCAGTATGCTTCTCGGGCCGGAAAACCAGCCAAGGTACGTATGGCGGGTCCGGAGCCACGGCCGAGAGTTGATGTTCATGCAGATTGTGCTCTTCTTTCCAGGCACGGCCCTGGGCGCCGTTCCCGCACTCTTCACCTTCGGCCTGTCGCTCCCCGTCGGCGCCGCGCTCGGCGTCCTCCTCGGCGCCGCCGGCGGGGCCGCGGTCGGCGGCGGCGCTGGCTGCGCGGCTGGCGCCGCCAGCGGCGCCCTCGTGGGCCATTTCCGCAGCGGCATCAGGCCGCGGCGCCTGGGCGCTTCCGCTTTGAAGAAATCACGGTGGGCTCGACTAGACGTAAGAGTGCCCTAATTAAGCTTGCGCCGCAGTGGCCTCAAGTGCGGGCCCAGTGGGGTCCCCCGATCGCTGAACGCGAATCGGTAATCAGCGGCTTGCGCGCGCATGTTCGGCCACCCCGCGTCCCCCGTCAGGCCGCGCACCAAGGGTCACTCTTATCTAGGGTCATTCTTACGTGTAGCCGAAAAAATCACGATGGACGGGTTTGGGCAGTTTTCGGCATCTGAGGGCCCTCTCTTTTTCTGTCGTCGGTTCCTAGAGGTTTCCATGCCTCGGGATGCATTCCAGCAGCTGCGCCTCGCCGAGGGCGTTTCGGGGATGCCCAGATCGTCCCTAACGGCCGCTGGAGGCCCCAGTGATGGTCCGAAAATTAAACGTGCTGGCGTTGTGAAAACATGAAGACGGAAGGTTTTCGACCGTCTTCGGGCTCGGGGGGCCCCTCGCTATCCCTGGAGGGGTGGGGAGGCACGAAACCTTGTAAATCGTATGGTGGTGCGGTAGTACCAGTACTAGTACTAGTACTACTACTAGTACTAGTACTAGTACTAGTACTAGTAGTAGTCGTCGTCGTCGTCGTCGTCATCGTCGTAGTCGTAGTCGTAGTCGTATTAGTAGGAGTAGTAGTAGTAGTAGTAGTAGTAGTAGTAGTAGTAGTAGTAGTAGTAGTCGTCGTCGTCGTAGTCGTAGTCGTAGTCGTAGTCGTAGTCGTAGTCGTAGTCGTATAAGTAGTAAGTAGTAAGTAGTAAGTCGTAGTAGTAGTAGTAGTAGTCGTCGTCGTCGTCGTCGTCGTCGTCGTCGTCGTCGTCGTCGTCGTCGTCGTCGTCGTCGTCGTCGTCGTCGTCGTCGTCGTCGTCGTCGTCGTCGTCGTCGTCGTCGTCGTCGTCGTCGTCGTCGTCGTCGTCGTAGTAGTCGTAGTAGTCGTTGTAATGGTAGTGGTAGCGGTAGTGGCAGGAGAAGGAGGAGGGATGAGTAGAGGGTGCGTTTGGACAACAAGAGCCCCACTCAGAATGTGGGAACAAGAACCCGATCTTTAGGACGTAGGGAGAAGAGGGAACAGGAGGGATGGCTTATTTCAACGTCATGGGTGCGTGATGGGTTCGCACTGGTCCTCCTCCATCCTCCGCCTCCTCACACTCCTTCTCCGCATCATCATTTCCCTCCTTCTCCTCCTTCTCCCCGTCCCTGCTCCTCTTCCTCCTCCTCCTCCTTCTCATCCTCCCTTCTTCCTCTTTCCCCTCCTCCCTTCTCCGCCCTCCTATCCCCCTCCCAATTGCTTCCTCCTGCAGCCTTTCGCGCGGCGGAGCCGTGACGCAGCTGGGGGGGGCGCCACGTCCAGCAAATCGTGTTTCTCTCCTCCCCCATCCCTCCCTCCCTTCCCCCCTCCCCTCCCTCCCTCCCCCCCCCTCCTCGCTTCTCTCTCCGCATCCCCCCTCCTCCCTCCTCCCTCCCCCTCCCTCCCCCCCATTTCTCCCACCCCTCCTCCCTCCTCCCTCCTCCCTCCCTTCTCCTTCCCTCTCTCATCTCGGTTCCGTCCTCCGCGCCTCCCTCTTCGCTCCCCCCCTTCAACTCCGTCCTTCCCTTCTTCCCTCGGCCCCTCCTTCCCTTCATCCTGCCTCGCTGTCTACCCTCCCTCCCTCCCTGCCTCCTCCCTGCCTCTGACCTCGTCTTTCTTTCTCCTCCCTCCCTGTCCACTGCTCCCTCCTCCTCGCTCCCTCCACCCCTCCATCGCCTCCCCCCACCCACCCCTGCCTGCCTGCCTGCCTGCCTG
>CAUYUJ010016012.1:257500-272500 GCA_963575745.1 Prorocentrum cordatum | reverse complement strand
CCCACCCATCCCATCCCGTCAGATCCGCGGACGCGTGTCATAGCCGACCTGGAACTCCAACAACATGACCCCGTCGAGCTCTAGTCGCAAGCGGAAACAAGGAGAGTTGCGTGCATCGGAAGAGAAGGTGGCGGGCGAGCAGGAGGATGGGCAAAAGGACGAGAAGGAGGAGGAGGAGGAGGAGGAGGAGGAGGAGGAGGAGGAGGATGTGGACGGACAAGGACGAGGACGAACATCAGCAGCAGCAGGAACTGGAGTGGAAGGAGCGGAAGGAGCGGGAGGACCAGGGGAAGGCGGATTATGGGAACTGAGAGAGGCGGCAACGATGAAAAAGGGCTCGGATCTAGAAGAGTGGCCCACGCTGCGGCGAGAGCGCCAGTCTGGACGACGGGAGCAAAGTGCCGATGCGAAAGTGAGGCCCACGCTGCAGCAGCGGGAGCACCGTTTTGAGCACCGAGAACACTCGGATTGCATAAGAGCGCAGGACAGGCAATATTTGACCTGCGCAAAACAATATGTAGAGAGGACGGAGCGCCTTCAGGATTCAGGACAGAGTCAGGGGAGAGAGGAAAAGACTATTCGTTCAGACGGGCGGGGGGAGGCGGGGGTGAGAGGAGCGAGGAGAAGAAGGGGCGGATAGGGGAGTGGAGAGGGGGGAGGGGCAAGTTCGGTTCGTTCGCGCTGTATATGACGTCCTACCCCTCCTTCCCATCCCTGCCCACCGCGCTAGCCCCAGCAGGGTCGGGCATCTGGAAAGACCTTGACCCTGAAGGGGTAAACGACTTTCGCCCAGAGAGTCAAGAGCGCCACTGCCACAGCTGCGGCGACAGCGTCGCTCCGTTGGACGCAGGCTCCCGGTGAACATAAATACATCAAGCTCGCCAGCGAGAAGGTTATTCTTCAAAGGCAGCACACGGCTTGGTTGTACGCAAAAGTACAACCACCGTTGCCACCGCTGCGGGGACAGCGTCGTTCTGTTAGATGGAGCCTCTCTGGTGATCATGAAGTGTGGCGAAAACACCAGCGAGAGCACCACTTTCCATATGCACAAGAGAGTCTGATTCACAAAAGCCATATCGAAAAGGAAACTGTTTCCCACCCAATGTGAAGCACCGTGTACGGAATAGTTGTCCAAACCAGCACGACATCAGGGAAGGGAAGACATTCGTACACATATGATGTCACTGCAGTTGGGGGGGTGGGACGAGACGATGAGGGGGGGGGACGGGAGCCGAGAGCGACAGGGGAGAAGGGACGAGGGCGTGGGGAAGCTGGCGGGGCCCAGAGGATCAAAAGCTTTCAACGTGGAGGTTTGGCCTTCGTCCTGGATGGTTGATTTCCTTCATTCCGAACGGCGTTCTCCTTCAGAGTGGAGGCTCGATCGCCCCTTGAGTGGGAGTTTTCGACCCTCCGTGGGGCAGGGGGGGGAGGTTGAGGTGGAGTGTGAGGAGCAGGAGATCGGTCGTTGCTCGGACTGGAATTCATCGGTCCAGAGCGTTCTGGAACGCTCCTGGAGCGTTCTGAAGCTTTTTGGAATGGCCGCGGCGCTGACACATCTTCCAGAACCGTCGGATCTTGAAGATACTCGAGTTCGTCCGATTTTGCCCCGTTTCTGGCTTCGTCTACGGAGAGAGGCGAGGAGGAGTGGGATGGGGGAAAAGAGGAGGAGGAGGAGGAGGAGGAGGAGGAGGAGGAGGAAGAGGAGAAGGAGGATAAAGAGGAGGAGGAGGAGGAGGAGGAGGAGGAGGAGGAGGAGGAGGAGCAAGTGAGGTGGAGGCTCGGAGAAGGAGGAGAGAGCCCTGGCCGAGAGGGTTCAAGAAGACCTACGATGGCCTCCGAGGCGGCCCAAGATCTTCCAGCGACCGCTCCAGGACGTGTCCAGGTGGCAAGGGCGCCTCCCAAGCATGGCTCGAGGAGACCACCTCCCGCCCGAGACCTAACGGACATCAGTGTCGTTCGTTTTTTCTCTCGCCCTTCCGCCTCGGAGGGGGGGCGGCGAGGGCCAGGGCGAGGGCAGGGCAGCGCTCGCTCGTGCCCCCCCTGCGGGCCCGCGCCGGCGCCCCGCACGACCGAGGCGTCCGTCCTGCACGACGCCCACGACCTGCTGGTTGCCCGCCCCGTCGACGCTGCGACCGCGGGGGCAAAGAACGGCCTGCCCTGCTGCTGCTCCTCCTCCTCCTCCTCCTCCTCCTCCTCCTCCTCCTTCTCGCCCCTCCTCCTCCTCCTCCTCCTCCTCCTCCTCCTCCTCCTCCTCCTTCTCGCCCCTCCTCCTCCTTCTCGCCCCTCCTCCTCCGCTCTCTCTCTCGAGCTTATGGCAGTTGAATGTTGCTGCCACTCCCAAGGTGAAAAAACAGTGCACGGCGACGAGGAAAGGAGGAACCCCGCCACCAAAGCCCCGCAGGGGCCAGACGCGAAACGAGCCGAACCCGGCAGGGCGACGAGGGCAACGGGGAGCAAAACGAGCCGAATCCAGCATTCGCACTGTCCAGCAGGCGGCCTCCCCTCACACCTTGACGGTCTCGCGCATGCGTTGCCACCTGCTGGGCTATCCTGGAGTACTGCTGGCCTCTGGGTCGCGCCACTCGACCATGATCGTCCAGGTGCCGCCCAAATGCACGAGCTTCATGAAACCGAGCGTGGAGATTTGATCACCGAAGCTCCTCCTCCTCCTCCCTCCCTCCCTGCCTCCCTCCCTCCTCCTCCTTCTCCTCCTGCCCTCCTCCTCCTCCTTCTCCTCCTCCTCCTCCTCCTCCTCCTCTTGCTCCTCGTCCTCCTCCTCCTCCTCCTCCTCCTCCTTTGGAGTCCTGTCCACGATCGTCTGCGTGAGGCCGAGCCCAGCCAGAGGTCTCGCCTGGTTCATGGGCCCATTTCAGCTCTACAGTGCCACCTGATGCCGTTCGGATGGAACCCTGTGGGTCCCATGGGCCACGAGCGCCACTGTGCAGATGGATCGCGCGAGCGCTGGGTCTTTCCAGATGCAGCCAGTGTCGACCACGGCTCGATGGAGCAGCTGCTCGCCGCCATCGACGATTCCATCCAGGCGGGGCTCTGGCGGCAGGCGGCGCAGCACTGGTGCGGCTCGGGGCTCGAGGGGGGGGCGGACACCTGCGGGAGCTGCTCGGCGTCCTGGGCCGCCTTCCCGGCGGCGCTGCGCTGGAGAAGCTCATGGCCACGATCGCCGTGGGCGGCAGCTGGCCCAGGCAGCGGAAGCAGGAGACGTTCGGGGCGGCCGTCGATGCCTCTTGCCCCCGGTGCGGTGGCGCGCTTGAGACGGCCTACCATCGATTGTGGGCCTGCCCCTGCAACGTGGGCTCGCGGGCCTGCTCCGACAGCGACTATTTGCGTGGCCGCGCGCGGGTGGAGCACGAGGCGCATGAGGGTATCTGGCTCCGTGTCGTGCCGCCGCGGGCTTGGAATGAGGTCCTGGAGCCCATCGCCACGGACCGCTGGATGAGCGCGGGCCTAAAGGGCCCCATTGCTGCAGGCGCGCTGGGCGCCAGCACGGCGGCGCGGCCCCTCGTCGTCTTCGACGACGCCAGCGGCGGGCCGGAGGCTGCTGCCCCCGCGCTGCGCCGAGTGGGCTTGGCGGCCGTGGTCGTGCAGCCCCCTGATGGGCGCGTGTTCCGCGCCATCTTCGGAGGCTTGTCGGGGCCGCAGCAGGCGGTGCACCGCGGCGAGCTGAGGGCTCTTGTCTTGGCGGCCCGGTGCTCGTCGGGCCCGACGGTTTTCATCTCGGACAGTCTGTCAGTATGTGAAGGGTGGTGGGCCCAGCGCGATACCGCGCCGCACGGCCCCGATGCTGATCTGTGGCGGGCGCTGGCGGCTGTATTCGCCGACCGTCCGCGCAGCGAGTTCGTGGTCTTGCACGTGAACTCGCACCTTGAGGTGGACGAGGCCGAGCAGCGGCGCATTCTGCAGTGGGCCATCCGTGGCAACGCCGTCGCCGACGCGTTTGCGGGCGTCGCGGCCGAGTCCGTCAGGCTGCCTGCCGTTTTTCTTCACTGCCTCCACGTTCGCCGCAGGCTTCCCCGGGCCGCGCTGGACGCCATGGGGGCGGAGGGCAGGGCGCCGAGGCCACCCAGCCGTGCAGCGCAGGGCGCCGCCTGGGCGCCCTGCCACGCCTCCGCTCTGCTCCTCGCGCGCCCTGGCCGCAGGCGGCAGCTGCTCGCGGTGCCGCCGTTCGGCGTCGCGCGCCGCCCGCGTGGAGTGACATGGAGTGACTGCAAACCCCGCGCCCTGGACTCCGTGCCATTGGCCCCGACCTGTGCGAGTTGGGCGGCGGGCAGCTTGTCCGCGTCGGCGGCGGCGAGCCGCACGGGTCCCACACGATGGCGCTCCACACGGCGCTGGACCTCTGGTAGTGCCGCTGCTGTGGCCTCTTCGCTCCGGCTTCTGGACGCCAGTTCGGGCGTGGGCCTGGGGACGAGTGCCCAGCCCGAGGAGGTGGACGCCCCACTGCCACGGCCAAAAACTACCTGGGCCGCATCGTGCGCGGCCTGTGGCCGAAGGCCCTGACGCGGGCCGAGGCCGCCCGCGCGGCCGCCACAGCGGAGGCTGCTGCGGCCCATGCCCACGGCGCTGGGCGCGGAGCTCGCGGGGCCGCCCGGCGTTTCGTCCAGCCTGAGACCCGAGGCACCTCTTCGGATCTGTCCGCAGGCACGATGATGGCCTCTCGGAGGTCCGGCCCGCCGCGGCCGCTGGGCGTCTCATCGACAGGTGGGCCGTTTCAGTCTGTCCACTCCACTCCACTCCACTCCACTCCACTCCACCCCACTCCACTCCACTCCACTCCACTCCACTCCACTCCACTCCACTCCACTCCACTCCACTCCACTCCACTCCACTCCACTCCACTCCACTCCTTCTCCTCCTCCTCCTCCTCCTCCTCCTCCTCCTCCTCCTCCTCCTCCTCCTCCTCCGCCTCCGCCTCCTGTTTCCTGTTTCCTAGCGGCTTCAGTGTCTTCAGACGCAGTCGCTCTTCGCCTCCTCCTTCTCCTCCTCCTCCTCCTCCTCCGTTGCCATTGTTGGCTCAAGATTGGGAGAGGCCCGTTTTGAGTGAGGCAGCCTTCGCCACAGGGCTATCCAGCCTTCATCGGCTGGCGAACACATTCTTCTCCTGCGCCGTGCCATGGCCGATGCAGCTGCCGCTGTTGCTGCCATGTCTTCGCAGAAGTTCAGCGAGATCGCCATGGCTCTGGACGAAGCACCCACTTTCCCCGAGCAGGAGGTCATCTCGAACGGCAAGGGTCAGGACCAGTACATGGTGCGTTGCGCGCAAGCGCCACGCTCAAGCGGGTCCTCGTGCTGTTGCCCTTGTTGATGGTGACCATGACGATCATGATAATTTCATCTCCCACGATTACCTCAGACAGGTGTGCTGTGAGGAGTTCGACTCCATGCGTGGCATCATCAGTGCCAAGGTCAGAGCTACCGTCTCCAAGACCGTGGGGAGAACCACAAGACCCTTCTCACCATGCTCTCCAAGATGCAGAATGAGGTGGCCATGCTGCAGGCTTCTGGTGTCGAGCAACAGGTCCAATCGGCTCTGGCCCCGCGGCTGGACTCCGTCAGTAGGCGCTTCCAGGCCCAGATTGACAAACACACCGCCCTCATCTCCGCGGTGCAGTCGCGCATCGACAAGCACGACAACGCCATCGACCAGCGGCGCGAGCAGGTTAGCGTCCTGCGCCGTCAGCCGGCCCCCGCTGCCGCGGCGCCGTGCGCTACTCCTCCTACCTGTACCCTCGACATTCGATCGGCCTGCTGGTCCCACCATCGTGCTTGCCGTGGCGCAGAATCCCACCGCCAACACGAGCGTCCTCATGGCGCCGCAGCCCTGGCCCTCGAGCATCGGCTGAGAGGATGAGGACGACGAGATCATAGAGCGACGTGGTGGGTCGCCTGCCAGGCCTCTCGAGGTCCACGTCTCGGGGCCTCCTGGGCCTGCGGCCCGCAAGGCTTCCACTGCCGTCTCCAAGCTCAAGTCTGCACGAACGAGATGGGCACGGAAAGAATGGGTACAATGCTCAACAGCAGTTCCTGTTCATTTTGAACAGGATTCGCTGTCCGCGCCGCCGCGGAATTTGAGACAGAAGGCCGCCTGCCCAACAGCGGCCGCTGCTGGTTTGGGACAACATTTGTTGTTGAGCATTGTACCCATTTTTCCGTACCCATTTCGGGCGTCCAAATCAAGGGCGGCGCTGCTTGGCGTGAGTTCTGGGTCGACCCTCCTGACTCTCGGAGCGCTGCCGAGTGCACTGAGGGCACCGACAGGAGCCCGAAGCAGAGCAGACAGCAGGCAACACCCTTCGCAGGGCGCGCCGGATCGTCGACACGCCCTCCTCCCCCTCCTACTCCTCCCCCCTCCCCTCCTCCTCCGCCTCCTCCTCCTCCTCCTCCTCCTCCTCCCCCTCCTCCTCCTCCTCCTCCTCCTCCTCCTCCTCCTCCTCCTCCTCCTCCTCCTCCTCCTCCTCCTCCTCCTCCTCCTCCTCCGGGTGCGCTGGGGGCCCCTGGGGGCGGTTTTGCGAGGAGGTCTCCGACCGCGAGCGCGGTGTCCTCTCCGTCGGCTGGGGCATGTTCATGCAGGTTGAAGTCTTCCACGGCGACACGCCGCCGAAAATTTACATGGACATCGCAACTTTCCGCAAGCATAGCACGTCGGGTGACCCGCAGCGCGCGGCCACCAAGGCGCTGCGTCTTCGGGTGCGCGGACGAAGTCGGTTCCCTTCGTCATTACGCACGTTGCCGCGTTATGCATCATGCCCTTCGGCGCGCTCGTGCAATAGTTACCGTTTCTGCTGGGACGGCCAACGCGCTGGGGCTTCGGGCAGCCGTCGCTCGACTCCTTCGCGGCGATGGCCGCCGCGCACCACGTGTTCAAGGAGGCTCGCCTTTCGGAGGGCTGGCCGATCGCCCCGCCGAGGGCCCACAGCAGTGCGCTCGCCGGCGTCAGTGCGATGATGATGGCCTCGCAGGTGGGGTGTTGGTGACAGCGAGCGGGCCGCCCTTCGCAGGCGGGGCTTCTACATCGCTTCCTCGTCATCGTCGAGCTCGACTTCTTCGCCGACGAGCTCACATCCGAGCTCTCCGAGGCTTGCGGCAGTCCCGTCCGATTCCGACACGGCCCCCGCCCTCATCGCGACCCCGCTTGCTTTCCCGAGAGCTGTGCGCGATGGACTTCTTGATCGAGCGTGGCCGCGAGGTGCCTCTCAGTGCTGGCTCTCTCTTCCTTCATCGGCACACCTGCTGTCGCCGCCACGATGACTGAGTCGTCCGCGGACCCAGGGTGCTAACTACTCCAGTGCCGTGTTCATCGCCGATGGGTCCCCGGAGCGTATCGCTCTCCACTCCTGTTTCCTCGTGCGGTTTTCCCAGACGCGGCCTCCGTGGCCACGAAGGGCGCCAGTGCCGACGCAGCGGCGAAGCACATCGTCCCCGGTGTCCTTGCCGACCTCCCCAGCAGCAGCCCCCGCGGCCAAGCACGACGTCGAGTGGGGCAGGAGGCAGTGGGGCCTCCAGCCATGATCGGCAACGACTTCACCCCTCTGACGTTGGTATGTTCTTCCTGTTCCTCCTCGTCATCATCAGCATCATATAGCATAGCATCATCATCATCATCATCATCATCATCATCATCATCATCATCATCATCATCATCATCATCATCATCAGCATCAGCATCAGCATCAGCATCAGCATCAGCATCATCATCAGCATCATCCCCCCCGCCGCCTCCCGTGGCTTGACAAACCAGAGATGCAGCCTCGTGTTGCCCAGTGGTGGGACAAGATCCACGGTCGCTTTCGCCGTGCGGGCTCACAGCGCTGGAGGCGGGTGAAAGGCCCGATCGGCGCCGCCATCGTTACTTTGCTCGACATCTGGTGGACACCCCGCTCGCCGCTGGAGCGGGGCACTGACAACGGCTTCGCTTGGAAGATCCCGTCCATTGTGGACGACCGCTTCCAGGATCTGCACGAGGATTTGACAGATAGAGTGGACGACGCTGAGGCGTGCGTTTGGTCGACAGTTGTGGGCAGCGGCGTCAAACCACGAGGCGGGTGTCGAATTGAGTGGTGGTGCGGATATGCCATGCTCATCCGGAGAGATTTCGAGAGGCCCGGAGTGGACGAGGACGGCGACGAGTGGGCGCTCAGTGTGGTGGTCGTCACAGGAGCTCGATGGCCTCACGAGAGGGTGAGGGCAGCAGGCCACGGTGTGGATTGCCTCTGCCCGCGGTGCAAGTTTAAGAACGAATAGTTGTTCCATCGCGTATGGAAATGTCCTCCACCACAGCGCGAATACAGAATTCCCTGGCATTTTGCCGCAGGGCTGCACGTTGCTCGAGCTTCCCTGGGCGTTCCAGTTCAGCCCGCCAGCCCCCCGCAGCCGCTGCCCCAGCTGCCGCGTTTGTGAGCTGGCCCGGCCAGCTCGTGCTGCGCTCAGTAGCTAATTAGGTTTGCCCGCCGGCCCGATCAACTCCTCTCGCCGCTTGCGCGCTCGCTGGTGGCTGCGACCAAAAAAATGGAAATGTCCCACCATTTATGATCATAAGGACTTTGAGTCTTCTGAGCATCTCACGGCTGCCGCCATTGCCAAGCACGAGTGTCCCCAAGCTCTTGGTTTCGAGGCATTCCCGCGGTCAGCGAGGCCACTCCCAAGTTTTCCCAGGGCCCTCCCGTCGTGGCCGAGTTTGGACCCGTTCCTGACCTCCCTCGCGACGCCGATCGGTTCATTACGATCTTCGGGGATTGGTCGGGTGGGAGGTTTTCGGACGATTTTCGGCGTCACAGGGTTGCCCCGGGGATTGTCAGTCTCACTCCACACGAGGGCTGGTGGTAGTCCACGGATGAAGGGGCAAATGCAAAATGTGCCTCGAGCGGAAATAACCTCGTTTTGTTTGGCCTTCGAGGCCACACCGGGTAACTTTCGGTCTGTCGCAGAAGTCAGCTTACTCAGTATTGGACCCCATTTCCGATGCTTCGTAGTAGTACTGTCACCTTATCCCGCATCCCCTAAGGATCACGCGTCCCGCGGCCTTGGCTTAGTGGAGCTGGACCCCATCTCACGTAGACGTCAGCCTGCTGTCCAGCCCCTCACCCTCCCAGATTCGCTTCGTCTTCGGTAGTTCATTCGCCGACGCCCTCGCCTCTAGCATGGCAGAGACTGCGTGGTCCACTTATGCTGTGGTCCATGTCCCCTTCGCCGGCGAAAGGGACGCCATCGTGGCGTTCGGCGTTGATCCATACGGGGGCGAGGAGAGCTCTGGCTAGAAGCACCCAAGCCGATTCCTGGACCGCGGGGTGGCAACCACCCCGTCCTGGCGGGCCCGCCTTTCCGAGGCTTGCGCGGGCGCTCAAAGAGTCTCGTCACTCGTGCGCCCGTGCTGGCTCCAACTTCGTGCGCGAGAAGTGCAGTTCGGTTCCGAATCAGGAGTCGATCGTCCAGCTGGGTGCGTCGAGATGCGTCGAGCGGGGATCCAGGGATTTTGCTCCCTATCGCGGCCCCAATCAGATCGGGGGCCGAACCCTGCACCACACTCACCACCGTCAGCACCTCGCAAAGTAGATGCTCACCTTCTGCTCGCGTTGCGGCAAGTCTTGCACCTGCGACAGTAGGCAATTAGCGCAGCCTTGTGAAGGCACCCCCAAGGTCAGGCAGAACCTTGCCCGCATCCAGCGGGGTGTGTACGCACACTCTGGCGGCGCCCCTCGGACAGTTCGAGTGGCGTTGATCCCCAGGGCGTTGCTTCGCCATTTACTTCTGGGCACTGCTTTGAACTACGTTGTCAGTTTATCCCGATGTTCCTGATGTTCCCCCCCCCCGTCCCCCGCGCCGCGCGCCGTGGAGACAATTTGGCGCCTGGCAGCGTTATCTCTTTGTTCGTCTTGGTCGAGTCGGCCAATTGGGAGCCGGCGGTCAACTGTCAACCAGATTACCGCCGGAGACGCCGCAGAGTTCTCACTTCTCCCAAACAGTACTCATTCAGAGCCCCGAATCATCAGGGGTAACTCGGGTCAGGGCTAACTCGGGTTCGTTTTTCGGGATTCCGAACCCGAGTTATCCCGGACCCGAGTTACCCCGGATATTTCGGGCGTCCAGGGCCCCGAATCATCAGGGGTAACTCGGGTCAGGGCTAACTCGGGTTCGTTTTTCGGGAACCCAAACCCGAGTTACCCCGGACCCGAGTTACCCCGGATATTTCGGGCGTCCAGGGCCCCGAATCATCAGGGGTAACTCGGGTCAGGGCTAACTCGGGTTCGTTTTTCGGGAACCCAAGCCCGAGTTATCCCGGACCCGAGTTACCCCGGATATTTCGGGCGTCCAGGGCCCCGAATCATCAGGGGTAACTCGGGTCAGGGCTAACTCGGGTTCGTTTTTCGGGAACCCAAACCCGAGTTACCCCGGATAACTCGGGCGCCCAAGTACTCATGTTCGAAAACTCGAGACTGAGCGCAGAGCCCAAACGCACCCGCAGACTCTGCAGCCTGTGCTGTCCCCAAAACCTGATCGCAGAGCAGCTGCCGCCAGGGTCGCGCCGGGTGGGCCAGGTCTGTCCCCCCGGCAGCCGGCCAGGAGCTCACCACCCACCAAACCACCCCAACCCAACCCGAAGGCCTCAATTTGCCCTCCATTTCCAGTTGGGGGGGTCGGGGAACATCGAAAAAACACGTGTGGAACCCATACCCCCCCCAACCCGAAATTCGGGTCTTCGGGTTGGGTTGGGGTGGTCTGGTAGGTAGTCACCTCTTTCCTCGGCTAGACGTAAGAGTGACCCTTCGCCGGAGTGACCCTTGGTGCCGGCACGGTGGGGCCCCCCGCTCGCCGAACGCGATGCGATAGCAGCGTCTTGCGCGCTCGTGTTTGTTCCCCCCGCGGTCCCCGAAGAGCCGCGCAGCACAGGGCATTCTTCGGGGGTGGACAGGACCCCCAACAGTGACACGTCGATTAGTGAATTGTCCGTTTTCGGTTCTCGAGAGGGCGCCGTGGCCGTTATTTTCCAGGCTTGCTCCCGCCAGGTTTGGGCCTCAGGTCGTTTTCACTAAACCACGTTTTACTAAAGGGGGGTCTGTCCATCCCCGAATTCTTACCCAGGGTCACCCTTGCGTGCAGTCGATTCCCAGAGGTCCGACAGCCCGAATGTTGCCTCCTCTCTGGAGGGGAAGATCTTTGCGAACGATGGCGGGCCCTGCCCCTGCGGGGCCACTGGCGCTGGCGTAGCGGACTCTCCCTCGCCGGGTTCCACCTGGCTGCAGACGTCCCGCGAGCTCTGGGACCCATCCGGCGCTGCAGAAATCTGAGCTGCAGGCTTAGGGTTCACACGTGTGGTTGCCCAGAAGAGCCTCCAGAACGGAGGGGAAGAGCCTCCGTCTCGGAGGCTTCTGATCCCCTCGGCTTGCTCGTAAAAGGACATCTGCATGCACATGCACTCTCAGAGGCCCGCGTGGATTGCTGGGATCGGCGCTGGGTCCTCTCCCTGGCCCGATGGGTGCGCCAGGTCCTCGCCGGCGGCGCTGGCGGGAGGGTTTAGCGCGGGTCCCAGAAACCCGCGCAAATCTCCGAAGGCTTATGTTCATGCAGTCTGGTTGTTCCTCTGGTCTCCTGCTTCTCGTGTTCCTCCTCCTCCTCGTTCTCCTCCTCCTCCTCGTTCTACTGCTCCTCCTCCTCCTCCTCCTCCTTCTCCTTCAAGGCATCTGGGTCAGGAGCGCCAGCACAGGTGCCCAGGGCGACAGGCGCCCAGCTCCTACACCACCTGCATGCCTCCTCTCAGAGGCATCCCTCTCACATCTTACCTCGTTTCTGATGGTTTCTAGATGTCGCAGTGTGGGCTGCTGGCTCCTGCTCGTGCGCGTGATGGTCGGCAGCCGTCTTCGAGTGCTCCAGTACAACCCCTTGCACGCATCCAGCGGGGAGAGGCTCACAGCGATCGCACAAGCCTGCCGAGCCTACGACTTCGCGTGCTTGAACGGCACGACCGCCAAGGGTCACGGACGTGAGAGACCCTGGGAGGCACGCTGGCGGAAGGCAGGAGATCACAATTGGTGCATAGAGAGTGGGTGGTCTCGTGGGCCGTATACCAACAAGAGTGCGGGCTGCAGCATCATCCTGGGGGCCAAGGTGAAGAAGGCTTCCGTGACGCACACGTGGACCCCCGCTGGGTCCCTCGCGGGGCGTGGGCTCGCGCTCCGCGCCAGGTGCTCCAAGTACGACCTCGGCGTCTGCTCGGCCTACTACCCACCGCCGCCCGTCAAGGGCGGCCAGGACGTCTACCGCCGCACCTGCGATGCGCTCACGGACTGGCTCCGCTCGCTGCCCTACCTCAGCTCTAAGCGGGTCCTCCCCATCTTCTGCATCGACCTGAATTCAGGGCTCGGACTACACCAGCTCGACGGTGACCCACAGTGGCGGCCCACCACCTCCGACGTCAGCGGCCCGCTGGCGCTGGACAAGCAGCGCTACGCCGCCACCAGTATTCTGCCCCTCATGGAGGAGCTCGGCATGGTTGCGGTCAACAGCTACATAGGCCTGGGCCCGACGTTTTTCGGACCGTCGACTGCCTCGCAGATCGATTTCATATTCGTGCCCAAGGCCTGCCTGGGCGACATCACCTCGGCGGGGCCGCTTCGTCGCCTAGGGAGAGAGCTGCAGGTCATCGCCACCCGCACGCCCAGGGATCACGTCCCAGTCCACGCCTGCATGTACTACTCAATCTCGGCCACCACGGACTCTCACGTGCACTGTGACATGACGGAGCACCGCCGCCTGGGCTGCCTGCCGCGGGCCATCCGCTGGAACCGAGAGGCTCTCATGCAGTCGCTTCGTTCGGGCCAAGGCCGCGCGGCCTTCCTCATGGAGCTCGAGACCTACTTGCGTGAACATGCGGACGAGTGGGCCACCATCCAGAACGAGGAGCAGACGCCCAACGCCGACTGGGGTTTCATGATGGACGCCATGATGACGATAGGCAGCAGGCACTTCGCTCAGGCCCCAGAATACCGCCCTGGATATCGCACATTGGCCGCTACCATCCAGCCGCTTTTGGACCAACAGCGGGCCCTCCGACTCCAGCTCAGTGACGACCACTTTTCGGACGGCGCCGAAGGCGCGCTGGCCCTCCTTTCCGTGCAGTGGCAGCTCCGACTCCACACCAAGTGGCTTCGCTCGGCCCGCAGGCAGTACTGGGCGACGTGGCGAATCGACACAGTCGACGAGCTCAACCAGGCCCGACGTCACGGACGCAGCGCCGAGGTGGCCCGCCTGTCCCGACTCCTCGCGGGCACAGGCGTGGGCCCCCGCAAGAGAGACTACAGACGGGCGCCCGTGGCCCTCCCCACTGGGGAGGAGTTGGCCGAGCGCTGGTCGCTGCCGGCTGGCGAGGGGGGCATGGCGGCTACCCACATCGACTGGGTCAAGCAGGCCGAGGACTACGTCTACCACGACGTCACGGGCCAGGAGGCGCAGCAGTTCATCGCCCCGTGGACCGAGGAGGGCCTGGGCTGGGCTAAGCGTCGACTCAGAGAGCTGCGCGATTGGCTACGACGGGCTCCCAAGCGTCGTGCCTGCCCACCGTGGTCGGTGCCGCTGGAGTTATGGTGGATGCTGCTTCACCCGTACCGCCGTGTGTCCAGGCGCTACCACGGAGTTGGCTACGAGACACCGCAGATCGACCAGGAGCACACGTGGCGCTTCCTGGTGATCTTCCTCCACAGGCTCCGACGTTCGGGCCAGGTCCCGCTCGTGTGGCATCTGAGCCAAGGAGTGGCGCTCACTTGGAAGAGAGTCATTCATCTCCTCGACCCGTTCGGCAAGGGCTTCATGGCCACGGCTATGGACCCACACGAGCTGCAGGACGAACCTCTTTTCGCTCATGGCTGCGTACCTCATCGGCGCAGAGAGACGGCCATACTGGGCCAGCAGCTGTGCACATGGAAGCTGCGCTCCCTCGGCCTCAATCACGTCACCGACCTCAAGGACATCACCAACGCCTTCGCGTCCACCAACTGGGACAGCCTGGCAGACGCCAACCAGAGCATCATGAAGGACGACCAGGTTTCGTTCGGCCGCCAGCGTTTCCGCTTTGCCGCCGTGATGTTCGGCGACCTCTGTGTGCGCCCCAGCGTCGGGGCTCTCATTGGTGACCCGTGGGCGGTGAAAGTTTTTGTGCGGGACATCAGCACAGTCTTTGCGAAGGTGCAGGAACAGTTTGTAGAGTTTGGCCCCGAGACGGCTACTTGGTGCCAGCTCACGCTCAATTTTGATGGCGAGGAGGTTCTTCTTGATTTGGCGTTTCACTCATACGTAGACGACGCCATTCGGAAGATCGTGGCGCCGCCCGACCTGGCCACGGCCGCGGAGCTCGCGCGGTGGTCCCGAGCATACGACTTGCTTCTCTCTGCTGAGCTTCGACGCCACGGCTACGCGCTCAACCCAGCCAAGAACGTCAGCCTCCTGTCCTTCGTGGGCACGGGGCTACATGCACGTCGGCGTGAAGTGGCGGAAAAAAAAGTTCTTCTTGCAGGGGCCCCAGCAGACTCAACTCGACATCTCGGAGGCCAGGTCATGGGTAACTGTTCGTTTCGGGCCGAGCTTTCGGCCCGTCTGGCGGCCATCTCGGCGGGTTTCTTCTCCATGGGAAAATATTGGTACGCTCGGGGGATCGCCTACACCGAGCGACGAGCCGTGTTCCTGGCCAGGGTCGTGGGCCCCGCGTGCTCCGCCTGCGAGGCCTTCCTGCCGACCCCCAGCCAGATCGACCAGCTCACGGCGCGGGTCGTCTTCTTCGGGCGCAAAGCTATGAGGGGGGCCGCGACGTCCTGGGAGGGGGGCCACGCTCGTTCGGTCCCTTCCGAGGCGGTCTTGAGGTATTGGCGGGTCCCTCCTCTCGAGATCGAGTTCCGTGTCAGACGTCTGCGGTGGTACCAGCAGTGGGCTCGAGAGCCCGCGAGACACCTAAGTGAGTGGGCCCCCCTCTTTGGGGACATGCACATCGAGAAAATGCGAGGC
>CAUYUJ010016012.1:242500-252500 GCA_963575745.1 Prorocentrum cordatum | reverse complement strand
GAGTCGCGGAAGCAGACTACTGCCAGCCTTGCTACCTTTCATTCATGCTGGTGCTCGCTGTCGAAACAACATCCTCCTGCTCTCCTGCTCCTCCTCCCTCCTCCTCCTTCTCCTCCTCCTCCTCCTCCTTCTCCTCCTCCTCCTCCTCCTCCACCTCCTCCTTCTCCTCCTCCTCCTCCTCCTTCTCCTCCTCCTCCTCCCCCTCCTCCCTCCTTCTCCTCGTCCTCCTCCTCCCCCTCTTGTTCCTCCTCATCTGTTTCCTTCCTCCTCCTCCTCCTCCTCCTCCTCCTTCTCCAGCGGGCTGCGGTCCGTGCCAGAGCACCTCCCCAGCGTACGGCACCTGCCTCATGGGAGCAGCCGCTGCCTGGTGCCTGGCCGGAGCGCCCAGACACCAAGCAGCGGCCGCCCGAGGGGGAGAGGAGTTGCGTTGGCTGGGGCCTATAGCAGGGCTTACCCGGGAGCACGGCCAAGGCCTCCTTTCAAGCTCAAGCTGCTCCTCCTGCTCCTGCTCCTGCTCCTCCTTCTCCTCCTCTCCCTCCTCCTCCTCCTCCTCCTCCTCCTCCTCCTCCTCCTCCACTCCTTTTCCTTATCAATAAGTTCTCCCTGTCGCACCCCGAGGCCAGTTCTTAGGGCGGGCCAGGCGTTTCGCTTGAGACTTCCTCGCAATGTACGTCTCTGAAGCTTAAACGGTGGCAACAGTTTTACACATGGAGGGCGGGTGGTTTTCAAAATGTGGCTCTCGCCTTAGCGCCGCGCACATTCGATTTAAACATGTACAAGAGCCTTTCGGATTGAGGGCGGGTGGTGTTCCAAGTGTGGTTCTCGTCTTGGCGCCGCGCACAGTCGTCTTAAACGTTTGCAAGAGTTTCACGGATTGAGGGCGGGTGGTTTTCAAGATGTTGCTCTCGTCTGAGCGCCGCGCACACTCGTCTTCAACATGTGCAAGCGTTTCACGGATTGAGGGCTATTCTGTTTTAGAATGTGGCTCTCGCTTTAGCGCCGCGCACGTTCATTTTAAACATTTGCAAGAGCTTCACGGATTGAGAGTGGGTGGTTTTCAAAATGTTGTTCTCGCCTTAGCGCCGCGCATATTCTTTTCAAGCATGAACAACAGCTTCACGGATTGAGGGCGGGTAGTTTTCAAAATGTGGTTCCGCTTTAGCGTCGCGTTCATTATTTTTAACATGAGCAAGAGCTTCACGGATTGAGGGCGGGTGGTTTTCCCCATATCCTAAGGATTGGGGTTCTTGTTATTACTCTGACGCCTCCCACTCCTCCTCCTCCTTCTTCCTCCCGCTCGCGCCTCCCTCCTCCCAATGATAATCACCAGATAAGACAAGACAATATAAGCTACTACAAGATAAGATAAGATAGCACAAGATAAGATAAGAAGAGATTTCAAGATAAGATAAGATAAGTTAAGCTCACACTCGCACTCTCTCATGATCACAAAACGCTGCCAGGGGCATCATTTGGGAGCCCCAAGGGGGAGCCACCCTGGCTGATCTCACGAGCCCGTTCGCGCCGATTTTGGTGGGACGTCTCAGCTAGAATTGCCGTTTGGCGCCCCCAACATGTATCTCTTGAGAGCCTCATGGTCACAAAACGCTGCCAGGGGCATCATTTGGGAGCCCCAAGGGGGAGCCACCCTGGCTGATCTCACGAGCCCGTTCGCGCCGATTTTGGTGGGACGTCTCAGCTAGAATTGCCGTTTGGCCTCCCCAACATGTATCTCTTGAGAGCCTCATGGTCACAAAACGCTGCCAGGGGCATCATTTGGGAGCCCCAAGGGGGAGCCACCCTGGCTGATCTCACGAGCCCGTTCGCGCCGATTTTGGTGGGACGTCTCAGCTAGAATTGCCGTTTGGCGCCCCCAACATGTATCTCTTGAGAGCCTCATGGTCACAAAACGCTGCCAGGGGCATCATTTGGGAGCCCCAAGGGGGAGCCACCCTGGCTGATCTCACGAGCCCGTTCGCGCCGATTTTGGTGGGACGTCTCAGCTAGAATTGCCGTTTGGCGCCCCCAACATGTATCTCTTGAGAGCCTCATGGTCGCAAAACGCTGCCAGGGGCATCATTTGGGAGCCCCAAGGGGGAGCCACCCTGGCTGATCTCACGAGCCCGTTCGCGCCGATTTTGGTGGGACGCCTCAGCTAGAATTGCCGTTTGGCCTCCCCAACATGTATCTCTTGAGAGCCTCATGGTCACAAAACGCTGCCAGGGGCATCATTTGGGAGCCCCAAGGGGGAGCCACCCTGGCTGATCTCACGAGCCCGTGACGAGAGAGAGAGAGAGAGAGAGAGAGAGAGAGAGAGAGAGAGAGAGCAAGAGAGAGAGAGAGAGAGAGAGAGAAGCGAGAGAGAGGGAGAGGAGAGAGAGAGAGAGAGAGAGAGAGAGAGAGAGAGAGAGAGAGAGAGAGACCGGACAAGTAGGCGGACCAGGGTCCGTCCGCGAGGCGCACTGCGGTGCGACAACCCGCAAAACACTATTTGCGGCGGTGCAGCCTTAAGATACGAGGGCGGGCAACAGACCCCCTCCCCCGGCGCATTGCGTCTGAAGCTACGGACGGCGGACAGACTGAAGATCTCACGTGTCAGACCGCGTGACGAAGAAGGCCCCAACAAGAAAGGCGACGTGCGGACACGTGGCTAGGCGGCTTGGCGGCTTGGCAGGCCGCCAGAGAGAGAGAGAGAGAGAGAGAGAGCGGAGAGAGAGAGAGAGAGAGAGAGAGGGGGAGTTGAGAGAGGAGACAGGCGAGAGAAAGAGAGAAGAGAGAAGAGAGAGAGAGAGAGAGAGAGAGAGAGAGAGAGAGAGAGAGAGAGAGAGAGAAGAGAGAAGAGAGAAGAGATAGAGAGAGAGAGAGAGATATAGAGATAGAAGAGAGAGAGAGAGAGAGAGAGAGGAGAGAGAGAGAGAGAGAAAGTGGAGAGAGAGGGGGGGGAGAGAGAGAGAGAGAGAGAGAGGAGAGAGAGAGAGAGAGAGAGAGAGAGAGAGAGAGAGAGAGAGAGAGAGAGAGAGAGAGAGAGAGAGAGAGAGAGCGAGAGAGAGAGAGAGAGATAGAGAGAGAGAGAGAGAGAGAGAGAGAGAGAGCGGGAGAGAGCGAGGGAGAGCGAGAGAGAGCGAGAGAGAGCGAGTGAGAGCGAGAGAGAGAGAGAGAGCGAGAGAGAGCGACAGAGAGCGAGAGAGAGCAAGAGAGAGCGAGAGAGCGAAGAAGAGAGAGAGAGAAGAGAGAGAGAGAGAAAGAGAGAGAGAGAGAGAGAGATAGAGAGAGAGAGAGAGAGAGAGAAGAGAAGAGAAGAGAAGAGAAGAGAAGCGAGAGAGAGAGAGGGAGAGTGAGAGAGAGAGGAGAGAGCAGAGAGAGAATAGAGAGAAGAGAGAGAGGAGAGAGAGAGAGAGAGAGCAGAGATAGAGGCAGAGAGAGAGAGGCACAGAGAGAGAGGCAGAGAGAGAGAGAGAGCAGAGAGACAGAGGCAGAGAGAGAGGCAGAGAGAGAGAGAGAGGCAGGGAAAGAGAGGCAGAGACAGAGAGAGGGCAGAGAGAGAGAGAGAGACAGAGAGAGCAGAGAGAGCAGAGAGAGAGGCAGCTCAGTCACACTTAAATCCAGATTCGTCCTCACCGAGTCCCACCACCAAGGGAGCGCCAGCAAGGAGATGCACATATGGGGATCCCCACGCAGTGAATAATCAATCTGTGATTCTTGCTTTAGCGCCGCGCACATTCGTTGTAAATTTGACAAGAGCTTCACGGAATCCCATGATCAACATAACAGAAATGTGTTCTGGAAGGACTCATGATTATGCTGGTGCAGCAGTTATGTTGGTTCGCGGTGTAGAAGTCCCACAAATGGCGATCTGGCACGATTCAGGATCGTCAAGACGCAGCAGTCAGGTTGATCTGTGGCGTTGACGTCCCGGGAGCAATGCTTTGGGATGCGTCAGGTTCTTCAAACTGTTATTTTCCACCGAGGCAGTTCTTTCAATGGAAATGAACCGTTGTATGGGGGCCTATGAAGAGGGAGCTTGGAGGGAGGGTTTATGCCAACATCGTTGATAACTCTAGGGTTTACACTGGTCCTCCTCCTCCTCCTCATCCTTCCTGCTCCCATGTTTCCCTTTTCTCCTCTTCCCATTCTTTCCTCTCCCCCTGATTCCTCTACTCGTTTCGCTCTTCGCTCCTCGCTCCCCCTCCCCCCCTCCGCAAGCGCACGATCTCACAACATCCTCTCCACCCTGGTAGCTGTTCCAGCGTTCCCCCGCCCCTCCCGCGTACTGATTCACTACAGACTGGCTTCAGACTGTCTTCACAGCTTGTGCTTCCTGTTGCTAACTGGTCGGACGTTGTCCTTCCGAAGCGGTGTTGCGGCTGCAGCGTTGGCCACCTCTTGTTCACCCTAAACCCTAAGCCCTAAACCCTAGAGCGCAGGATTTGGAGGCCCCAATCGGTGGGGGTGAAGTGTGCGGTCCCCGTTATTTCACGCGCGCGACGGCACCCTCACGCGTCGGCCGACGTGTTGCACGCGTGAAATAACGGGAACCGCACGCTTCACCCTCACGCGCGCCGTGTGAGGGTGCCGTCGCGCGCGTGAAATAACGGGAACCGCACGCTTCACCCTCACGCGCGTGAGGGCGCGAGTGAGGGTGAAGCGTGCGGTTCCCGTTATTTCACGCGCGCGACGGCACCCTCACACGTCGGCCGACGTGTGAGGGTGCCGTCGCGCGCGTGAAATAACGGGAACCGCACGCTTCACCCTCACCGATTTGGGTTTCAAAATCCTGCGGTGTAGGCCCTAAACCCTAAACCCTAAACTCTAAACCCTAAACCCTAAATGGCGCTCCCGCCCCGGCGCGGGCCACCTTTTTTGGATCCTGTTCGTTCCTCGTCGTTGCGCCCCCCCCCGCTTTCCCTCAGCATTCTGCTGGTCCTCCTGCTCATCGTGCGCCTCCTTCTCCTGCTCCTGCTGCTCCCCCGCCCTCTCCTCCCTGCAACGTCCATTTGGGCCTCAAGGGTGTCCAGGACACCCCAGCTGGCGGGTATAAACACGGTCTGCGCAACGAGAGAGGATGGGTGGGGAGGAGCAGGATGTCAGATGTGGTGGACGTGCTTCCAGCTTGCCTCCCCCCCAAACCACTCGCACACCCTTCTGCATACCGTATCCTGGTCTTCCCCATCCCCCCCTTCCTTCTCCTCCTCGTCTTCATTATCCCCTCTCCTCCTCTTGCTCCCCTTTCTTTCCCTCTTCCTCATCCGTTCCTTTTCCTTATACATAGTTTCCCCATGTCGCACCCCGAGACATGTTGGTAGGACGGGCCGAGCGTTTTGCTTGAGACTTCTCCACCATCCATGATCCTGAAGCTTGAAATGTGCAACAGCTTCACGGATGGAGAGCGGGCAGTTTTCAAAATGCGGCTCTCGCTTCAGTGCCACGCACATCCGTTCTACAAGTTTGCAGCAGGTTCACGGGTAGAGGGTGGGTCGTTTTCAAAGTATGGCTCTCGCCTTAGCGTCGCGCACATTCGTTTACAAGTTTGCAGCAGCTTCACGGATGGATGGGGGTCGTTTCCGGCTTGTGGTTCTCGCTTTTTGCTCCGCGCACATTGGTTTTAGATGCTTCACGGGTGGAGGGCGGGTCCTTTTCAAGATGTGGTTCTCGCCTGGGCGTCGCGCGCATCCGCTTCAAAAGCTTGCAACAGCTTCACGGATGGAGGGCGGGTCGTTTTCAAGTTGTGGTTCTTTCTTCAGCGCCTCGCACACCCGCTTTAAAAGTGTACAAAGGCTCCATGGATGGAGGCGTGTCGTTTTCAAAGTGTGGTTCTCGCCTTAGCTCTTCTCATGTTAGTTCTAAGAGCTTGCAGCAGCCTCACGGGTGGAGGGCAGGTCGTTGTCAAAATGTGGTTCTCGCCTGAGCGCCGCGCACAGTGATGGTAAACGCTTGCACCAGTTGCACGGGTGCGGGGCGGCTCCTGTGCAAATCGTGGGCCTCGCCGTCGCACCGTGCACAGTCGTTTCTAAGGACTTATAACCAAGGCTTCTTATAACAGTCCAGACAGGTTGCTTCAAACGGGGCATTTTCTTCAGTGAAGATGTTTTTGTTGCGGTATCACTTATGCGTCTTGGGTTTACACTGGTCCTCTTCCTTCCTTGCCCTCCTCCTCCTCCTCCTCCTGTTCCTCCTCCTCCTCCTCCTCTTCCTCCTCCTCCTCCCCTTCCTCCGCCTCCTCCTCCTCCTCCTCTTCCTCCTCCTCCTCCTCCTCCTCCTCCTACCTCTACTTATACTGCTGCTGGTGTCGTTACAAGTTGTGCCATTCATATCCGTAGGGGCTTTGCGCCCTGCCGCTGGCCCATCTCTGTCATAATGGGATATATGTCAAAGTCGCGTCGGCGTCTCTCCGCGCTGCCTTGACGCACCTGGGAACAATGTGCGGGGGCGGGTAGGAGTCATCAGCGCATACCGTCGGGGCCCTGAAGAAGGAGCCCTTTTTGTTGGGGAGGGGCTCCGTGCTCCTTCGTTGCTCTACAGTGCTCCCTGGGTGTTCCTGAGGTTTTCCATAGGAAAATCGGAGTTTACTATATGGGAAAAAGGGGCCTCGTTCCTTATTTATCGTTCCTTAGGTCAACGCCCCGACTGTTCTCGATGGGAAATCGAAGTTTAACCTGTGGAGAAAGGGGGCCTCGTTCCTCATTGATCGTTCCTTAGGTCAACGCCCCGACGGCATTGAGACGTTAGCGTTACCGCAGGCGCCTACGGCGAATCACCGCCGCCCCTCTGCCCCTCTGGAAGCGCTTCGGCGGCCGACGGCTGGGCCAGAGCTCGGCCAAGCTCTCGGGCCAGCTGTTCCCCGAGTCGGTTCGGAAAGACTTCGGGGAACGCCTGGGGGAGCAAGACGAGGAGGAGGAGGAGGAGGAGGAGGGGGAGGAGGAGGAGGAGGAGGAGGAGGAAAAAAGAGGAGGAGGAGGAGGAAAAAAGAGGAGGAGGAGGAGGAGGAGGAGGAGGAGGAGGAGGAGGAGGCCTCTTGGGCGCCTCTTGGGGCACTCCTGGGGCCTCCTGGGAGCTTCCTGGGGGCCTCTTGGAAGGTTTTTGGGGGCCCTCAGGGCTTCTTGGGGGCCTCTTTGGCCGTCCTAGGGTGTTCCTGGCTTGTCTGACGCCGCCAGAAGCCGTCTTGGGGGCCTGTCCGGGTCGTCTTAAGGGCCCTCTTGGGGCATATCAGGGGTTCTTAGAAGCCATCTTGAGCGTCTTGGAGGCCTCTTGGGCCGTTTTGGGGCCCTCTTGGGGCCGTCTTGGGAGCCTTTGGGGCCATCTTGGAGGCTTCTTGGGCGATCTTGGGGGCCTCTTGGGCCGTCTTGAGCCGTCGGAATCCCGAGAAGAAGCACATGCCAGGGTCTTTCAAAAACCAAAGGAAAATCAATGATTTTGGCCTCGGCGTGCCCTCCGGGAAGACCTCCTGGACGCCTTTTGGGCCGCCTTGGAAGCCCCGAGAACGCGAGAGTTGTGTCATTGAAGACGGTTTGTGGCCTCGGGGATACGAATATTGTAGAATTCAGAAAGGGTTATGGCCTCGGGCCGCGAACCTCATGTATTTTTACGTGTCCCACGCCCCCCCCATAAATTCAGAGAGCGCGATCCGGGCGTGGTAGATTGTCGGTTTGGGGCCCCCCCCCTCTCGCGCAGACTTCAACATCTTACAATCGGAAGCAGACAGCAGGCATGGGAGACTTGAAACTGCAAGTGGCGCAGGGAGCAGCAACCTCGTCCTACAGCCTGGTGGCCCCACAAGGAGGGCGGCGGACCCTTTCTTCCCCTCCTTCCCTGCTCCTTATAAATGGTTCCTCCCTGTCGCAGCCCCAGACGTGTGTCGGTAGGACGGGCCCGGCGTGTCGCCAGAGACTTCCTCACCATTCGACTAGACGTAAGAGTGACCTTTCGCCAGAGTGACCTTTGGTGCGGGCACAGATGGGTCCCCAGATGGCTGAAAGCGAAGCAGTAGCAGCTGCTTGCGCGCCTAGGTTTGGTCCCCCCGCGGCCCCAAAAGGTCGCGCACCAAAGGTCGGCGCACGTTGCGTTCCCGGTTTGCCTGGCGAGTTGTCGTCTCACTTGTTTTTCTCGCCTTCTCCGTCCAATTCTGGGCGGCCGTCTTCGAGCGTTCAGCTTGGTGTTCCGACGGCGCCTAGGGGTGGAGTCGAAACTGTGTACAGTATTCGCTGCGTCGCCGGCAAAAGAACTCTTACCCAGGGTCACTCTTGCGTATAGCCGAACCATGTACTAACCAGAAGCTTACAGCCAACACCAGCCTCACGGATGGAGGGCAAAAGGGGCCTTCCACATGCGGCTCTCGCCTCCGCGCCGCGCGCATATCCTTCTCAAAAGCTTGCAGCAACTTCGAGGATGGACGGCGGCTGGATGTCAAAAGGTGGCTTTCGCCCTAGCGCCGCGCGCATTCGTCGTAACCTTTCGGGGCATTTTCCAGGATCGAGGGCGGTTCCTTTCAAACATGTGGTTCTCCAGGCCTCGGAAAAATTTAGCGAACACTCATGCCACATTCATCTGTGCACGCCTCCCCCTCCCCCCAATGTTCAAAGTTGGCGGTGGGTCTGATGAGTTGCACCTCGACCGCAGTCTCCCCCCGCGTGCCAACTTTGAGTTTGGGGGGCAGGGGGGGTGTTCACTAATTGTTTCCCTCTACCGTCGCTCTGCCGCCGCGTACATTCGTTTTAAAATCTTATAGCTTCCGAAGGGTTCGTAGGGTTGTGTCCATGACTGGAGTTCTGGGCACGGCTGTCAGAACGCAACGGAATGATTGACTCGCGGTGCTGAAGTCCGGAATTGCTTTCTGGCGCGACTTAGCATAGTCGGGACACAGCACTCACGTGGATTCGCGGCGTTGCAGTCTCAGGAAGGGTGTATTGGCACGACGAAGGATTATCATACGGTTGTCCTCAATTTGGGCATGTACCGCATCGAAGAGAAAGTCTGGTAGGGGCATATGAAGGGGAGACTTGGAGGTAGGGTTTATGGCGACATCCTTGATGCGTCTCGGGTTTACACTGGTCATCCTCCTCCTCCTCCCCCTTCCTCTCCCTTCCCCGTATCCTCCTCCTCCTCCTCCTCCACCTTCTCCTCCGCCTCCTCCTCCTCCACCTTTTCCTCCTCCGCCTCCTCCTCCTCCACCTTTTCCTCCTCCTCCTCCTCCTCCTCCTCCTCCTTCTCCTCCTCCTCCTCCTCCCCTTTCTCCTCCTCCTCCTCCTCCTCCTCCATCTTTTCCTCCTCCTCCTCCTCCTGCTCCTCCTCCTCCCCCGAGGGGGGAAAGGGCGCGGCGGCAGGCGCAGGCGGCCAAGGGCGCCCAGATCGCCCACGGTGTCGCCTCCGACAGGCGCGCCGGCGTGTCCTCCTCCCCTTTCGAGCGGGAGAGAGAGAGTAAAACGACACGAAGATCGGGACAAAATCGGATCGGGATAACTCGAAATCTCTGAGAATCGGCGGGTTTGGAGGACGTATTGGGCGCCGCGGCCGCTCCAGAGCGTTCCGGAACGCTCTGAGAGCGCTCCGGAACGCTCTGGAGCGATTTATCCCGATCCTAGCCCTGTTTTAGAGAGCGTCCTACCCTGCCTTCTGTGCGAGGGTTTCCGCCCTCTCCCCCCCCCGTCCTCCTGACTCTGGATCGGCCTCACTTCGAGCTTCGAGCCTCGATGTCTTCGGCTGTGTTCCTCGGTTCGCCGCGGCTTTTTCCAGCCCCAGGGTGCCCTCCAGCGGCTGCGCCTGAGATGGACCAGAGGGTGGCTCCAGAGGGTGGCCGGATGGGTGGCTCCAGCTCCAGAGGGTGGCCGGATGGTCCCGGGCGGCCGTTGGAGGCCCGAGATATGGCCCGAAAGCCACGGGAATGGGGGTACACCTTAGGCGATGTTTAAGAAATCTTAAGTTTTCGGCCAGAGTCTCGATTATTCTTAATGTTCCAATGTAAATCTTAAGATTTTAATAGAACTGTTGGGTTTTTATTCAAGTTCTG